>JAJTUV010000620.1:1800000-2229506 GCA_021653895.1 Mastomys natalensis | reverse complement strand
CCAAAACTTGTGTTTTGGGGGATGTCTCTCGAGCCTGACATCCCTGCCCATGGTTAGCAACACGGGGAGCATTACAATTGTGCCTTCCTAGGGCTGAAAGCGATGGCTCACAGTTATGGCTCTTGCAGAGGATGCCCATATCTCTGACATCCTGATCCCTGGTTTGGCAGCCAGCCCTTGTCTGTATTTTGTATGCTGCTTGGCATTTGTTTACAGCATATAAATGGTACAGCTGGCTGAACAGTGGTGCACACCTGTCACTAGCTCTGAGATCTGTGGAAGGAGGATCATCTCAAATCGAGGAAATGAACCAAAAAATGATGAAAAACAGAACCACATACATACCAACCAAAACTGGACACGAAAACCCTACATTTCAACTAAGAGAGTTCCCAGTACAGAGAGTTTTTTTAGCTCTCTGGGTCCTGGTTTTAATGCTGGTACCCCAGAAGAACTTTTTAATGTTCTTTTAAAAATTCCTTTATTTAGGGGGTATGTATGTATGTATGATGCTTTGCATGTATGTATGTGTGAGCGTGTGTGCCTGTGGAGGCTAGAAGAGGATATTACATCGCCTGGTACTGGAGTTAAAAGACAATCGTGAGCTGCCATGTGGGTGCTGGGAAGCACACTCTGGAAGGGCAGCAAGATCTGTTTTTCTGTTCCTAAATGTCCTTTTTTTTGAGACAGGGCTTCTCTATAACATAGCTCTGCTGTCCTGGAACTTGTTATATAAACCAGGCTGGCCTTGAACTCAGAAATTTGCCTTTGCCTCCTGAGTGCCAGGATTAAAAGTATGTCGCCACCACTGCCCGCTCTAATATTCTTTTTTTTTTTTTTTTTTTTTTTTTTTGGTTTTTTGTTTTTGGTTTTTTTTTTTTTCGAGCCCGGGTTTCTCTGTGTAGCCCGGGCTGTCCTGGAACTCACTCTGTAGACCAGCTGGCCTCAATCTCAGAAATCTCGCCTGCCTTCTGCCTCCAAGTGCTGGGATTAAAGGCGTGCGCCACCACCGCCCGGCCCACTTAATATTCTTTTTTTAAACTAAGAAGTTTCTGTAGGTAGTGCAGATCTAAAAGGGGTGGGTCTCCACAGTTACAGTAAAAGTGGAGGTTCATTGGTTATCGCCTTGGGCCCCATAGTTCATAGGTTTGGGCATGACATCTAAACAGGTTCTAAGGTGGAGCAGCACCCTCTCTGGTGCTGGTGTCCACTGCTGCTTTGCTTCTGAAGGCTTTCACTTGTTTCCATCACAGAACCATGGACTGCGTGGCTTCTTTCATGGCAGTGTTTCCCCGGGCCCTCCGTAGAACGTGATGGCCGCCATGGCGTGGACTGTCTATGAAGAGATGATGGCCAGGATGGGCCTGAAAGTCCTGATGAGAGGGCTGGGAAAGGAAGACCTCCTGTCCTGCTGGTTCCTGCTATGAGCTGCTGTCGCTCACTCTCCTGGAGTCGGCCTGAAGAGTGTGCTGTCTGAAGAGCCAGGCACACATGCTGTTGCCTTTAGTCCTGCATTCAGAGAGAGTGGCTGGTGGCTGGAGCCACAGGCGAGGAGTTGCCAGCGCCCGTCGCTCTGTGCACACTCTCCATCAGTGCCGCATCAGTGGAAGTCGACCATTGCTGCCCCACAAGGCTACTTGAGAGGAGGCCTCTGCGAGGCTGCTGTTTCAGCCACCTGCCTACATTACAGGGTGCCTTAGAATGCTGGTAACGAAGGGATCCCACAGTAGAGAAGGTTGCCGGTCTGAGGATGAGAGTCTCAAGTTAGGGAAGACTGGACCTAAGAGAGCTGCGGTGGACCAGAGATGGTCTCAGCAAGGAAAGGTGCTTGTCAGAGGCCCACGTTGGCCCGCCAGATCCACGAGGTGGAGGAAAGAATTGCTGCAATTTGTCCCCTGACTTCCTCCCATGCATTGTGGCAAGCACCAGACCCAATAAACAAATAAATGAATACTTTAAAAATAAAGACATCAGCAGGGTGGAGACTGTTTGTGACAAAAACAAAACAGAACTAAAAAACCAAGACAGGCATTAGTTTTGTTCCTAGGGAACCTCCTGTAGGCCCCAGAGAATGAATGGGACGGTCCTTCCCAGGCTTCAGATGTACTGTTGTAATCTGTGCTGTTCTCACACTTTCCATAATTAAAGTTCAAATGAACACGGTAGAGCACTTTGATTGACAGCGGTTTGAAAAACAGACACCATAGCAGAGGGGGCTGGAGAGATGGCTCAGCAGTTAAGAGCACTGATGCTCTTCCAGAAGGTCCTGAGTTCAATTCCCAGCAACCACATGGTGGGTCACAACCATCTGTAATGGGATCCGATGCCCCTTCTGGTGTGTCTGCAGACATCGATGGTGTACTCACATACAGAAAATAAATACGAACAAGCCATTAATTCCAGCATTTGAAGGAGAGGCAGATAGGACTCAAGATTTCCAAGTCAGCGAAGGCTACACAATCAAACCCTGTATTTATTTATACATATAAAAACGATCTGGTTGGTAAACCTAGCTAGTATGTCCTCACTCCTTGAAAAGCAAAGTAGCTTTAGGGTGACTTAATTTTTGACCTGCCATGGAAGTCCCTAAAACTTAACTTTTAAAAACAGCTTTGGAGCTGGCATGGTGGTACACGCCTTTCATCCCAGCACTAGCAGGCAAAGTAGGAAGATCTCGAGTTCAAGGCCAACCTGTATTGACAGCAAATTCTAGGTCAGCCAAGGATCCACAGAGAAACCCTGTCTCAAAAACCAAAGGAAAAAATGTGCCTTTAGTTTATGTATTCAAAGAGGCTTTGTACTTGTTTGAAGCCCACAGTTTGGTGGTTTTGGGGCTGGTGTGGCTGAATGTCGTGCTAATTAATAAATGCAGTTTCTGGGTTCATCGTATCAGCATCAAGCAAACAGGAAACACTGTGGTCCAGTTGGGATGAGGCTTGTCACTCTCCTCTGGGAGCCAGAGAAAAAACTGAAAGCCCAGTCATCCTACACTTGTGAGACCCTGTCTAGAAGTGTAGCCACGACCCTAAACTAGTTTTTAGACCATTTCCACCCCTGCGCCCTCCACCCTGCCGCCCACGTAACGATCTCTACCCACTCATAATCCTCATTCCCAGACCCACCAATCACTTTCTATTCTTTTTCCTTTTCAAGACAGGTTTCTCGTGTAGCCCTGGCTGTCTGGAACTCACTCTGTAGACCAGGATTGGAGTGCTAGCTAGGATTATGGGCATATGGCACCACTCCAAATTCCTCTAGATTACTTGAAACATGGAAGACAGTATAAAAGCTTTGTTAATAGATGACTCATCCAAATTTCTCCCCACCCCCTCAACACTTTTGTAATATCTTACTGGGTAACCATTGTTGTTCTAAATGTAGGAGGCAGCCAGTACTTTCTTCGAGGAGCAAGTGGGTATGTGCTCCTCTAGTGATTAGTTCTGACACAGGTGGCCCAGGCCTGAAGACTGTTCTTCAATTACTTGTGGTGCTGAAAGTGTCAAAGAAAATGGGAGAGTATACCCCCATCCCTAGCTGCCTGTGGAAAGTAAACACCTTGTTTTTCACTGACCGCCATCTTTCGTACACAGGGTGTCATTTTTGTTCTCACGTTCCAATTATTTGTACCATAGACCTATTTATCCTTAAAATGGTCGTATAGCATTCCATTGGACAAAACAAACTTACTAACTGCATTTTCTCTTTGACCAAAAAATAATTTTATGCATACAGTCTTGTTCTTTATACTTCGAGAAAACATCCAGAGATAAAAGTCTGAATTGTCCGTCTTTTGGGTAAACCGTCCTCGAGACCACGCGGGCGTTTCTTCAGGCTGTGCTTGCTGTACACAGGTCTGATTTCTTTTTTTTTTTTTTTTCTTCGAGACAGGGTTTCTCTGTTACCCGGCTGTCCTGGAACTCACTCTGTAGAACCGGGCTGGCCCTTTCGAACTCAGAATCCACCTGCCTCTGCCTCCTAAGTGCTGGGATTAAAGGCGGCGCCACCACTGTCCGGCACAGGCCTGATTTCTATAAACCAACAAGATTGGCAAGCTGCGGGCTTCCAACCCTCAGTCCCTCACTATTTCCGGGCCGCGGTGTAAGCGGCGATTAGAGTCCGGCAGGCGCGGGACACTTTTAACTTCCGCTCCGCGCGTGAGCTAACGCGGGCTCGCTTGCTGAATCTGCGCGCGTGCGCCACAGTTTCTTTCCGGAGCGGAAGTTCTGCCCTCTTTTTGAAAACCTGCTTCGCTATTGGCTGGCTCTGGTTATTTAAGGACGTCACTCCGGCCGCCCGTCCTTTCCGCGCTACCCGGGGACGGTCCATACGGCGTTTTTCTTGGTGAGTCTCGCGTGGAGCCTTCGGCGCACCCGACGCCGCGGTCTCGAGCTTCCTGCCCATGGATGGGCGCGGAGGGCGCCGAGGCTGCGTGTGCGGGCAGCGGCTTGGTTCCCGGCGGCGGCGCCACGTGGGGCCCGTGGTGGTGGTCTGGCGGGCGTACTTCCGAGCCCCTTCGCGGTTCGCACCAGGCACGAGGGGCTTCGGCAAGATGCTGGGAAAAGTGCTTCTGAGGCGCATAGAGATGGGGCGGGAACTGCCGGTCAGTCTGGAAATACTAAACCCGAAGCACCCCAAACATGGCTGTCTTTGCACGTCGTGCAGAGAAGAAACTATCCTTTAATAACTATCTTTTACTTTGGTGTGTCTGCGGAAGTTCTAACTGCCATCTGGCCAGTTGTGGTTTTACTTTTTCTACTGCCAAAGCCACTTAGTGATTAGGTGCCAGAAAAGTTGGAAGGGACCGAGGAATAAGATACAGTCAGCTTTACCAGGTTGATGTGCCGAGCCTGTGCATACGCCTTTAATCCCCCTCCCGGAGACAGGATAATCTTGTGGGTTCTAGTCTCAAGGAAAAAGAAAAAATGGACGAGTTAATTCCTTCTTTAGGTTTCCCATCGTAACTTAAAGGGAAACTTACACAATGTCCGGAGCCCTTGACGTCCTGCAGAGAAGGAGGAGGATGTCCTCAAATTCTTGCTGCAGGAACCCACTTAGGTGGCACCAACCTTGACTTTCAGATGGAGCAGTACATCTACAAACGGAAAAGTGATGGTCAGTTGCCACTTTTGATAGTTCCTGACTGGTGTTCTAGTGGGTATAGTGTTTGGTATGAATGTTTGGTGTTTGGAGGAATACTACTCTTACCTTGAGAGTTGTAATCCAAGGATGTTTGGGAAGGAGGCCAGAGGACATGATGGATGATTGACTGAAGGGAAGAAACAGACTGAATTTGCACACTATTAAAGCTCGGGGTGGAGGCCAGTCTCGGCCAGTGAACTTCTGAGTGTCGGAAGTGTGCTACATTGAATTTATGGCAGGATTTCGCTAACACCAGTAGAGCTTGCCTCTATGACTGGAGTTTGGTAGTGGTCACTGCCACATATGTACACTGCCTTCCTACAGTGTCTGTTTACAAGCTGTGAGGTTAGCAAGCTTGTCTGGACCACCCACTTTAAATCCACTTGTTGCTACCAGTTGTGGTGGTTCCACCTTTAATCCTAGTACTCAGGCAGTCAGGTAATCTCTGATCAGCCATGTCTGTAGAGTGATTGCCACACTGTCTTAGAAAGCCCCCAAAGAGTTCCATTTGCTGATCCTCTAGGTATCTACATCATAAATCTGAAGAGGACCTGGGAGAAGCTGTTGCTTGCAGCTCGAGCCATTGTTGCCATAGAGAACCCTGCTGACGTCAGTGTCATCTCCTCCAGGAACACTGGCCAGGTTTGTGGAGTGGGCTTGGGTTTGGGTTTGGGGGCAGTAATCCACAGAATACATTGGGAGTACATAGCAAAGCACCCAACGTGGATAACCCAGGAGGTCACTCTACCTGGGCTCTGTCCTAGTGGCGTAGGGAGCATAGGCATTGCCCAGTGATGTACAGTCCCTTTCCACAGCGTTGGAGATAAAGCTGGGCTTTGTGCTCGCACCTGCATATTCCTCACAACTTCTCAAGTCCTGAGGACAATGACTGAGGAGGCAAACCATGCAGGAAACAATCCTCTGTCACTTGGTGACAGACAGTGCTGTGTATTTAAGAGGAAATTGTTGCTGACTTTAAGGGAACGCCGTGTTGGCCACAAAATAGCCAGTTAAGAGTCTTTGCTAACTTGATATATCAGTTGTAAAATATGAGATACGAAGTGTTGACAAAATATTTTTGGTACCTGGCTGGCTGAGTTGGTGAAGTCAGTTAATTCATGAGGCCCCAGATGATCCCTTCACTTGCATGGTGGCTTACAACCATCCATGATTCAGTTGAAGGGGATCCAATGCCAGCCCTCCATGTATGTGGGTGACGTACATACATACATTGCAAGCAAACAAACTCCTGTGTAAAAAGAACTACTAGAGAAAAGGAGGGATGATGAGCTTGCTCTGTGTTCTGATAATTTGTCCAGAAGTCAGAGGTGTTGGCTGTGTACCTATAACTGTCCTTTGAGGGTCTTGGGGCATTTGAGAAGCTTTAAATCACCAAGTGACCTGCTTCATAGAGAGTCTGGTGCTTCAAACTAGGAGTTGGTCATGAAGTGTTACAATTAGCCTAAGAAAGTGCTTTAGCAAACTGCTACTTTGATGCTTTGGTGTTTGATAGGTGACTAGAAGTATTCAACAGTTTCCTTAAAAGCATGCATTGATCAAGCTGACTCTTCTGCTTTGCAAGCGCAGCTGTGCTGAAGTGTGGCTGCTGCCCTGGGAGCCTCCTACACAATTGAGCCTGTCGCTTCACGGCCTGTGGACCTTCACTAACCAGACCAAGCAGCCTTCAGGGACCACGGCTTTAGTGGGACTGACTTCCCAGGCTGAACCACCAGCCCCTGCACAGAGGCCTCTTAGTCAACCTGCCACAACAATGCTTGTGTTACAAGATTCTACCCTGCGCTATGTGAATTTCAGGGCCCCTGCCATGATCAACTGGTACTTGGTCTTACAGGTTGATGAAGGCACTGGGGTAGCCTTCAGGGTCCCCTGCACATGTTAGAGCTTTGGAGTTGAGGCCTCACTGCTGGCCGATGGATTTATAAGTGTAGTAGTTGTGCATAAACGATGGGCAAGTTTTCGCTAACATCTTACTCAAGTCTAGTTAGAGTGGGGGTTTGATAGTACCTTTGCTACAATTTGATGTGAACTATGGCCTGGTTTCCGAGTAGGTATGGATTTGTTATTTGGGGAAGAGGGGTCATTGTGAGTGTCCCCATTTTCCGTACCGGGGTAATGGCGCCATGTGGTGTGTGGTACAAAGGGGCTCTGGCAAGGGGCAGGTGAGGTGAGTGGGGCTTGGCTTGTGTTTAATGGACTGTCCTTGCAGGGAGCTCACTCAGTGGGTCTGATGTGGTGGATGCTGGCCCGGGAAGTACTCCGCATGCGAGGTACTATCTCCCGTGAGCACCCATGGGAGGTTATGCCTGATCTTTACTTCTACAGAGACCCAGAGGAGGTAAGGCTTACTCTGTTAAATGCTGTGGCCACTAAGTGGATGGGACCCCTTGGTCTGGTTCAGCAAAGCTAAATTTGTCCATTCTGTTTTTAAAAACCTAGATTGAGAAGGAGGAACAGGCTGCTGCTGAGAAGGCTGTGACCAAGGAGGAATTCCAGGGTGAATGGACCGCACCAGCTCCTGAGTTCACTGCTGCTCAGCCTGAGGTGGCTGACTGGTCTGAGGGTGTGCAGGTGCCCTCTGTGCCCATCCAGCAGTTCCCCACGGGTGCGTATCAAGGCCAGGGCATCAGGCTGCCAGGAGCTTTCAGTGGCCCTGAGTGCTGTTCCTGACTCTGGGTGCCAGGGTGGACGCATTGTGTCTTGGCATGTTGCTCTTGGGGAGATTGGGAAGTTATACTCTGTTCCTAGAGCTCATGACTTCTTTTGTACTTCCTTAACAGAAGACTGGAGTGCGCAGACAGCCACTGAGGACTGGTCAGCAGCTCCCACAGCACAGGCCACCGAGTGGGTTGGAGCCACCACTGAGTGGTCCTGAGCTGCTCTGTAGACACCTGAGCAAAGGAAAAAAAGGTGGAAGGAAAATAAAGTTCCCAAAAGTTGCCTTTTGTGGTTTTTACTGCAGACTATACCTGGTTGGTGTTTGGCTATAGAGCAGAGGCATGAGGGGGCTGGGGGAGCTTTTCTCTCCAGGTTCTGCTGACCTGTTTTGTGTTGTGAACACAGGCTTTTTAATGCAAAATGCAGTAACATTGATATTCTATAGAATTGGTAGGCGGCTTTGACGTTAGCTTTATAGCTCTGGGTGCCTCTGGAAATTCATACATGTAATCTAGGTGGGGTCTGTGTTCTGCCATGCCTCAGATTTGAGAGAGAGCTTGTGCTACTGAACCTGTCCCAGATTAGGATTGTATGTCCCAGGAACAAAGGTACTAATAATAGTAGCCTCAGGAAGTGGTTGGGATTGCCAGATGACATTCTGTGAGCTGCAATGATAGGTGGAGAGGTGACATTTACAGAGGTGGAACACTCAGGACCCTTCCAAATACTTAAAAGGACAGGTGTGGTTGCTGCAGGACCACCAATACATCATGATTTGTAATTTTTTTTCTACATGGGACAATGACATTTTCAGGAAGCTCTTGCCTTTTTGGTCTTCCCTTGAATGTTCAACATTATTCTTGTTTAAACAGGGTCAGCTTTACCATTTTTGCTATTTAGCAATACATGCTAAGGGCCAGCCCCATCTCCTGCACTAAGCCACAGGGTGGGATTGGACAAGTACGAATCACCTTTTAGGAAATACTCTAATTCAGAGAGAAAACAGGCGTCCATTGGAAGGTGGTGTGTATACAACCAAACATTTTATATTGTATGAGGTTTAAAACAACATAAAGGGGTTCTAGGAGGGACTGCACTCATAACTTCTAGTGGCCCCAAAGGAAATTCCCAGTGAGAACGAAGTCCCAACCATATAGGGATTTTTTATCTATCCTATGACTTGATAGGCTGTGGCCATAACGGGAAGTTGATGGCTACAAGAAGGAAGTCCCTAGGGTAGTACTTACATGCCTTTTAGACTTTCCAGCCCAGGTTAGACCTCAGACCATCTCAAGCAGGGCAACCAAAGTCTATAGTTAAAGAGTCTGAGGTCCGTCCAGGATGAGCCAAACTAAACCTCACTACCATGTTTTCTTAGGTTTGCATTTCAGTTAAGACAAATGGCAATGGCTATTTAACAGTGCTGTAATTGAAGAGGAAATAAAGCTTGGGAAATGGGCGAGATATAAACAGGAGAACTAAGAAGCTCGGCTGAGTTTGATGCTGGACTTTCACAGCTTCTGCCTAGGATTTACAAAGCACGTCTCTAACATGTCAGCCACAAGACAGTTTGGTGCAGGTGCACAATGTTGCTGACCTTTCTTAATTGTCAGACACAGCAGTGCCACTCATCGTTTACTTCCTGTCGTCTCTTTGAACTTGGGACTGTCAAGTAAAACTTAAATGGAGCGGGGAGATTCCAAATGTCGGAATCTTAAGGACCAAGACACTGTAGGCTAAAAATAAAGCATGGAGCAATTGAGCAGAGTAGTTTGGTTCCTATGCATTGGTCATAGCATGGAACTGGTAGATTTAGAACAAAGCTTTTTGCTCCGTCCTTGGCCAGGATGGCTTGCCTCTGCTGGGGAGCTGCTGGCCAAGTCATCCTCTAGGATTCACGTTCTGAAGATGGGCAGAGGTGCTGGGGGTCGGGGGTGGGTTTATGCTCTTTAGGGCATAAATCCCAAGCAGTTTCTCTGTAGAACACATGTCGGGAGCTGCACTGCAGACAGAATTCTTGCAAACTTGACCATCCCTCTCATTAATTCCTGAACTCAGATGTGGGAGGGCCTCTTCCCATGGGCTTAATTCTGCAGCAACATTTCAGGTATAGGCCATGGCATGTGAGGGTCAGATTGGTCCTCTTGAGTCCTGCTGTCCTCCAGGCTCCCTCGTGGGTGATCTTAGTCAAGAGCCTGGAGCCATGCCTGCGGAGGGGAAGGAAAAGGGTGAGAGAGGAGGACAAAGCTCCTAAAGAGTCTCCAAGTGACACTTGTAAAGGGCCATCCGTGTTAAAAAGTGCTGACTGGCCATGAGTGGCTCAACAAGGTGCCTACTATGGATCCTGAGTTCTGCCCTTAGGACTTTAGGGTGGAAAGAGACTGGATTCCTGCAAGCTGTCTTCTGACCCCACAATTTGGGGGGGGGGGAAGTATATATAAAAGACTTCTCTTTAAAAGCCTCACTGGGCCTCCTCCAGACTCACAATATGGTCAAGTGACAGGAGTTGGGGTGGGAAGGGACCACAGAGATTTGAACCAAGCTTGCAGGTCATAGATCTTCCTGACGCCAAATCTTAGCTCAGGCTTTCACAGGCTTAAAGGTCCTGGAGTGGGCTATGTGGCCGGAGGCAGAAAGCAGCTTGGCTGGGAGCTGTGTTGTTGCCCGTGGCATCTCTGGTACCTGGGTCCTTCGGGATGCTTTCTGTGTCATTTTATCCAGGTAGCCAGGGTGTTATGAACTTGAGTTTACAGAAACACCACCCAGTCGACCACTCTTTAATTGTATTTGTCACATTGGCCTCACTGTTCACCTGTCAGTAAAGACAAGTGGAGCCTCAGGATCTGAGTGTCCACGCACCTATCAGTCACCCCATGAGTGGAGACAAAGGTCATGAGCTTATCAGCAGCCTAGGGAACAAAGACAGCATTTCTGAAAGGCACTGCCATGATAAAAGGGAGGTTCCCAGCTAGGAGATAGCTAGCGGTCAAGAGCACTTGCTCTTGCAGAGGGCTCCAGCTCCAGGGAATGTGATGGCCTCTACTGGCCTCAGTGAGCACTAGCACAATGCGTACATACAAACACACACATAAACACATGTACACACACACCTACCTGACACAGAGCACCACTGGCCTAGGCCAGGACTTTGCGGGAACAAGGCGCATAGCGGGCTCAAGCTACCTGGACTGCGGTTCGCAGAGTGCACCAGCAGTCAGAGGTACGTGGCCCGTCAGAGACCTCTAATACTGTAGCCTGTGTTCATACAGGTCCGGAAACATCCACAGTATGACGGGAAACTGAGTCCAACCCAAGGCCTCATCCTTCTTTGATGCAGCAGCCCACTCGCAGGGACCTCCTGGATCTGCGCAGGTGAGTTCCGGGACTTGGAGACTATCTGAGCCCCATGCTGGTCCGGCTTTGCTGCGTCCCAGGCCTGGTGCACTGTTCCCTGGATGCTCTCGCCCATCAGCCCTGGCTCCACAGTTGGGTGGAAGTTGGATTGGTCCTCACCCTACGAGGTTCCAGTTGGGTGGAGGCCACAGGGGCAGGACTTTTTGGTGGGTGGGTGTCTCCACTGTGCTGCTCCTTGGCTCCCACTTTCTGGCCTCCGTTGTCCCGGATGATCCACCCAAGACACACCCTTGGCCTCCCTCAGAGTTCCATGCATTCCTAGTGACTCCAACCCAGCCAGCTCCCAATGTCTCCAAATTGGTCCTGAGAAAGAGTTCCTAACCTGTCCCCAACGTTTCTGCCAAACCCCCAGACCCAACAGCTCCCAGACTGTTCCCAAGGTTCACGGTCAGCTTCTGACGCCTGCAGCCTATCCCCAATAGCCATCAGTTCCCAGCCACACCCTTCTGTCCCCAACGGTCGCAGGCCTATCCCCAACGGCCGCAGTCTACTCAGACCCCAGTCAACTCCAACAGTCTCCACCCTGTCCTCGTGTCCTCCAATAAATGCACCCTCACCCTCACCCCCAGCCAGTCCAGAGCGGGCTCAGTTGACTTCAGGGACCCCCAGGCTTCCCCGCAGTGCTCCTGAACACCCTTCCCCATCAAGGGTCCTCAACTGTCTCCTCAAGATGCCAGCTAGACTTTAGCCTACCTGCCTTACAGGTCTAGGCTGGCCCTTGGGTCCAGATGCCTTCCTGGAGGAGTTCAGGGTGTTACCAGTGAAGAGCTTGGGTTGGGCCAGGAGCCGCTGAGGGAAACAAAGTGTGAAGGTCCCTGAAGGAGCGGCAGAGTCTGGGAAGGAATTTGGAGCTGAGCTGAGGTTCTGACACACAGCTGGGAGGAAAGTGGAGGCAGAAGCCACCGTGAGACCAGCAGATGTGTGCCTGGCGTTGTGGGGATCGAGGAAACAAGTCCACACAAGTGGAGGACGGGGTTTCCAAGGAGTGTCTAGATGACCTAGGCAGGAGGGACGGTGAGTTGTATTAGGGGTGCCTCCTGTGTGGCCGACCCTCTGCTCCTTTAAGGGCCCTGTGCCCGGAAGCACCACTCACACCTCTGAGTGTCTCTGCAGAAGGAGGAGAGGGCTTCCAGATTCACGATGCACACTACAAAGAAATGGGACTTTGACAACGTACACCTAAGAAACACCTGTGGCTTTGAGGCACCAGCCCTTAATCTCTCTTTACATCAATTCAAGTAATTCAACTGCCATCCTTATTATATCTACTATCTATCTATCTATCTATCTATCTATCTATCTATCTATCTATCTATCTATCTATTTATTTTTGTTTTTTGAGAAAGAGTTTCTCTGCATAGTCCTGGCTGTCCTGGAACTCATTTTGTAGACCAGGCTGGCCTAGAACTCAGAGATGACCTGTCTCTGCCTCCTGAGTGCTGGGATTAAAGATGTGTGCCTCCACACCCGCTGTATTGTTTTTTTTTTTAATAAAATGAAATTTTATTAAATTTAAAATTTGTTTATATTATTATATCAAATATTATTTAAAATTTATATCTTTACATATGTTGATAATTCTATTTATATTTAAATTTTATTATATATTAAGAATTTAGCCGGGCGGTGTGGCACACGCCTTTAATCCCAGCACTTGGGAGGCAGAAGCAGGCAGATTTCTGAGTTTGAAGCCAGCCTGGTCTACAGAGTGAGTTCCAGGACAGCCAGGATGACACAGAGAAACCCTGTCTCAAAAAAACAAAAACAAAAGAATTTAAATTTATATGTAATATATATATATATGTACATATGTATTATTTTAATGCAAACTTAAGAGACAGTTGTGGCCACTTTCAGGTTTGTTCATCCCCGGAGAAATACTGAGGAACGGTCAGAGGAGTCTACCTGAAAGCCTCCACTGTCTGCTGCCTCCAGCTGACTCAGCAATGTGGCTGAAGTCTTCTAGGCCAGGATATGGACGTGAGCTTTGTATCTAGGGAGCCTCTCCCAGGTGCATCTGAGCCTTGGCATTGAGAGTTACAGTTAGTGCCTGCCCTGTGATTGACAGGCACACAGATGACATTTAGTCCTGCTCCTCTAGGTACAGACATTGTGCAGCCTCCCGTCATTAGGTGATCTGGCGCAGCTCAAGTCTCCAGACAACAGACATTAATGGGCAAGACATAAATGCCACAGGCTCAAGAGATGAGCTCTGGAGCCCGTCCAAAGGCCAGAACTCTTTTTGGACATGTCAATTAGCTGCACAAAATAATGGGTGGCATTTAAAATTTTTCAACTAGATATAAATTTAATATTTATTTTTGCTTTATGTAAGTGTTTTGCTTCATATATGTTTGTATACCACATACATGCCTAGGGCAGGCGGAAGGCAGAAGAGGACATTGGATCTCCTGGAACTGGACTTATAAAATCTTTGTGAGCCTGTCTCCCTTGTAAGTGCTGGGAACCAAGCATGGGCCCTCTGCAAGAACAGCCAGTGCTCGTAGCCACTGAGCCATCTTACCAATCTTACCAGCCTCAAATTATAATCTCTCTCTCTCTCTCTCTCTTCTCTCCTGTGTATTGTATAGTATGTGTGTTAATGGTCTTAGTTAGAGTTTTACTGCTGTGAACAGACATCATGACCAAGGCAACTCTTACAAAGAACAACATTTAGTTGGGGCTGGCTTACAGGTTCAGAGGTTCAGTCCATTATCACCAAGGCAGTAACATGGCAGCATCCAGGCAGGTATTGTGCAGGAGGAACTGAGAGTTCTACATCTTCATCTGAAAGCTGTTAGCAGAATACTGACTTCCAGGCAGCAAGGATGAGGGTCTTAAAGCCCACACCCACAGTGACACACCTACTCCAACAGAGCCGCACTTCCTAGTAGTGCCACTCCCTGGGTCAAGTATATACAAACCATCATGTAAATATATACATGTCAGGAGCCATAATGGGACAAGCTAATAATTAGCAGATGATCATCCTGAAATGCTTGCCTCGGATTATTATATAATCTGCGACAAGTGTGCCCTATTCAGCAAGGCTGTGGCAGATGTATTTTAGGAAAAATTCCTGCTATTAATATGATTTTCCTATTATTTATTATTATTATTAAACATATGTAACAATCACTAACACCCCTTTTGGAGCAGATCTCTTCAGACCCACAAAGATGTACTGTCTCATAGTGATGCATTATAGACAAATAGATGACTTCTTAAGTCTTAATGATGATCCTATAAGAATTCCTAGAATTATATCAATGATTATTTAGCTCTTTTATAGTGGGACTGGTATTAAGTCTCTTTCTGACAATCAACACTGCTATGAGAACTCTGCCAGTCTCCCAAGTGTCATCAGTTAACAGCCCTTAGATAGTAACCAGACTTCTCCTGCTCAGAGCACATTCCAATGTGGTTGTAAAACAATTAACCAAGGGTCACTAAAAGGGAACTCACAATTTATTATAGGTGCTAGGACAGAAGAGAAAATATTGCCTGGGTTTATTTATACAAAACTTCACTAATTTCTTAAGTTATAATTTTAAACCTTCGGTGAACCTGTGGAGCTAGACAGGTGATGGATGTTTAGTCAGATAATTACTCCTAATGGATATGCATGTAAACATTCTCTGTTGTAAACTTCTATTTCAATTTATGATTTGAATTTTGATGTGAACTTGTGATGAACTTTGTAACATGTGATCATGTACTCTGAATGAGGTATAAGACAAAGGGACATTCGTTAGCGGCTCTCTCTTCTCTCCTCTCCTTCTCTCTTCTCTTCCTCTTCTTTCTTCCCTGCTTAGAATCTCTCTACTTAGAATTTTTTCCTTTGTTAGAATTTTTTCCCTTTCCCCACTTAGGACCTTTCCACTTTGTCTTTTAGATAGCTTTCATAGGAAACCTTTTACACTTAGTAATAAACTATAATAACTTCTTTAAGTGTCCTTTTCTTCCTGTGACCTCAAACCAACAGACCTAAGTTAGAGCCTGGCAGTGCCTGCAGAGAGAGTACAAAGGCCATTTGCCTAATCCTCCCCCCCCACTGGGCTAAGCTGCTAAGTGTACCCAGAAACTGCAGTTTCTGGCCTCAGAGGATCAAACAGATAGCAGGTGGGCTACAGTAGCCTAGTAAGTAAACTTTAGTACAGTAGAGAAATAAACCTTATACAGCAACCTTAAATATGTTGTAAGACCAAAGTCTTACCCCGAATCTCGTATGACCAAGTCTTACCCCTGCCGACGCTCTTCCAATTCCTATCCCCCTGGGCTGCCTCAAGAAAAACCGACTGGAGGAGAAGAAAGAAGATCACCTTCTCCTCCCACCAAGCCAGGCCTGGCTCCCGGCATATACACATATATATTTAAAAATTTCAAATTTTTATTGTATTTCAGATGGATTTCACACTGCAGTCCATGCTTCACTGGAACTCATGACACAGCCCATGCTGGTCTGAAATGTTCTATGTAGCTCAAGCTCACTTTGAACTGATGCTTCAGCCTCCTGAGTGCTGGGGTTGATGAGGTTGAGTTGTCCCATCCAGTCTCATCGGTTTGCCTCTTTCTCTTTAACTCCATTACAGAGCAGCTTTGGGAGTAGGATGTGGGCATTAACATGTATGATGCTTCTTTACCACTTAATATTCAAAGTGTATGTTTCCCTTTTGCTTCTTTTTTAAAAACAGGGTCTCACTATGTAGCCCCAGCTGACCTGGAACTCACTTCACTATGTAGACCAGGCTGGCCACAAATTCACGACATCCACCTGCCTCTGCCTCTCTAGTGCTGGAATTAGAGGAGTGTGCTACCACACCTGGCTTAAAAATGATGTGAACTGGTTGTGTGGTTTGTGTGCACAAGTCAAGAAGACAGCCTCAGTGTCATTGCTCTGATGACATCACTTTTTTTGACAGAGTCTCTAGGTCTGTGGGTCATGACCCCTTTGGGGGTCAAAACCCTTTCACAGGGGTCCCCTAAGACCATCAGAGAACAGATATTTACACTATGATTCATAACAGTAGCAAATTACAGTTATGAAGTAGCAACAAAAATAATTTTATGGCTGGTTGGGGGGGGTCACCACACCATGAGGAACTGTATTAAAGTGTCACAGCATTAGGAAGGTCAAGAACCACTGGTCTAGGTGGTCTAGGTTTCTCCAAATAGGCTAGCCATCAATCCCTTGGGATCCTCTTGTCTCTGCTTCCCCAGTGCTAGGATTACAAGTGTATACTACCATGTGTGTGTGTGTGTGTGTAATATCCTATGCTCACTTCTGGCCTCCTGGGGACCTGCATACATTTGGTGCATATGACCCCCCTCCCCTTCCCCACAAAAGTACCCATACATAAAAATAAAAACAGCAATAAAGAGATCTTCACAGCAAATGGAAAACTGAGATGCAAATTCAATTCTACTTGGAGGGTGACCTTAGTTTCTGGAACTACCTAGGTAGAGGGGTATCAGCTGTTTCCCACCATTCCCAAGGGCAGGTATACCTGAGAATTATCCACTACTTAAAGAGTCAGTCAGCCAGGCTGGAAACCTGGACCAGAAAGACACATCAATCATCATAAGAAATACAGAAGCACCAGTGAAAGGGTCTAGTCTAAATAACAAGGTTAAGAGGGCTTTGGTGTCACAGACATAGATTCTATTGTGACCCAGGAAGTAAGCACACAAGTCTCAGGAAGCTCCTGAATTTACAAGGTTCAGAAGACCTCCTCCCCAATGTTATAAAGTCAGTCATGGTTGCTGGACAAATATACTCTCAGACAGGCTGCAAACTGTGCAGGGAGCTTTAGGGATGCTGGTTTTGTGGGTTGTTACCTGTACGGGAGTGGTGATCCACCTTCCCTGGAGTTATCTATGTTCTTGTAACTCTTCATCCAGTCTCTTGTAAATAATATTCATAAACTTGTTAGTTCACTGAACTAGACTTGTGGGTGGAATTGTTCTTTTTGTTGTCTGTGCTTTTCTAAGTTAATACATGTTTGTTTACATTTCCCAAGGAAAAGTTGCACAATAGCCACCCTATTTTATTTTATTTAGGGTTTTATTCCGTGCATGGTTTGAACCCAGGGTTTTCTGTATCCTAGACAAGCACTGTAACAACAAAGTTACATTCTCAACCCTGAACTCACAGAGACTTCCTGCCTCATCCTCCCGAGTGCTGGGATGATAGGTGAGCATCGCAGTGCCATGGATATTTAATACAGTGATTGGGAACAATACTGTCACAACATGGAAACTCTTGAATGGTCAGTGAACTCGGCTCAGGTTCTGACTAGTTCCTAATCTCTGTCAGTATGTCAGTTACCTTCTGTGGGACCTGATGATGTCTGGGAAACTGTTTTGGTTAATATCACCGCTTTAGGTGACCATAAGGTAACTACAGGGAGGGGCAATCCAGGAAGAGCCGTCCTAATTGAATGCACTTTAACTGTTGGTACTGACGTACGCTGGCCGCCAGGGGGCAGTGCAGTACCATGGTTGCCAGCACAGACCCACTTCTGACTGGAATTCTGTTTCCTGTGGCACAAGGTAGTAATCACAGTCGAAGCAGGAAGAGTTTCTAGTTTGCTTTTTGTGGCTGTGATTAAGAACAAAACAAACAAAAGCCTACTAAAAGCAACACGGGAGAAAGGGTTTTACGATTCCAGGTTACTGTCCTATACTGCAGGGAAATCGCAGAGGGCGGAGTCAGTTTGCCTCAGTCAAGTTTAGAGACAAATGAATGTACCCACACTGCACGCTGCCTGCTCACTTGCTCACACTCAATCAGTCTCTGCATAATTCTGCAGCCCAGAACCCCCTATCCAGGATCTAGGGTTGCCCATAAAGGTTGGCTCAATTACAATCCGGACAATCATCCAAAGATATGCATGCCAGCAGGTCAATCTGATGTGGCCAACCCCCCAGTTGAAACTCCCTTCTCAGCTGATTCTAAGTTGTATCAACTTGACAGCCCAAACTAACCAGTACAAGCAAGGGCTGTGAATTTGAGGTCAGCTTGAGCAACATAACAAGACCCAGTTTTTGGGCGGTGGTGGTGCACGCCTTTAATCCCAGCACTTGGGAGGCAGAGGCAGGTGGATTTCTGAGTTCGAGGCCAGCCTGGTCTACAGAGTGAGTTCCAGGACAGCCAGGGCTATACAGAGAAACCCTGTCTCAAAAATAAAAAACAACAACAACAACAACAAACAAACAAACAAACAAAATAAATAAATAAAAACAAGACAGGGTGTGGTGGCACAAGTCTATAATCCCAACAGTTGGGAAGAGAGGTAGGAAGATCTCTGTGAGTTCAAAGCCAGCCTAGTCTACAGAGTGAGTTTCAGGACAGCCAGGGCTACATAGTGAAACTCTGTAACACACCACACACACACACACACACACACTAAATAAATAAACCCAAACCAAAATAGCCCCTTCCCCACCAAACAAACAAACAAACAAAACCCAGAACAAGTAACAAAGAGACAAGCGTATCTCCACCCACTAACTTGTGATTTTAAGGAGGTTTGGCTGGGGCAACTCCAGCTCCAGGGAATTTGAGGCCATCCTCTGGCTTCTGTGGGTACTCTGCTCATATATACACACATACACCTCATAAAAAATAAGGTCTTTTGCCGGGCAGTGGTGGTGCACGGCTTTAATCCCAGTACTTGGGAGGCAGAGGCAGGCAGATTTCTAAGTTCCAGGCCAGCCTGGTCTATTGAGTGAGTTCCAGGACAGCCGGGGCTACACAGAGAAACCCTGTCTCGGAAAAAAAAACAAAAAACAAAACAAAACAAAAGGTCTTTTAAAACGTTTTGGTTTCAGCAGCTCTGAAGAAATAATTAAAATAATATACCTATTTGGTTAGTTTGGGGGACTAGGCAAAACAGGATGCCAGAGGCTCATGAAAACTTACAAACAGGGTCCTTTATCCAAAGTTAACAAAGCAAAGACCGCAAAACTTGCCTGCCCCCTTGTCTTTCAGTGTGTGAGCATGCATGCGTAGGCAGTCCCTGTGTGAGCATGCAGCGTCCCTGTGTGAGCATGCAGCTTCCCTGTGAGTGCATGCAGTTTCCCTGCTTTCAAACAGCTTTCCTGGAGAAAAATCTGCTTGTGGGAATTTGGCAGCCCAACATCAGCAGTGTGTGGCAGTAGAGAAGAGGCCTCAGTTGTTAATTTCTATTTGGCAGTTCTTATCTGTGTTTAGTGTGTTGTGATTCTAGTCTGTTGCCTTCTCCGAGTCTCCTCCCACTCCTGCAACCCTCCTCACGCTCCGCCCAACTGCTCCCCATTCTACTTCGTGTATGTGGTGGTTGTGGTGTGTGTGTGGTGCTGTGCACTGTATGTCCCTGTTTGTGTCTGTGTGCTGTATATAGTCTATGTGTTCTGTGTCCATGCACGTGTGTATGTTTGTGTGCATGTGTGTGTCCATGCATGTGTGCATGTTTGTGTGCATGTGTGCATGTACATGTGTTTGTGTGCACGAGTGTGCTCATGTGCAATAGCACACAGTGTAGAGGTAGGAGGACACTGTGGGACTCCCCTCTCTCCTTGGGGGTTGGGCTGCCCAAGCATCTTTGCGCACTGGCCACTTTGCTGCTTCTCTTAAACACTTAAAACACCCGGTGGACACTCACTGCTTCTTGGAAGGCAGAGGATTAGAACACAGAGAATTTGCTTTCTTTGTTTTTTCTGTTTGCAGGGGTTCTGCCCTGCTGCACATGCGTCTCTGGACAGCTGACATCAACAAGGAATCCCTGCAGGATGTCCCGCAGGCACAGCTTTCATCTGGTAGGGTCAAGGTAGACCTTTGTACAGTACCACGCCACCCCACAGGTTCTTTCTCCAATGTAATAGGGGATTGAACCCGACCCATGGATATTTGTTATAACAGATGTATGGTCGAGGGACTTCCAACACAGCAGAACAGGGGAAGACACGGTCCCTTACTTAGGGAACACAATGTCCATTCCGCACAGGCCGTTGCCGACCAGAAACAATTGTGACTGGTCCCTTGCAGAGTGTGAGGAGGCAGACAGTGATGTTGGGTGTGGAGCTGGGGACACACAGGAGCTTTGTCTGAGTGGCTGGCAGTTCAGCTGGCTTCACAGTCCTCTGTTTACCACTGGAAAGTCAGAGACCCAAGAAGCTAGAAATCCGTGAGGCCCAGGTCAGAACTGTAGATGGGGACAGACCTAGACCCAAAGCACACTGACAGCAAATGAGGAGCAATGGAGGCTTGCTTTCTCAGATCCCAGCAATGACGTCATTATTGTTGTTTACCCTGTGATAAACAAATGGCCTGAGAGCTGTTTATTAAAACAAAACACTCATACTCATATTTATACAGCAAAACATATATATGAATGTCACCTGTCTTTCATCTGTTTCCGGGCGATGATTAGGACACAGTCAGGGCTATGCTACAGCTGACTTGCTTCAAATCATAAGACAACTTTAAAATATTCAAATTACAAGTCAGGTATAATCCCAGCACGCAGCAGCAGAGCAGAGGCAGAGGCAAGGCAGCAGAGCAGCAGAGGCAGAGAGACAGAGGCAGAGGCAGAGGCAGAGGCAGAGGCAGAGGCAGAGAGAGGCAGAGAGAGGCAGAGAGCAGAGAGGCAGAGAGGCAGAGAGGCAGGGCAGAGAGCAGAGAGGCAGAGAGGCAGAAGCAGAGGGCAAGTAGATCTCTGTGAGTTTCAGGCTAGCCTGGTCTACACAGCAAGTTCCAAGGCAGCCAACACTACATAGCAAAACCTTGTCTCAAACATTAAAAATAAATAGATATATATAAAGTTGAAAATAACAACAAACCCACCAGTACATTATTTATTATGTATGTATGTACGTGGGAGGGACATGGGCCCCCGATCTCTACACACAGGGCAACCCCAGCTTGTCCTAGTTAGCTTTAATTATCAACTTGAGACTGCCTGGAACCATCTGAGAAAAGAGTCTCAATTGAGGGATTGCCTAGATTAGATTGGCCTATGGGCATGTCTGTGGGGATTTCCTTGACTGTTATTGATATAGGAGGGCCTAGCCACAGAGCTGAGAGCTGTTTATTAAGACAAAACACGCATACTCATATTTATACAACAAAATATATGTATGAATGTCACCTGTCTTTCATCTGTTTCCCTCCGATTCCATCCCCAAGGTAGGTAGGTGGTCCTGAGCTTTATAAGAAAGCCAGCTAGATGTGGGCTGGGAGAGAGCCAGGAGAGTGTCCATGGTCTCTGATCTAAATAAATAAATAAAAATACTTTCCCCCAATCCCAAATGTTCCAAACTGTAAGGAGCAGGCCCTTAACAGGACCGACTCCATTTTGTAATAGGAAAAAAAACCAAGTTTTGAAGTGAAGTTGTTTTGAAGTGCTATGATAACCAGAAGTTGTTTTTAAACTTTATATTTGTGCACAAAAACAAGTTGTTTTGAATAAGTGTGATAACCAGCTGTAATGAGGTCAGAGCCTGAAGATAACCAGACACGACTGGTTATCTGCCTCGCACAACAGCTGTAAGGCCAAATCAAACATAAAAGAGGAGCTGGAGCACATTATCACACTGGTAACCATGATTACCTAGCATGATACTTTGACAAGCCTCCTCAACACCTGATCATGAAAGACTTAACCAAGAGCCCCAGCTCCTACCTTCTTGGCAAGCACCTTACTAGGTCAAATTAGCAATTCAATTAGCTGGAAGCTGCAACCGGATCTTCCAGGACTCTGGACCTGCAACTGAAACCTCAAAAGGACTCAGGTCGTATAATCCATGAATGAATGATGTACTTATTGCTATGCTTAGTTCTTTGGTAATTAGCAATTTATTATTTGTCTTCATTGTGCTGATATTGTTAGAGGCAATGCATAGGAAATGTGTCAATACCTCACTGTGGCAATAGCTTTAGCATTGGTAATAATATATTGTTTACTGTGTATCATTAAAGAGCAAATCGAATGTCAAATCCTCCTCCTCTTTGGCGTACTCTCCCTTCCCTCTCGTGGAGCTGATAATCTCACAGTCAAATCCAGCATATGATTCCTGAGTGGAGAAGGACCTGTGGATCCTCTCCCCTAGAGGACACTAAAACCTTATCACAACCTGCTTGTAACTGATAAGAGTCAGAGCTCTCGACACAAACAAACAAAAACAAAGAAAAACAAAAAGAAGGGACACTAAATAGTTCAAAGAAAGTTGGCATCTTGTTGTAAGGTGCTCGTGTGTTTTACTTAATATTAAAATAGAGAAAATCTAGCTAGGAAGCTGTTGTGTGTGTTTTCCCCTGGTGAGAAAGCCGGTGATGTGGGTGGGCTTATGCCACCAGCTATCGGTTTTCAATGGGAGCCTTTTGACAGTATTTTGTCATTGCACAGAGCTATTCAGATAAATAAACACGATAGCAGTAGATCTTGCTGGCCCTTGTGGCACACAGTCTTGCTTGTACAAAAGTACACTGTAGCCAAACATCCAGGGTCCATGATAATGGAGTTTTGCCTTCTCGGCTCTCCCAAGTTGGAAGCTGAGGTCAGGGTATCGGCCAGGCTGGCCCTAAGGTGGTAAGGAAGACTTTGTTGCCGGCCTCTTTCCTACTCTCTGGCTCCTCACATGTCTTTCCTGTCACATGTCATATTGAAAGCTGTCCTATTGGATGGTGCCCCGCCTCAATGGCCCACTTAATCCTGGTTTCCTCAGTAAGGGACACATTTGATAAAGTTAGCCACAGAGGTTCTGGGGTTCGGTCCTCAACATGGGGATTTAGGAGCAGGGGACACATACACATATAGGGGGCACAATTCAACCTCAACTGTCTCATTATTGCTGTATAATGAATCCTCTTTACGGGAATCAGGGAAGGGCACCACCTCTATAGCATGTAGTAAGTATTTTACATGTATCCTTAGGCCTGATTATTCTGCTATGACTTTATTTTTTATTACATTCTTATGTTGTAGTATGTATGTGTTAGTGTGTGTGTGTGTGTGTGTCTGTGTGTGGTAGGTGGGTGAGTTTGTAGGCATGCGCATGCTATAGAGACCTTGTGGTGATCAGAGGATAATTTGTAGGACTCAGTATTTTCCCTCCACCATGTGATCCCAGGGGCTGAACTCAGGTCGCCAGGCTTGATGTCGGGCACTTTTACCAGCTGAACCACCTCTCTGGCTTCCTGACGTCATTTTAACATGTCATGTGATCATATGATCCCCGTCTCCTTGATAAGTTTCTAAGTGGAAAGTTTTCACTTTCAGGAATGAGTTATTTACACCTCTGCCTCACAGGTCAGGTTGGGCAGGTGGCGTTTCTGTGCACGAACAAAAGCCATCTTGTCTCTGAGTCTACACTCGGAGAACCAAATGCCTGGTGAAGTGGAGTCACCCAGGGTGAGGAACAGCCTAAAAGCCACAGTTTCACTCAGTGTGAAGTGACTTAGAGCAGGGAATAGCCTGATCTCCACATAAACCACAGACCCACCAAGGCTCCTGAGAAGGGAGCCTCAATTGAGGGATTCCCCAGATCAGATTACTGTGTGTGTGTGTGTGTGTGTGTGTGTGTAGTGTGGTGTGTGTGTGTGTGTGTGTGAGTGTGTGTTGTGTGTGTGTATGTTATTCTTTGACTGTTATCGATATAGGAGGGTCTAGACACTGTGGGTGGCACCATTCCCTAGGCAGGTGGTCCTGGGCTCTGTATGAGAGCTAGCTGAGCATGGACCTGGGAAGAAGCAATATTTCTCGATGGTCTCTGTTTCAGGTTTCTGCTTGAGTTCCTGCCTTGACTTCCTCTGTGGTGGCTTGTGACCTGGGTGTTTCAGCTAAAATAAACCCTTTCCTTCCCCAAGTCCCTTTTGGTCAGAATGTTCTCTCACAGGAAACTAGAATACACCTGTAGACATTTTTAATCCCAATCCAGGGTTTCTACCCACCTTTGACCATTTAGTTCCTGCATAAAAGACAACTTTTATTACTTACAATAAGCCTTAATCAGCACTAGAGCTGGGCAGATGGAGCCTGAACCCACGACCCCAAGATTAAGAGTTTTATGTTTTATCAACTGAGCTAGCTGGGCTAATTTGGATTTGCTCTGTAGATTAGCCTGGCCCCAGACTCACAAGAAACCTACCTGTCTTTGCCTTTGTCTCCCAAGTATTGAGGCCAAAGGCCTAGATTTATTTATTTTTTATATGTATGTAGCAGGACAATTTCCTGCTGCTGCTACATTGTATATGCCGTGGAGCTCGGTGACTGGGCAGCATGAGAGGCAGGCAGAGTGAGGAGTTGGGAGGAGAGGAGGAGAGGAAGGAGAAGACAAAAAAAGGAGGCTAGCAATGATGGAGGAGGAGGACATGATTGGAGAGTCCTGGTAGCTACTTATCGAAAGGTCAGATATTGGATGACAGTTCTAATTGTGTGGGCATCTTGTTATTTGAGCATTTCCAAATATATAAATCCATTGGATAAGCTTTAAGCTTTAAGAGTCTTCATTCTACCAGGAACCCCGAGGATGGCGGATATTGTCTGGTGTTCAGCCAGCTTTGTGGATGCAGTGTGGTGGATTGGCAGAGCCATCCCCACTGGTTACTTGTCGGTGCCAGGGCCTGTGTATCTAGCTAGGAGCAGTGGGAACATGGCGGCTGCCTGGGAACAAGCTGGACCGGGCACTGTTTTCTAAATATCTCCCCTACATATGTATCCTTGAAAACATATCAATTTCCATTTCTTTCTCTCTTCTTTGGAGATTAATATCGCTGTGGATACATATACTTATATCCCTTTTCTCTTTATATAAATTACATTTTTTACAAATAACTTTATTTAAATTCCCTTCTATTTACTATATAAACATAGCTTCAAGTCACCATGTATTACTGAGTTTTTATGGCTTAGGCCATGTGCCATGTGCCAGGCTGAGCAATTGCCAATTCTCCCATGGAAGCCAACGTTTATAGAGACTGGTTGCTCATACCAGCGCGACGCCCATTTTAAAGTTAGCTCTCATGAGTTGCCATAGTTTTCCTGTGAAAACCCCACATTCCAAGGAGACAGGCTGGCTGCTCAGGGTAACAGAAACTCTACCCTAGTTTAGTTCTCATAACCATAGCTGTTTTGTTGTTGGATAAAAGCAAAACAATTTTGCCCCAACACCAACTCTGGATCCCCACATTGACTAACTAAACATACCTTTCTTAGGGAAAAATGTTTTTGGCAACAAAAAAGCATTATCCTTCAATTTAAAATTATAACATAAAAATTATAAACATACCTTCTAAATATACTCATATCCACGTCTATTTCCTGCTTAAGCTATAGGCCATGGGCTTTTTAATTGACAGGTAAAACATCCGTACAACATACAGGATGATCTCTCTACCCCTGCCCTGATTCTCTTTCTGCCTCTCACAGCTTTGTCTACAGCAGAGCCTCCTTAGCGCTGTGGCCTCCTAAATCCTTTGGATTCAGTTGATAATTTGCATAGATAGAGATACATTGTATCGTGATACATGATGTTTGATCTGAGAGTTAATACTAGTCATTAAATTTGGCTTATAAAATCCCATGTTTGCCAGTGGCCTGCTATTAAAGGAAATCAGGATTACCCAGCAAATGGCAGCCAAAACGAAGCTGATGTAATACTTGAGAACGTATAGTTAATGCATTAGTGGAAAGATGTAAGTGTAACCCTCCATGCCTCTAGCACTGCGGGCTCAGGGCCATTTTGGGGGATGAGAAGGCATGTGGTATGGAGGGATTTGGCATGTGCCATCTGCTATGGGTAGAGTGGTGGGGAATGGCCTTAGAGAAGGGTGAGGCTTTGCTTGGGGTGCAGATTATGTGGTAGTGGGATGCTGGAGTGAGCGTGTAGGTTACAGTGTGGATGCAGGGTGGGTGCATGCATGTGTGACGTGCCTTTAGCTTTTGTTCAGATGTTTCTTTTACTCTTTGTCTTGGCCTTTGTTCCCGTCTTTGTTGGCCTTTGTTCTCTCTTTGTTTTGCTCTTTGTTTCAACTTTCTTTAGCTTTTGTTTGGTCTTTCTTTAGCCTTTTGTTAAACTTTGTGTGGCCTTTGTGCAGCCTTTGTGTAGCTTTTGTTGTAAAGTACATCTTGGCTGAGGACCCATCAAAAACACCTTCTGTAATGAAAACTCAGACGTAGACCCTCTCCCTATATATTCCGCCTATACTGAGGTCGCCCAGCTCCACCAGGGCTGCTATTCACAGGAACCTTTCCCAACAGCCATTACCTGCAGGTAAGGGGATCCTGGAGGCTGTGGTTCACGCCGTACCTCAGATGGGAAGGAAGGGTGCACAGTCCTATGGGGAAGCCTGCCAGGATGTCAGCTGTGGGGAGGCGTAGAAGAATGGAGACTGCAGAAGAGAGAAAGAACAGTCGTTTATTCTGATCTGGGCAAAGGGACCTTCGGGAACATTCCTCCTAACATCCCAGGTTTGTCTGCTCCAGGAAAGGCCTTGGATTTTCATGCTTGGATACCTTTGTTGTTGGAGAGAGATCAATGGTGGCGCTGGTGTTTCTCCTAGTCCCAATTTCTTCTTTTATTGATGGTCATGACTTAAAAATGAGTTTTTGTGGGTCTTCACTCCTCCAGTTAATGGTTAACGGGGAAGAGAGATGTTGCACTGCTAAGTTGCCCGCACTCCTGGCAACAGAATCTGTAAGTGGCCCTAATGAAATTCACTGGATTTTAATCCTTCCCCTGTGCCACCCCCCCAAAAAAACCATGGAAGCAGAGAGGAGGCTAGTTGGGAAGTGGGGGGTCTTCAGGAGCAGGAATACACACACACACACACACACATATACACATACAGACAAAGACATGGAGTCACCAACAGTTGTGAGCTGCTATATGGGTGCTGGGATTTGAACTTGGGTCCTCTGGATCCAGAGCAGTCAGTGCTCTTCACCACTGAGCCATTGCTCCAGTCTTGAGACAGAGGCATGGATATGACTGAAATACATTATGCCCGTGTGCAAAAATGTTGCAACAAAAGCCATGATTACATACAATGAATTTATGCCAACAGAAAACATTTAAAAAGGAGTAGAGTTATAAAAGGAATACAAGGGAGTTTTTCTTCTCATCTGGAGGCAGCTTGAACACAGCTGGACTTGTTTGTGGCGTGTGCCACTGTGAAGACCAAATCTTCACCCTGAGTGGAGCCATGCTAATGCTTTGTCTCGTACAGAATCTCTCAGAAGTCTTGGGAGTCTTCAGTCTTTGGCTGAGAGTAAAAGTAAAAGAAAGAGCATGTGTCGGGGGAATGAAGCAATGCACTTGATTAGAGAATTAGGAAGAAAGTGGAGAAAAGGTTTTGAATGCCTGAACAAAAAAGGGCCGCAGCCAGGTGCACAGATCTGCAGTTTGGGGAGTATTTAAGATTCGGGGCATTGCTGGTGAGTGGATCTCAAAATTGCTTCAGATTTATAGAAAAGTTGCAAGCCGTATAAAGAATTCCAGCTGTACCAAGTTTATGCAAATACTGCTAAAACTTTATCTATCACATTCGCCTGGTCATTCTCTCTGTATGTGGGAACACATGCACTTCACCCCCTCCCAGCCACTGGAGACTGAGCACACACACCATTAACGTCAGAGAGCTAACACGGAGCATGCTAATCTGTTATCTAATCTAGAGGTCCTGCTTCTTCACCGCTCTAAGCAGCCAGTCCAGGCTCACGCATTGCTTCTGGCTGTCTTGTCTCTTTAGATTCCTTTAACCTGCAAATGTGCCCAGGACAGCCATTCTCCAACAATCTTGGTGTGTGTGTGTGCGTGTGTGCAGGAATGTGCATTATGGATGTATGCATGTATAGACTTGTGTGTACATGTATAGAGGTCAATGTCATGTGACTTCACCTTAGTTTTTGAGACAGGGTCTCTCCCTGAGCCTGGGGATCATTATTTGACCTAGACTTGTTTGCTGGGATCTGCCTGTCTCCACCCAGTGGGCACAGACACTCGGTGCCCATGATTGGCTGTGGGTGCTGGGGATCTGAACTCAGATCCTACACTTTGCACAGCTGGTACTTTACCCTCTGAGCCATCTTCCCTGTTATTCCATTGGTGGCATTGAAGCTGTCACATTGTTGAATCTCCTTCAGTGTACGTTTGGTCTGAGTGACCTTGAGAGGAAGCAGCTTTTGATGGGATTAGATTGAATAATGGTTGGATCAGGCTCCTAATAAACTCTTGATCAAGATACATCCTCCCATGGTTCAGCATTTCTATCCAGCATAGACCTCACCCTTGCTGGGAAAACTGCTGGATCCAAGAAGTCACCTATAGTTTGATGGTGCATTCTGTGCTTATAGGATTACGGGGCTGGAAGCAGAGATTGGTTGGCAGTGTCTGTTTAGTGTGCGCAGAGCCCCGGGGCCTGTCACTAACACTGGTAAACTGTATCAGCATGTGGCCCATACCTCTGATCCCAGCACTCCGGAGGTGAAGCCAGGAGGGTCAGAAGTTCAAGCTCATCCTTAGCTACACAAGGAACTGGGACCAGTCTGGGTTTAAGAACCCCTTTCCAACAAGAAACAGACTGTGTATTCTTGTGATGAATCACTCAGGAGTAGAAAATGATGGTATTTAAATCCCTCCTTTTTCTCAGTCAAAACAGTTGAGGATCAAGGTATGGAAGGTTCGGGAGGCAGGGGAGTATGTGGATGACACCTGTTGACACCCGCTTCTCACAACCTAGAATCCTGCTGGGCTGGGGCTGGGACTAGGTTGTTTGTACCTATCGAAAATTATACTGGAATCTGATCATGGAAACCTTGAATCCAGGCTCTGTGGAAGAATGACTAGGATTTGACGGAGCACCTAAGATCTCTATACATGGAAATTACAAAAAGTTACAAAGGTTTCCAGCTGAGGCTTCTTTTGATGTGAATGAACATCACAGTGGCGCATCCTCCAGCTTAATGGGTTCAGCAGGCTCATGACCAAGGATCTCCTGTGTGTTCCTACACCCACTCCACCACACACCTCTCCCCCTACTCCCACCACACACCTCTCCCCCCACTCCATCACACACCTCTCCCCCCACTCCCACCACACACCTCTCCCCCACTCCCACCACACACCTCTCCCCACACTCCCACCACACACCCACTCCCACCACAACTCCCACTCCACCACACACCTCTCCCCACACTCCCACCACACACCTCTCCCCCCACTCCCACCAACACCTCTCCCCCCTACTCCCCACCCACAAAACCTCTCCGCCCATTCCCACCACACACCTCTCCCCCACTCCCACCACACACCTCTCCCCCCACTCCACCACACACCTCTCCCCCACTCCCACCACACACCTCTCCCCACACTCCCACCACACACCTCTCCCCACACTCCCACCCACACCTCTCCCCCCTACTCCCACCACAAACCTCTCCGCCCATTCCCACCACACACCTCTCCCCCCCACTCCCACCACACACCTCTCCCCCCACTCCCACCAGACACCTCTCCCCCCCACTCCTACCACACACCTCTCCCCCCCACTCCCACCACACACCTCTCCCCACACTCCCACCACACACCTCTCCCCACACTCCCACCACACACCTCTCCCCACACTCCCACCACACACCTCTCCCCCACTCCCACCACACACCTCTTCCCCACTCCCACCACACACCTCTCCCCCCACACACCCTCCCCCACTCCCACCACACACCTCTCCCCCCACTCCCACCACACACCTCTCCCACACTCCCACCACACACCTCTCCCCCCACTCCCACCACACACCTCTCTCTAGGCAGGGAATTAAAGCTTCAAGATGTTTCTGAGCTGTGCCAAGACTTCTTACTCTCAAAATCTGTGAGGTATGAAATACTCCTATGTCCCAGGTGATGGAACCGAAAGACCAATGACCACAGCTGGACACACCACCCTATGACCACAGCTGGACACATCACTCAATGACCACACCTGGCCACACTACCCTTCGACCAAACTTAGCTACATCACCCAGTGACCACACCTGGCCATACTACCCAATGACCACAGCTGGCTAGCCACCCTGTGACCATACCTGGCCACAGCACCCTGTGACCACACCTGATCACAATGAATAAATCTATTCCTGTTTTTTAATTACTAGTCTCTCTAACTGGCCTGTGAAGACAGAAAGCCATGCCCAGCCTGTTTGAGCTGCCAGAGTTCAGCTCTGGTGTCCTGATCCAGCCTTAGGTGTCCTCACTGTTGTGTTTGGGACATCAAAGTCACGGTAGTGTGACTTGACAAAGGCTTTTATTTTATTTTATATTTGATTTAACTTTAACGTGCATGGATGTTTTGCCTACATGTGTGTATGTGTACCACATGCAGGCCTGAGGTCCAAGGAGGTGAGGACCTTGGGTTCCCTGGATTTGGAGCTAAGGATGGTTGTGACTAACAAGGTTGTTGCTGGGACCAAACCCAGGTCCTCTGCTAGGGCAGCCAGTTCTCCTAACTGATGAGTTATTTCTACAACCCCTGATAAAGTTCTTTATAATTAATTATATATCCCATGATGAGCCATCTTGGTGGGGAAAATGGAGACACAATGTCTCCTTTTTCTCAGTCAAAAGAATTTTGGATCAGGACATGTGAAGTCCAGGAAGTCAGGGGAATTTTGTGGTCGAGAGTTAACTTGCTCTGAGAACCTAGAAGGTGGCTGGCTGGACTCCTGGGGTTAGACTGTTCAATTGGGCTTCAGGAAAAACTACCTTCTGCTGGCTGAGCAGCTTATCCTAGTTCCTGCTCTTCCGGTGAACCTTAAAAGCATTTGATAAAAATTCTAAGGCATTTAATAAAAATGGCTCAGCTTCCATGATAGTGACCCAGGTACCAGTCTGCTTAAAACCAACCTGGATTTTGTTATTATTCTGATAGGAGGATGCTATGGGATAATAAGACAGGGTTATCACAGTTCCCAGGAGCAGGGGAACCATGGGGCCACACCCCAGGGCCTCAAGGGAGGCACAAATAAAAACCAGGTGTAAAAGCCTCTATTATTATTATTTATTAATTATTGATCTATATTGTGAATATCCCCTAGGGCCCAAGTTCACTGAAAAGACTACATCATTTTCCCTTAGAATTCGTGTTTCTTTAAGATGACTTAGTTCTTGCATAAGGCGACTAGAGTCTCACAAGTGAATAACCTACTAAATTATAGATTCTATAACGAGGTGGGATTATAGATTCTATAGTGAGGTGGACGCTCCAGCGCTGAGACTACGGAGAAGTGGTTCATCTTTATGCCTCCCTTGACCTGTTCCCACCTTGACCTGTTCCCACATGGAGCTTTTCTTTTCTTTTTTTTTTTTTTTTTTTTTTTTTTTTTTTTTTGGTTTTTCAAGACAGGGTTTCTCTGTGTAGCCCTGGCTGTCCTGGAACTCACTCTGTAGACCAGGCTGGCCTCGAACTCAGAAATCCGCCTGCCTCTGCCTCCCAAGTGCTGGGATTAAAGGCGTGCGCCGCCACCACCCGGCTACATGGAGCTTTCATTAGGATTCAGGCTCCCAGTTCCCACTCCACTCCGGGAATGGTCTTCATGCTACCCAGTTATGGCTGTGTAGTTAACTTGTTGGTAATACTCAGTGTTGCCGGGAGGAAACCAAAGAATCCTGGGAGTGTGACATACATGTGGCCACACACAAAACAAAGTAATAAAACATGAGCAAATAATTCCAGGAATTCGGAATTAACTGGAAGTCTACATTCAGGTGTTTGTTCCTGGTTTTTCGCTTGTTTGTTTTTTTCCTTTGTTTTTGTTCAGACAGAGTTTCCCTATGTAGCCCTGGCAGGCTGGTCTTGAACTCAAGAGATCTGCCCTCCTCTGCCTCTGGAGTGCTGGGACTAAAGGAGTGCGTCACCAAAGCCTGACTGTTTTTTTTTTTTTTTAAACAGATTGTACCACATTTCATTTCTACCCATTCATCCACCCACTCAGTTAACAAATATTTGCTGATTCCCAGTGGCTGGCGCTGAGCCAGCACCTGGTGGTCGTGTGTGTAGAAAGCTCAGACTTTACACTTTAGTGATAACAACATAAGAATCACACGGGGTGGGGTGGGGGAGGGAAGGTGCTTGGTAAAAAAACGAACTTCCTTCCTCTAAACAGCTTCCAAGACGTTCTTCCTTTACAGAGGCCTCTGACCAATTTCAGGCCAGCAGTGAACTGCTTTACTAACTGAGCTGTTTCCCAGCCCTGACTTAAGGCTTTTTATTTAAATTAATGGGATGGGTGTCATTTTTTTTCCTGTAGTGATGAGAAGGCATACAGATTAGCATGAAATGTTACCAGTGTGTCCTTCCTTATCCCGCAGACTAGCAGACAGCGTCTTTCTAGATCCATCTTAGGGCTGTGAGAGTGAGACTCCGAGTGGAACACACTTGGCTGAGTTGCAACCATGTAGCTAGTTCACTAACTGACCAGTCTCTGCACTACCATCTCATTTCTAGGGCAACAAAGAATCAAATGAGAGGAAGACAGGCTGGGAAAGGAGTCCTGGCTGCCAGATGGGCGCGGATGAAAACACAGGTACGGGCCTGCCTCTAAGTTGTTGCCTGAATGTTTACAGGGATTCAGAACGTCACAGAAGAATGTAAAATCAGCAAGAGACTGAATGAAATAACTTTCCACAAGGCGAGTTCCCTTAGTCTTCCCTCTCTCCCTCCCTCCCTCCGTTCTTCCCTTCCTTATCTTTTGAGAACGGGTCTCACTATGAAACTCTTTCTAGCCTGGAACTCACTATGTAGACCAGACTGGCCTCAAACTCACAGAGATCCTCCTGCCTCTGTCTCCTGGGCGCTGGGATCAAAGGTGTTCGCCACCATACCCAGCAGTTTAAACCCTTCTTATAGCATGTCAGTTATCTCCTGGTATTCCCAGTCTGGGAATAGAACTATGAAAACAAACTCTGTGTTGGAGAGGCCATGACCCAAGTCACCATTTGTCCGCTTACAACCTTTTGTACCATGCACAGTAGCTGTCCTATGAAAAGACTCTTTCTCAGACCCTCCGACTCCACTCAGGGGATCATCTGTGTCTTTGTCTTAGCTTCATCTGTCTGTCTCTCTGTGGTGCTACTTTGTGCTTCATATCCCTCCAGAGTGAGGTCATGCCATCTTTCCCTTCATAGCTCCTTCGCTCTCCAGTTAAACCAGCATTGAAGCTTGTGCCGTGTCCCTGTGGGGTCTGCACCCTTCTCCACTGGTGGATTTTAAGCAGAACTCCCTCTCTCTTTCCGTCACAACTCCATCCATCAACTCAGTGCTAACTTCCGGCAGTTACGGAATAAAGGAACCCAACACTCCAGTGTATTTGCTGCTCTGTCCTCTTTGTCCACTGCCATGCTGTGGACCTTGTGGACACGTTACCACATCCAGGCTAATGGTCAAGGGTTTCCTCTAGACCCCAAGAGCTTCTGGTTCAATAGCTCGAGGTCCACAGTGCTATCGGAGCTCCTTCACCCACTTTACCTCGGATCTTTCCCTTTCTTGTTCTCAGTGGATGCTCTGACTTCCTGTTTCCTGGTTGCGAGTGGATGAGAAATTCTTCCAGCCCCATTCTCCTCAAGAGCTTTTAATTGCTGAATTATTGCTCTCCTTTTGTGTCCCACCTTCTGACAAGGGCAGGCGTTCAGCCCTTCCCCGTGTGTTCGGCATTCTAGCGCCTTGTTTTCCTTCAGGAACGTTATTGGCTTTCTTCTGATTATGTTTTGTCATCTTCCTTTCTGGAGATCTTTCCACAAACACATTTACATATTCATATCTCTTTCATCACACCAACTAAACAAACAACGGATCAACAATCACCAAGCATCAGCACCTCCCCAAAAGGCCTCTGTGAACTGCACACCCTCCCCAGACCCACACTCTGTTCCTCCATTCTCCAGTGTGTGGCTTGTGTTGCTTATTCTCTGTCCAAATCCTTAGTTGAAATTCCTTCAGCAATCTGTCAGATGTGGCTTCTGTTTCAATCACTCCAGGGAACAGCTCTTGCTGTGGTCACCAGTCAGTCCTGTGTGGCTATTAAGCATTTCCGGGAGTTATCCAAGGCAGGTGACCATTTTCGAAGCTCTCCTTGCCTCTGGCTCTCATGACCTCACAGCTCTGAGACTTCCTCCACTCCTTCATGTAACCTGAAAACCCAAGGCTCAGGCAGAGTTGTTTCTCACAATCCTGGACAAAAGCAACTTAAGGAAAGATGGTTATTTTGGCTCATGGTTTGAGTGTGCAGTCAGTCCATCACAGCGGAGAAGGCATGGTGGCAGGAGCGTGAGCAGCTGGTCCCATCACATTGGCAGCAGGAGGCACAGAGAGATGACTGTTGCTGCTCAACTTGCTTTCTCCTTTTTATTAATTTTGAGCTGCCAGTCGAGGAGGTGATGCTGCTGCCCACAAACAGGCTGGAGCTCCTTCCTTCCTTAAAACGCATTGGAAGTGCCCTGCTAGACATGCCTGTGAGAGGTCTCCTAGGAGGTTTGAATCCAGAGTTAACCATCACACCATCTCTTCTCTTTCCAAATTTAGCCACCCATGTGTCCTTAGTCACCACATTCAAACACTTTTCTCCAGCCACATTTCCTTGAACTAAGAGACACATCCAGCTGGTGAATTCAGATGCCTCAGCTGGCCATGGACCCAGGTCATGATTATCTGTTCACTCTAGGTCCCCATGGAGATTCCAGTGTCAGCTCAACAGGTAAGAGCACTGGCTGCTCTTGCAGAGGACCTGGGTTTGGTTCCCAGCCCTGACATGGCAGCTCACAACCACTTGTAATTCCAGTTCTAGGGGAACTGAAACTCTCTTCTGGCCTCCACAGGCACTGCATGTACATGTTGTGCTCTCTCTCTCTCTCTCTTCTCTCTCTCTCTCTCTCTCTCTCTCTCTCTCTCTTTCACACACACACACACACACACACACAAGCAAAACACTTATACACATAAAATAAAAATAAATCTTACGAATATTCCTTTGTCCATAGACTATAACATATGTATCATTTTAGCTTTAAAATGGTGTACTGTTTATGTAATGTTTAGATTACCATACTTCTTGAATGTTTATCTTGCTCCATTGTAGTAACTAATGTTTTCATACCTAAATATGTGCCTAGTGTATTTGTCTATGTGCCTGAGTTGCCAATCTTGCTTTATATATGTTCCTCTCCTTAGAGATGCTCCAGGCAGAGACTGCTCACTAAGAAGGACTCTTGCGTAGCCTGTGAGATAGTTTTTCTGTGGAGCAGTCCACACTCATTTGTCTTTGTTGGCTGAGACAAAGAGATATGATAAGCCATTTAACATGGCTGTGTGTTCCCAAATGGGTGAGCGCCTCCAGGATACTGGATACCGGAACTCTCCTACTCTCTTACTCTCAAATAGTCTCCAAATCCCTATTGGATTTTTGGCACCTTGTGGCTGTCTGCAGAAAGGCTCTCTAATTCAGAATAAATATTTGTATGGCATTGTTCATTATCTGACACTGGTTTGTCACCAATGATCAACTGCTCAATTTCATTGTATTAGTGTGTAAACACACTCATCATCAAGGAGACACATCCCTGGGGAAAAAAAAAATCCCTAGCAGGCATGAATTACTAGTCATCCGGCCAATGGTGACATCCTTCTCTTTTCTGTTTCTGCTGCTGTGGATTGATCAGCACAGAAGTTGTGTTTACTTGTAAATCTATACGCAGAGGGAAGCGTTAGTCTCTGGCCCAAAAGATTAGGGAGGGTTAGGAATCGCTAATGGTCTCTCGGGGAGCAGATGGATTTATTCTGCCCTGTTCGTTGTTTTCACTGTGGAGACATTGGCTCCATACCAGCGCCTGCACCCAGTCCTTTCATGCAGGGAGACAGGGGTTCTTTGATAGCCCAGGGCTCTCTGACTTAGGACAGTTCCTGGTATAAGTGCAAACAGCAGTCAGTGTCCAGCACGTGGCCCTCCCCTACACTGCCCCATGCCCCTCCCCTGCACTACCCGGTCCCCTTCCCCTGCACTGCCTGTGCCCTGCCCCTGCCCTGCCCCTGCACTGCCTGTGCCCGCCCTTCACCTCTCATTGGCTATCCACTCCTCTCTTTGCTGATGTCACAACCCATCAGGATGGTTGTGGCCTGCTATCTCCTTGCTTTTATTTCTTTTTATTATGTTCCCGCTGGGCCAGGAACATGAATTATGGGTGAAGGGGCTTGTTGCCAAGTCTTGCAGCCTGAGTGTGGTCCGTGGGGTGCATGTAATTATGAGGCAGAGAACCAACTCTGGTAAATTGTTCTCTGATCTCCACATACACAGTGATGTATACACCCCTGACTTCCACATACACACTGACGTGTACACCCCAAATAAATAGATACAATATATTTAAAAGACTATTCCTTCTCAACAATTTGCCTGCCTTTAAATTTCTTATTCATAGAGTATTTTTTATTTAAAATCCTGATTACTAAACTATGATACTTTCTTACATTAGAACATTTCCTTCTACATCAGAACAGGATGTCGAACTTGTAGTTGTATGTCATTACATAAATAAAGAGTGCAGTGGACAGGTTCACATCTCTGAGAGTGCAATGGACAGGTTCACATCTCAGAGATGCTATAACAAGCACAGCCAGGGCATGGAAGAACGGAGGAAGCCACAGGCAAGGAAAGCTCTGGAGTCACGTCCAAAGCCATGCCGTCCTTAGACAAAGGAAGCATGGGGATTTTATTCAGGGAGTGTGCAGAGCCATACAGGCGTCCCATTGCTCAGTAAGGAGCACATTCATGAACATTGTGAGTTAAGGCGCTCACCCTGGAGCATGCTCCGTTAAGGAGTACCCTCTTAAGCATGCTCATGTTAAAGTCATGGAACTCGGTTTCAAAGATTAAAGGGATGGACAGGAGCACCTCTGGGCATGATCTGCGTGCACCATAATGGTTTAGCTGAAAATAAGCAATGATTGCTTTAAAGGTGTCCTTATATCGGAGTCGCTGCTTGGGTGCCTGCTTTCCTTAGGTGACAATGCCTTACAGTGATTTCTTTGTCTCATGAAGCAGCAGTCTTTTTTTTTTTTTTAAAGTTTTTTTTTTCTTCCACAAGTCAATGTGGGACAAGGGCGGGATTCGAACCAGGGAGAGACGGAGAGAGGATGTCTCCAGAGCACTGTGCCACAGCCAGACGGCTGGGAAGCAGCAGTCTTTATGATCTGTCTTCTTCCTTCTCTCCTTTTCTCCTCTTTTTCCTGTTTTCTGTGTTAGAAAGAATATTCTGTCAGACTTAAGAATATAGTCTAGTCTACCTTGGTTGGGGTCCTGACACTCCATTTTCTACTTCTCAGCCCTCAGGCGACTTCTCTGTTGTTTTACTGCTCTGAACAGACACCGTGACCAAGGCAACTCTTAAAAGGATAACATTTAATTGGGGCTGGCTTACAGGTTCAGAGGTTCAGTCCATTATCATCAAGGTGGGAGCATGGCAGCATCCAGGCAGGCATGGTGCAGGAGGAGCTGAGAGTTCTACATCTGCATCTGCAAGCTGCTAGCAGAAGACTGACTCCCACGTGATTAGGAGGAGGGTTTTTAAGTCCATGCCCACAATGACACACCACATCCAACAAGGCCACTCCTTAGGCCAAGCATATTGAAACCACCACATCTGTATCTCTCATTTGCAGACTAGAGTGCTTGAGATATTACGAGTGCAAGAGAGTTCAGTACAGGAAGCACGAAGCACATGCCTGGCTCGTACTTCACACCAGGTGCTTGCTGTCACCAACAAGCTAGGATGCTTGCCTTGATTTTACTTAAGTATTCATCTTTCCTAGTTTTGTTTCCTGTTGTTGTGATAAAACGCCATGGAAAAAATAAATTAGGGGAGAGATGACTTACTTTAATCCCCAAATTCCAAGTTACAGTCCATCACAGTGGGGAAGTCACAATGGCAGGTGCTTGAGACATTTAGTCATGGCATGTTCACAGTCAAGAATTAATTAATGAATTAATTAGTCAATGAATTAATTCATGCCTGCTTGTGCCCAGCTCACAGCTCACTTTTTACCATTTCTCTCTCTCTCTCTCTCTCTCTCTCTCTCTCTCTCCTTTTTTGAGATAGAGTCTCACTATATATAGTTCTAGCTGTCCTGGAACTTTCTGTGTAGACTACGCTAGCTTCTGGAACTTTCTATGTAGACTAGGCTAGCTTCCAATTCACAGAGGTCTGCCTGCCTCTGGTTCTCAAGGCTGGCACCACCACTGCCAGATACTTTTCAGATACTTTTTCATTTCTTATACAGTCTGATCTCCTGCCTAGGGAGTGTTCTTGCCTACAGTGGGCGTCTTTCCACATTAATTCATATAATCCTACAGTGGGCAGGCCTTTCCACATTGCTTAACATAATCAAGACAATCCCACCACAGACAAGCTCCACATACTGAACACGATCTAGAAAATCCCTCACTGAAATCTCTCCCTGGTGTTCTAGTTAAATTAATGACTAAAACCTAACCACACGTGAACCATTGATTATTTTAAATTATCCGTCTGTTATAGATACGTTTGTGGATCTGCTTCTGAACTCTTAACCCTGTTTCATTGATCTGTCTTTTCCCAAGCTAATATACTGTTAATGTCCTTCATAGTGACTGTTGCTATTCTGTATGATATGGATTTTTTATTCAGTGTGTGTCTGTGTGGGGACACATGTCTCTTGTGTAGTTCATAGTGAGTGCTAAATTTGGAAGGACATGGATCTCGCATTGAAAACTATCTTAGTTGTTCTTGGGTCTCCTACTTCCACCAGAAGTATGGGATGGCCTTGTTGGTTACATGAAAATCTGATATTGATCAGAATTACATTAACCATTTAGATGTACTCAGTGATATTAAGCATACTATGATATAAAATATTCCTTTTTAAGTTTTCAAAAATTTTGTAGATTAAAACTTTTAAAAAATTATTTTGTGTGTCTGTGTGAGTACTTGCACGTGTGTATGCATGTGTAGCCTGTGCATGTCTGGTACCTGTGGAAACTGGAGAAGAGTGTTGTACTCTTTGACAGTGGAGTTGCATGTTGTAAGCTGCCTGAAGTGGGTGCTGAGAATTGAACCCTGGTCCTTTGTCTTCAATTGCTGAGCTATCTCTCCATCCCTGATTATGTATGTTTCTTAAGGTTATTATTTATTTTGTCTGATGTATTTTTCTACCTGTAGATGTCCAGTGGTCCTATAGTCAGTGTTAATTACTTCTTTTATTGTATATATTATATCCTTGAATTGTAAATGTTTGGATTTTATATAATGACCTATGTCAGGAATCTTTTTAAAAAATACTTTCAAACAATTTATTTATTTATTACTTATTTTTATGTGTATGGACATTTTGTCTGCATGTGTGTCTTATGCACCATGGACATGCCTAGTGCCTTCAGAGGTCAGAAGAGACTACCAGATCCTACAAGAGATGAGATGACTATGAGCTGCCATGTGGGTGCTGGGAATTGAACCTGGGTCCTCTGGAAGGACAACCATGCTCTTAACCCCTGAGCCATTTCTCCAGCCCATGTCAGGAATCTTGTTGGACTTTTTTTCTTTCTCTCTCCCTATCTCTAATGTTTGTTTGTAGAGTTTGACAGCCTTAGAATATTTTTTAGTATGTATATTATGTGTACATGTTCATGTGTATACGTGCATGTGTGTGTATGTGTACGTGTGGTTGTGTGTGTGTAGACCTGAGGCCAGCCTCAAATCTCATTTCTCAGTGTTCACATTGTTGTCTGTGACAGAGTCTTTCCCATTTGCCTGGAATTCAGTGATTGGGCTAGACTGACCGGCCAGCTAGCCCCAAGGGTCCCTACTCCTGGGATTATAGACACATCACTACACTGGCTGTTATTTATTTATCTTTTTAAAATGTGTGTTCTTAGGTCTTTAGTTAGCAAGGCGAGCACTTTCTGACTGAGCTAACTCCCCAGCACAGTGTTTTAATCGAAACCTTAGTACTGGCTAGGATTTCAAACAACGCTGGGTGACAGTGCTGGTCAGTGCTCCTTCCACAGATGTCTGACTTGGGGGCCATGGTTTTAAGACACAGCATTCCATTCCCACTATAATGAGAGGTTGGCCGTGAATAGATACTGAGTTGCACTGAGCAATTTCTTTTTAATTTAACGAATTTATTAATAGTTAATTTGTGTGTATATGATATGTGTGTGCATGTTAATATGTGTGAGTGTGGGCATAAGTGGGGTCCGAGGGCTACCTCAGGGGGGCTGTCCTCACCTTCCACCGTATTTGAGACAGGGTCTCTTTCCTCTTCTCTGCAGTGTACCCCAGGCTAGCTGACCCAGAGCCTCCAGGGACTCTCCTGTCTCCATTTCCTATTTTGCTGTAGCACTGCTGGGTCTTGCCGGTTCTGTGGGCTCTGGGATTGAACTCAGGTCCTTCAGGTTGTACAGCGGGTGTTTTACCTGCTGAGCCATCACCCCGTCCCCAGTGGATGCTCCTCAACACACACTGGCCACATCTTCCCTTTCGTCTGTTGATACAGTATATTATAATTGCAGGGTTTTCAAATTTAAACTGTTCTGAAACTTAATTTAACTTTAGCTAACTTGTATCACAAAACACTTCACCTACCGAACTGAGAAAAACTTGAGAGAGATTTCCAGGCTGGAGAGATGGTTCTGTAGTTAAGAGCATCCGCTGTTCCATTGCAGGCTCCAGTTTGACTCCTAGCATAGTGGGTCACAAGCCTCTGTAACTCCAGTTTCAGGGAATCGGATGCCCTCTCTGGGCACCAGGCATGTACATGATGCACATACATATGTGCAGGCAAAACAACCATGTAAAAATTTTTTTTAAAAAAATTCTTTATATTTTACATATGTTGTATTATTCTGGTATTGCCTCTCTTGACCACAGCACGGATATTGTGTCTTTTGATGTGGAGTAGGTTTTGATTGTTCCAGTCATGTCCAATCGTACTAATTACATACACAAGCTTTCTTCATGAAGAATCTTCTCCTGACGTTGATTTAGGACATCTCTGATAGGCATCGGATTTTCTTGTGTGTGTGTATCTGCTTTTGAATTCTAGTTTTCCACTCTTGAGATTCCATTACGCCTAACTTTAGGCCATTGCTACATTACTTTGTGTTATTGTTTTTAATTACTTAATTTGTTATAAAATGTAGGGTCTCATGTGGACTAAGCTGGACTGAACTCGTTGTGTAGCCAAGGGTGACCTTACATTTTTGACCCCACGCGTCCCCGTCCTGAGTGTTGGCATTACAGCATGTTAGATTATTTAAAACTCTGGCCTTCGGAAATGTATTTCCATATATGGCATGAGAACAGTTGTTACTGCTTTAGACTTTAAAACATTTTTCCTTTCACTTTTAATGTCTTTATTTATTTTTTTGAGAAGTTCACACAATGTATTTTGGTAATATTCTTTCACCTCTCCCAACTCCTCCCGGAAGCCACTAGAAACATGGAGTCTGATTTGTGTTGGCCAGCTGCTCTGAGCGTGAGATCTGCCTTTAAGAACGCTCAATATACCCAGTGCCACTTTGTGCTACCCTCTCTTGCAGCCACCAATCACAAACAGCTTCCTGTCTGGGGGCGGGACTTTGTATGCTCCTTCCAGTTCTCCATTCTGGGATTTGGGATTTTTGACTCTTCTTTCTGATTTCTGGGCATTTGCTCCTTCGTGAGTGCTGCATGTCTCTTGCACTACCAGAGCATCTCATCTGCTCTGTTGGTTCAGACAGAAGCTTTATTTAAGATCTTTGCTGATTTAGTAAGACGTGCATGGCACTCATGACTTTACTTACAAAACCTTTTGCTTCTTTATGGTGTAGATCTTTTCGATTACAGTTTTAAAAATTTATTCCTGTTGTTATCTGTGCAGCTTTAAATTTTTCCCGTAGAAATTTTGACATTTTAGTTTTCTCTTTATTTCTGGGTATTTCAGGATTTTGTTGCTGTTGTGAATATATTTTTTCCAGTTATTTTTTCCCTCTAATATTTCATCTCTCTGGGTGTTTGCACACTTCCTCTGTCTTTAAATTTTCTTGAATTAGATTGGAAGTCAGGCCACAAGGAGGGAGGAGGGATCCTTCCTCATTAGGAGAAGAGAAGGTTCTGGAAAGACTCCACGGGAGTCTTCCTTTTGCACAGGGTCTCACTGGGAGGTGAGTTGTGCAGTTGATAGGCGGGAAGGGAACAGGCAGAAGCTATGTGGTGAGGTCCAAAAGTTGGAAATAATCCTATTCCTTGTGAGCTAGGGACAGGTGGACTGAGTTGGGTTCACCGTCTCTGTGGGTCTGAGCCATGATCCATGATAACTACCATACCCAGAAATAAACTGTGATTACAGTTGGTGCACATAATGAGAACAAAAACTTTACAGTGTATAATACTTTTCTTCTCTTGCTGTGATAAAACATTCTGGCCAAAAGCAGCTTAAGGGAATGAAACGTTTATTTTCAGTTTCCAAGTCTCAGTCTGTCATTGAAGGAAGTCATAGAAAGAGCTCAAGCATGAAGCAGACACCATGGAGGACTGCTGATTGATGGCTCACTCTCAAGCTCCTGCTTGGCTAGTGGCCATAGTGGCTTTCCTATAGTTATCAGTCAACACAACCCCCGACAGACATGCCACAGGCACTCTGATCTGGGCAGTCCATCAGCTGAGATTCCCTTCTTAGGGACTCTAGCCTGTGTCAAGTTGACAATTGGCAGTTGAGGCTAACTAGAACACTAGATATTTGCAAACTGTTTCCAGAAACATGCAATAGTTTAAATAAAAAATGGAACTCTAACAAATACTAATACGCACTAGGCCAATTTTAAAGAGTTGAACTCTTCATAGCTGATGCATTGGAATGAGACACCAACTTAACAAAACAGTTTATTCATTTGGATATTGACAATAGATTAAAAAATTATTGATAAACTCAAGAACTCAACACATATTGAAAAGGAAGTGAAGCCGAAAACCTGACAGTGACCTTTGTGGTGTACAGCTGGATTTGGGCTTCGTAAGAAGCTTGACACAGGATGCCTCCTAGTCAAATATAAACCAAGGCACACAGTGAGTCCATGTGGGAATTGTTGGACTCGGAAAAGCAAAACACAGACATGAAAGCAAAGAGCTCACTGGTGAAGAGAAAAAGTACATGTATAACTCAACGAGGCCCCTCAGAAGAGGCTGGGAGATGCTCAGTGGTTCAGGTGCTTGATTCATAAGACAGGGACCCAGGTTCAAGCCCCTAGGACCCATATTAATGACAGGTGTGTATGGAGGCCCCCTGTAATTCCATCTCTGGAAGGCAGAAGCAGAAGATCTCAGATCAGCTGTCTAGCAACACCAGCCATCACCTGCAAGATTCTGGGTTTGACTGAGTGATCCTGCCTCAGTGAATAAAGAGAGAGAGAGTGGAGGGTGATTCCCGATATCAGCTGATCCTGAACACGCATGTTCACTCACACATGCAAAACATGCATGTGCTCCCACTCATGTAAAACTGTTGGAAGCTAGCTCATCACCTAGGGTAAACTGAGGAAGGCAGCGAGGTACGGTATCAGCAGTGACCAAAAACTGGTGACTTTTGGCTGTTTAATTTTTTTTCTTGCTAGTCTGAGGCCAAAAGGTGATGGCTTCTGGCAGTTAACTCCTGCTGATAGCAACAGGGGTTTTAGAAAAGAAGCTTGGTTACTTGGGGTCTTTACTCTTTAATTCAGGGTGAGGGAAGGCTTGCTGGCCAGGCAAGTGATCAGAGTTCATTCATTTTTGAGCCAGAGAGAAAGGAAAAGAAAGAAAAGAAATCAGGCACACACTGGATGAAGCAGAAGAGGTTTATATCACCACTTTATTTATTTATTTATTAATTAAAGATTTATTTATTTGTTTTATGCGAATACACTGTTGCTGTATTCAGATACACCAGAAGAGAGCATTAGATTCATTATGGATGGTTGTGAGCCACCATGTGGTTGCTGGGAATTGAACTCAAGACCTCTGGAAGAGCAGTCAGTGATCTTAACCTCTGAGCCTTCTCTCCAGCTCTTTGCCACTTCATTTTTGTTCTTAGTTTTTACACCTTTTCAAACAAAAGATTACCTCATATAATTATCAGGTAGAATTGCTACAGTAGGATAGTTGATTGACATGGTTTTCTAAACACTTTTACATTAATAAGTTCAGAGCAAGTTTGAAGCAATAGTTCATGTCATAGGTTGATACGATTTAAGGAGTAACAGCAGAATTGTTTACATTCTTTCCATTAAGACTAGTACCTGACTAAACATTCATTATCTATTTTCTAGCTCCACAAGTTCATTATAAGTTTAAAACAATAGTTTTATGTCACAAGTTAGCAAAGTTTTGTCAAGAGACAAATCATCCGCCTTGTGTCTTATTATTTGAAATCTTGTATAGATTAGCTAGTCAATAATTTATTTTCTGTCCTTGCACCTACAATAAATTACCAATTCCAGTTTATAACCTTTAGTGGCCTCATTCCTAACCTAGAAGGAATGTTTCCTTGATGATAAATTTGTTCCAAGCCTGTTTTCTTTTCCTAGTGCAATTAACCTGTGACACATGAAGGTTTGAAGAGCTCTATTTGTAGTTTTTATTCTACAGGGGGATGAATTTACTTGTCTTAATTCAGGAGTTCTATAAAATCATTATCAGGAATTATGAAGTCATCAATTCATCTAAACTGCATAATTACATGAAAGTTCATCTTCATATTGATTTTGCAGGAGATCTGCCCAAAAGAGTGGGCTGATGCCTGGAATCATTAGGTTATGTAATAGTGGCAGGGAAGGCATGTCAGTAGCGAGAAGCAACCTGGGAAGAAATCTTTTCTGACTTGCTTCTCAGAGCACATCCCATCACAGCCATGCAAAACGGTGGGCCATCTCCAGGAAACTCACTTGCTTGCTATAGCCTTTCTAATGGTTTTGTCATAAAACTATGCTAACACACACGCACACACACATAAACATTACTAAGTGTCCTCGACTGAGCTCTGCATCTTTGTTCTGCAGAGCAGTGTCACCTGTGTTCGCTGAGCATCAGGGCCCTTCCCTCACATGCTGTTTTGTGTCTCTCCTCCCCTCCTTTCATCAATGGTTTCCAGTGAGATGAGTCAGAAAATGGCCAAGGAGGGCCCCAGGCTCTCCAAGAACCAGAAGTTCTCAGAGCACTTCAGCATCCACTGTTGCCCACCCTTCACCTTCCTCAACTCCAAGCGTGAGATCGTGGACCGCAAGTACAGCATCTGCAAGAGCGGTTGCTTTTACCAGAAGAAGGAGGAAGACTGGATCTGCTGCGCCTGCCAGAAGAGCAGGTGAGCATGGGCTCTGGGCCAGGTCTGCATCACATTCCCCCTACTCCATCCATGACTGTCAGCTCCCTGTTAGGAAGGTTCTGGAGGGCGAGCAGAAGGTGGGAGGGAGGCTGGGCTTTCCTACAATTTCCAGTTCCTGTCAGCATCCCTTAAGTGATGGTGGAGAGCCCTGGCTGCAGCCTCCAGCTTCTTTTGGCCCTCTCTGCACCAGCCGCCGTGCCACATCCCTCAGAGGCCCAAGCACCAGCCAGCTGCGTCCCCCGTGGTGGTCAGAGCGCCGCCAGCCAAGCCAAAGTCCCCTCCGAGGCCAGCCAAGCCAAGGTCCCCTCCGAGACCAGCCAAGCCAAGGTCCCCTTCAAGGACTGAGCGCCAGCCACGTCCCCGCCCAGAGGTCCGACCACCACCAGCCAAGCAGAAGCCCCCTCAGAAGTCTAAGCAGCCAGCAAGCAGCAGCCCTCTCAGAGGGCCAGGCACCAGCCGCGGGGGGCTCTCCACCAGAGCTGCTAGGTTCTGGTAACACCATCTCTTGCCTATTGTCCCCTCTAGCTCAAGGTCAGTAGCTGCTCTCAGCAAGTACTAACACGGGGAATCTCTCCACAGTACCAAGCCTATGTAATCCACTCCCTGAATTAAACCCCCTCTGTTTGAAAGACCTGGCGTGGCTTCTGTTTTTCCAGATGTTACTGGTCCTCACTTCAGATGGCTGTGTCTGTGCCAATCCACAGGATTACGAGCATAGTATTGACCACAGCGGCAGGCTGAGTGTATGAGCCTCCTTAACCACCTTGTGCCTCAGAGAGGTGTAGTGGTAACTCTGGTGAGCTCTATCTATGCATGTGTGAAACGAGAGGACCTGATGCTCTATTTGCTGACCTTCCTGATGCATTTCATCAGATATCTGTTTGCTCTTCAGCCACTCAGCAAACTGTACTGCCTTATAGATAATAAGGTTCTATATGCTGTACCGGGGAGAGGAATATAACTTGTGATTTCCGAGTACCAAGATGAGACAAGTTGGCTCTGGGTACAGAGTAAACCCTCCAGTACTGCCATGCTGATGTATACCCCATGGGAGCCCTAAATGGGACTTTCCAGGCCTGTCGTGGGAACCTGAGGCTTCACAGAGAAAATTAGGTTGGGGTGGGCAAACTGGAGAGGATGGCTAGAGAGGGCTTACCCATCTGCTCTGCCTTAGGGTAGACCAGTTTCCTTTTTTTGAGGCAGAGACTCACACTGTAGTTCAGGCTAGCCCAGATCTTACTCTGTTTCTGACGTTGACTTCAAATTATAAAAATCCCTACTGCTTTAAACTCCGAATGCTTGGATTAAAGGTGTGAACTGCCATGCTTGGTGGTGACTCTCTCTCCTCTCTCCTCCTCCTCCTCCTCTCTTCTTCTTTATAGACTTTCTTTATTTATTTATTTGGTACAGTTTTAGGTCCACAGCAAAACTGAGGGAAAGACAGAAACTTCTCTCTTCCCTGTGGGCAGGTTTTACTATTGGAGGTAGATCTGTGTGATGGGTCAGGCAAGATCTAGTTTCCGTGCTCTGCACACATGGCGGGCAGCGTTTTATTATTTGGAGGTAGATCTGTGTAGTGGGTCCGCAGCTGAGCACTGGTCCACATCCTTTCCCCTCTGCTGCTCAGCCTCTGTGCAGCTCTAAAGAACCCTCCAGAGAATCTCATGCATGATTCTGGGGTGTCTTCATTTTCAGACACAGCAAACAACCCTGACTTCAATATCTCTAAGTAAGTGACTATGTCTGTTATCTGTGGCAGCTGCCATGTTTCTAACACCCCCAAATGAAAGCGTTGGTGAGATGCAAGAACAAATGATTTACCAGGCTAAGGAACTAACTTGGGTGCTGTTCCCTAGGCCTTAGTAGAAGTGTGTCCAGGCTGACTGGTCATTGACCAAGTCCCTCCAAGGGACTGGAGTCCAAAGGTGAGTTCAGCTGGCTAACTTCGGATATACACAAGTGGCCAGAAGATGGAGGGAGCTGAGGCTGTCCATTTTGGACAGAAGAGGCAGTCCTTCACAGAAAGCCAAGGGAGGCCCCCGTGAGGTCGGAGCTTAAGCTGTGAATGGACATCCTCTCAGTTACTCTCTGGGTATCTGCTAAGGAGCTTCCGCTGGCTGTGCCCTACTTCCCTGGAAACATAGGGCCAGCTTCCTAACAGCCTGTGCCTCTCATGCACCACTGAGTCCCACCCAATACTCAAGCTTCCTTCTCAGACTCTCAGAGGTCCTAAGGCAATATACTAGAGTAGATACTTAACCACCGCATTGTTTATTCCATTTATTGATCTGACTATTTCAAATCAGAGGCATAGGAGGTACATTAACGGGAGCAGTTTACACCCAATTAGGACACTAGGTCAGACATTTAAAAAGGGTTAAAAAGTTTTTCTGAAGCTTCCCAATGTTAGATACGATCCCAACATATCTAACATCCTGTTCCTGAGGTATTGTGTTGACAAATCAGACGATTCAGAGAGGTCTTTTTTGGATTTATAATAACTCCTTAGAAAAGGTCCTCTCCCCAAACCAGAGAATATCTCAGTATTGGAAATGAACTGGCTTGGTTTTCAGCATCCCAGTGGAAGGTAGAAACATCTCTTTTTTGATGGGTGGTGTCATGGCATGTTTCTCTGAGTTTATTCTTTTCTGTGTCTTTTAAGATTTGGGATTTAAGGTCAGGAGCTGCCACTGCAGGAGATCACCCTAGAGAATCAGATCCACAGCCTGGAGAAATTAGGCCATGTAACTAAAAAGTACCTCTTTCAACTTAAATTTCCACAGTTCACTATGACTAGTAAAAACAAAAGAATAATTTACTTTTGTATGTTGATCTTACCTATGGTGGTTTTGCTCACTCTAGCTTCTTTTGGTGGAGTCTGGGGTTTTATACATCACACTTAAGGCTTTCAGTAGAGACAGTTGTACATTTTCTGTCCCAATCTGCTTACCTAATGTGTTATGTTTTGAACTGCTATCTTGCTGAAAACACATTTGGAGATACAGCTCAGTGTCTTCAGGGTTTATTGTAAGCTGGAGGACGGCCCCAGGTGTGTTTAGAAGACTCACAGAAGCTCCAGTCGCTGCTAGCACCTCTATGGCAGCACTGACAACCGTTAGATGCTGGCATCACCCTAGTGTTTGATGAGAAATATGCACTGCCGCCCTTGTATTCAATTTCTGTGATCAGTTCAACTCTGATGTGCATGTAGAGCCAGCCTGTTCTTAGAGGGAGCCCACACTGCCACCGGGATCGTCTGTGAATGGATTTAGGGCGCTTGCTTCTCCAGCCTCACACAGTCTGGACTGTTTCTTCTGATCTGCTTCGTGGGAAGGCTTTGTAACTTCAAACTTTCAAAGCTACATAGAGTGAGATCAGGGTGTCTTGCAGACGATTGATCCTCGTGGGCTACCATCCTCCAGCCTTCCCGTTTTGCTTGGTCTGGACAAACGGTGTCAGATATTCCCAGAAGTGATGTATTCTTCTTTGCATCTGAGGAGTTGCCTTTATGATCAGTTTAGGGAGCTCTGTTATAGCCCTGTGCCTTCCGCCCTCACACTTCATGCTGAGCAGATGCTGCCCTCTGCTGGGCATGGACTTCCAGGACTGTGTGTAAATCAGGCTCAGGTAATCTTTTTTTTTTTTTTTTTTTTTTTGGTTTTTGGAGACAGGTTTTTCTGTGTAGCCTGGCTGTCCTGGAACTCACTCTGTAGACAAGCTGGCCTCGAACTCAGAAATCGCCTGCCTCTGCCTCCCAAGTGCTGGGATTAAAGGTGTGCGCCACCACCGCCTGGCCAGGCTCAGGCAATCTTACCTCATCTCTCTCTAGAGCCCAATTAGGGTTTGGCTGACGTTGGTGACTAATGAGTCCAAATAATTTACCTCACAGTCTGACCCAGCAGAAGGTGTATGGCTTTAACATCAGGTTTGAGTCCAAGCTTTTTTGATAAACTGGTGACCAGTGCTTGTCTGGGCCCACGTATGTTTAATCCATTTATTAAATGTTACTTATTTTTTTAAATGTAGTTTGTTCCCTATCAAATTAGGGACGTGTCAACCTGGTCAGGATTTTGTAACAGAGTTCATAAACATGGAAGCGCGCATGGTTACGTTTAAGTTTGCAGTATCAGTCACTGCTCTCACTGATGTGACAGGCTATCTGGGCAAGCAGGTTAGGAAGGTTCACTTTGACTCACAGTTTGAAGAGACGCAGTTTACCATGGTGAGCAAGGTGTATTGGCAAGGACCTGAGGCGGCGGGTCACATGACACCCACAGTCAGGAAGCAGAGAGGACCCCCCTTTTATTGAACCCAACCTGGGCTGTTGCCCCTCACATTCCAGCTCAGTCTTCTCTTCTCACTTAAACCTTTTTGGGGACTTGTCCACAAACACAGAGGTGTGTTTCCTTGGTGACCCAAAAGCCAGGCAAGTTGACAACGAAGAGCAAGAAAAAGTGAAAAAGCAAGTTGAGCACCAGGGTTCACCTCTCTGTTGCCTGTCTGTGGATGCCATGTGACCTGAAGCCTCAGGTTCTTGTCACAAGTAATAAAACGCTTTTGTTTCTGTTCTAGGAGCAGGATGTACTTATGCTATCTATGTGTTTGTTCTTCTGGGTCCCTTGCTACCAGTCACCAGAAAACCAAATACTATTATGCAAGGAAACAGGGATCTATCTATCTATCTATCTATCTATCTATCTATCTATCTATCTATATCTACTTTCCTAGGCTCAGTTCAGGAAAAAAGAAATCAGCATATCAGTTTTGACCAGAGATTACCAGAGTTGAGAAAGCAAAGAGAGGGATTCTAAAGCTGGATTTCTGAGGAGAAAAATAACATCACAAGTGGTTCATGCAGAGCTCAGCAGTTGAAAGCCCTTCTTGCTCTTGTAGGACCTGAGTTCAGTTCCCAGCGCCCACACAGTGGCTCACAACTCTCTGTAACTTCAGTTTTAGCGCCTCTTCTGGAATCTGTAAGAACTGCATTTGTGCATGCGCCACACACGCCACACACACACACACACACACACCACCCACAACACACAACACAATAAAATAAACACATTTTTAAAAAAGGTCCATGAAGTGACTGTTGTATTAAATACTCTGCAGGAAGTGGACACCACTTACCAATTTGTGAATCTTTCTTTTTCTATAAATCAGATTGAGAAGGAGGAGCAAGTCAACCCCAAGAAAAAAGTGACCAAGAAAGGACTTCTCATGAAAGGACAGCCTCTGCCTGTGGACTTACTGCTTTCCCGCAACCCATCTGCCCTCAGAGAATTATCTGGCCTCGAGTATGATGGAAGGGTGGATGCCTGCTGATGTAACAACCAAGATGCCCTCAGTCCCCATGGTGTGGGAGCCTTAGGGCAGCCTGCCTGGAGGTGAGGAGCGGGCTCTTCGTGTGATAATCCAGCCATGGAGTCCTGGAAGGACCCCTTGGGCTCCAGAGCTCAGGGAATGGGTCTTTTGGTTTCATCTGGGGCTCTTTTCTCTCTGGCAGGTGCACAATTCCTCAGGTGCTTTGGCAAAGGTGACTGCAGGGCTAATCCACACACAGTCCTCCTTCTTCCTATTCCCCTCTCTCCCTGCATCCGGTCGACAAACCTGGATTTTGATCTTTTTCTTCCTAATTCTCTGCCCGGCCTCTCTTGTTCCTATGCCATTTGCTTCCCATTCACCTCCTAGTCAGCAGTAGTCAGAGCCAAAGTTGACATTGGTGAAGGCCCGTGTTATTATTAGAGTAAGATACTAAGTCATTGTGTGATCCTTAAATGTGGTGATGTTCCGATAAGAAGGGGATCGCATTAAATTCCCATGTCAACTGTAGGTAACTTGTGTCAGAAACAGAGGAAAGGGAGGCATTCTCCCCTCCCCACCTCCCGCAGGCCCAGCCTCCAGCCTCACACAGGGCTTGTGAGAATCAGTCCCTGTCCCAGTCTGGGGAGAACAACCCTCTGCAGCATTGCCTTTGACCTGTCCCCTGCACAGTTAGCGCTCACCCGCACAGATCGGCGCAGCTCTGACTGCTTTCAAATTATATAACTTAGGAAGGTCATATGGCTTCAGCCCTGTCCCGTATCCCCATCACTTCCCTTGTGGCACCCTGGACCCGGGCACATGTCCCCATGCACACTTGTATAGGTCTAGAAAGAGTGCTGGGAGAGTTCTGTCTCCAAATCAAACTTCCTCAAATTCCTGGGAAAGGCAGAGGCCTGAAGCTCCAGTGCTTTCCCTGGCTGGCCCTCCACATCTATGTCTGTGGTAAGGAGAGGTCAAGAAAAACGGGAAAGGAACTTGGCCTTCTGGAAAAGAAGGTAAAGTTGTGTGTGCACACATGTGCATGTCGTGTGTGTGTTGTGTGTGTGTGTGTGTGTGTGTGTGCTAGAGAGCTAGCGATCCAAGATTCTGTCCGTGAGTAGGAGGTTAATCCATAGTAATGAAGGGGTCTGTTCTCAACTCTATAGGTGGAGCAGGGTTGGGTTGAGTTCTCATCTCCTCGCTCTGGTTTGCCTCCATGATCTGTAGCCTCAGACTCTTGGAAAGAATGAACTTGAGTATGGTCTCTTGTTCTAGCCCATAGGAGCCAACCCTCCCGCATGGCACTTGCTTGTACCTCATCTCTACACTTGCTGTGAGGACAGAGATTGGGCCGGATGGAAGCGCCTCATACTGCCTTGGACTTGGACTAATGTATGGGCGTTGGCGTTGGGATTAGCTTGGAGAGAATATTTGCTAGATCTCGGATTTCTTGCCCAAGTGCAAAAGCTAGAGAGCCCCTCCGAGCCCCAAGTTAATTCTTATCTTCCTGAAGACCTCAACCGCAGAAGCTCATCATGAAAAGGCCACACTGGTACATGCACTTCAGAGTCCTGGCCTAAACTCAGAGTCCAGATGCCTTCTCAGCAGGGGCCACATAGGTGATCTGCTTGGGCTTCTATCCCAATCTGCCCAGATGTGTGGGGGTGGACGGTGGAAGGAGAGGAGGTGGAGAAGATCTGTCTCTATTCAGGCTCTGTCTGGGTCGGCACCACAACAACTTCAGCTTGTTTTGAACCCAAACTTTAATAAGTCATAAACACAAAGAGTAGACACATAGACACACACACAAACATACACACACACACATACAACTACACACAAGCACATATATGCACATACACACACACACATCCTTGTCACTCCTCACCCCTCCTAACACTTTTCTCCTTAGGAGGCCAGCAGAAAGGAAGGAGGCAAATGCCTCTATTCACAAGGAAGCCAGGCTCAGGGCCTGGGAGATGACTCAGTGGTTAAAAAAGTCTTGCCTTGCAAGCATGAGGTCGAGAGTTCAGATCCCCATGACCCACATGAATGCTGGGTAGACCTGGCAAAGTACTTCTAAATCCAAACTCAGAAGCTGGAGACAGAGATCCCAGAGCAAGCAAGACTGGCCATATCAGTGAGCTCTGGGACTGGTGGAGAAACCCTTCCTCAGTGAATATGGTAGAAGATACAGATGACACCCAGTGTCAAACTCAGGGATGCTATGCGCACGCACCCCTGCACGCTCATGGACATACACTTGCAAACAAGAACACACACACGCCACACCACACACCACACATCCATGTGGAAATGTGGAGAAAAGGAAACGAGAGAGTACCAGGCTCAATGGTTCTTCCCCACCCAGAAAGACGGCACCTTGCTTCCTCCTGTTCTCTCTCTTGTACGTGTGAGCTAATGTGCTTCATCCACCCATGGGGCTGTGAGCATGCTCCTCAGACCTGTCACGCTCCAGCCTCCAGTTCCTACACAGGTGCCCTCTCAGCTCAAACATCATCTCAGAGATTCTTCTACAGTCACCGACTCCATCATTTTAGTTTGTCTTCCAGAATCATCACTTACTATTGTTTAATTCTCATTCCAGTGCTTTGCCTAGTGTAAATCCCATGGCTGCCCCACTGATTGATCCTGTTTCCAGTTGTCTGGCGCTAACAAGAACTCAATAAATACGTGCTGACTGAAAGGATGTTTATTTGTTTTTAAGAATAGTTTTTAAGATAATTTTTTCAAAAGTGTGGATCCTTTTGAGGGCTCAGAGGCATCAGCTCACAGGGACTGCAGCTCACAGGGAATCGCTGGTGACCTTGGCAGGAAATGGAAGTGAGGAGTGGGAAATCCATGAATGTAAATGTAACGCTTTCAGCTTAGTCCAGCCTCCAAGGAAGCAGAGGATGGTTCCGGTATGGGTTATTAACTCAGGAGCTTTTGAGTGTATCGTAATGCTTTTGGGATGGAGATGGCAGGGTATCTGATGAAGAACTACAGGACAATTAGCTGATGGAGCTAAGAACCTAGGAGGTGAGCAGGGACCTTGGGGACAAAACTGAGGAGACATATCCATGACTCAAGGGGCTTCTCACTGGGCGGGGAAAGAGGAAGGGAGAACTGTAGATTACAGTGAGTTTTCTTGTTCAGTGGTGAGGTGTGGAGCAGCTCTTGCCTGAGCTGCGATTTCCTGTTTACCTAACATAGAACACAAGGCAGCCAGTTCGCACTGGGTGGTGGCGAGCACAGAGCACAGGATGGACAAAGGCAGAGGGGGAAAGTCACTCCAAATAACCTCTGTGAAGTGTACTGATCCCTGCCCCCCATTTCTGAATGAACTTGTATTTTCTTTTTAAAAACGATTTATTTATTTACGGTGTGTGCACATGCCATGTGCACTTGTGGAGGTCAGAGGAAAACCTGAGGGAGTCGGTGTCCTTCTCCCCGTAGGGTCTGGGGACAGAAAAGAGGCTATATATCTGGCAGTTCACTTCATTGCCCCCGCACCGCATTCTGACTGGCCAAACTCAGGTCTCTGTGAAAATGAAAGATACCTTTCCTGTACCTTTATCCTCCCACAGTGCTTCTCTGTGGTTAAGGCTGCTGTTGATGGCTTAAGCCCCCAGGGGAACAAGGATACTACAGAAGAGTCTCACTGAGTGACTTCCTCATGCATGGAAGATAGTAGCTAGCTTGTTTAGCCCAGGGGCAGTACTTGCAAATGAGTAAAAACAAAGTCATATTTGTGTAAATATATATTCATAAGTAAATTAATAAATATGCAATTCATTTTCCTTTAAGATGTCAGTCCCTGATTTAAAGCCCTTTGGGGTGAACCAATTTCTGCTTCCCACTCATAGTTTACAGGAGCCCAACTGTCATGGAACCTAGAGTGCTAAACATCGGCATACTATATCAAAAAAAAAAAAAATAGAAGCATTGACTGTCAAGTTTAGACCCAAGTCCACTCATTTCTGTGTCACTGGTCAATGGCACCATATTGATTGATAAGATGATAATTTAAGTATATTGATGATTGTCAGCTTGACCCAAGAGAGTCTCAATAAGGGGTTGTCTAGATCAGACTGGGCTGTGGGCATGTCTGTGGGAGTGTGCTTTGATTTCCTCACTTGACAAGGGAAGACCCAACCTGACAGTGGGTCATCCATCATTCCTTGATTTGGGTTTCTGGAAGCTATCAGAGTGGAGAAAGCTGGCTGGGCGCTAAGCACACACACACTCATTTCTCTCTGTTCCTGACTGGGCTTGTAGTGTGACCAAGCTGTCTCCAGCTCCCCAGTGATGGGCTATAACCTGGAATTGTGAGCTAAAATAAACCTTTCCTCCCCTAAGGTTTTTATTTTTTATTTTTAACATCAGGATATGTTATCACAACAACAGAAATGCAACCAGAATGGAAATGGCCAGACTTTGAGCACTCCTCTTAAGCCATTCCTTTCTTGACTGTCAGAAGCAAACTGGTGAGTACCTGCCTTGCCTGACCCACAGAGATGTTGTGTAGACCAAGAAAGAGCTTAGAATGTAAAGGTTGAAGTGTGTCCCAATGGTGACTAGCTTTTAGAAGACTACCTAGAGGCATCCAGGGTGCTTGTTAAGGGAATAAACATGACGTGACTTCAAAGGTGGCAGATCTAGGCTTTTCCCTACATCCAGCGCTAGCCAGTGTCATGCCAACAGATCAGCCTCTGGCTTTTGAGTCATTCAGTAAACTGAAAACATGTACCTACCTGGAACTTGTTGTACATGCCTGTGCATGTATGTATAGGTCAGAGGACAACTTTGGGAGCCAGTTCTCTCCTTCTATCACAAGGACCCAATATCAAACTCAAGACTGACAGATGTGGTAGCAAGCACCTTTACCCTCTGAACCACTTGCCAGCTTTATCCATAACTGCTTAAATTGCACTAATTTTTTTTTCTTATTTTCTGAGTCCTATTTGGCATCTCTTCTTTTGTTTATATCTTAAATAGGTTTCTTCTCGGGAAGTTAGATACACAAGTAGAAACAAACAAGCTACATCCCCAAGGCAGAGAGAGGAGCAGGGTTGAGTTGGTTTCAGTGACGGGGCATTCCATGGGTCTTGCCCGTCTCTGACCTCCCTATACTCGGGGTCAATTGTATGACCAAAGTTATGGAGCTCGGGTGTTTGCTTTACAGATATGCCCAGTCTTTTCATGAGAGTGGGGACTCACTTGTGAAGAATGTAGGAGGCCAATGGGAGATGCAGAGATGCAACCTCCAGGAGAACCGGGGTCAAACAACCCGTTTACATGTCTAGTTCTGATTGTTTTTCTTTCCCCTCAGCACTTGGACGATGCCATCTCATCACCTCCCTCTATAACCGCCAACGAGACATCTGTCAGCCTTCTTGACCCTCTATGGTAAGATTCTTTTTTACCTTCCATTATTTTAACAAGATTTTTCCCTTTGTCACTGACATTCTGAACTTTGGCTGTGATGTCACTAAGCATAGATTATGTGTGCTTGTTCTGCCCAGGACTCAGGTTCTTCAGTCTGAAGATTCTTGTGTCTTCAGGGATATGCAAAACAAGGTCACGGTGCACAACCATCCAAATGGCGAAATATAAAAAAGAAATTGTCAAGGGTTGCCGGTGATGTGAGAAAAATCTAGCAGCTACTGCTGGGAATTTATACATTGTCACAACACCACTGAGCTGGGACACTATCAAGGCAAAGTATCTTAAAACTGCTAATCAAGTGACTGTAATTTTAGGCATTCATCCTGGAGGAAACTTACACCCTTTTAGAGAAAGGACAAATGCAGAAATTTGTTTAAAAGATCATGGTTTGTAGTTGACAGGTAGAGTGAAGTTAACCAAAATGTCTGTCCACGGGGGACTGAGAGAATCAATTTTGGGATATTCACAAATAAAGTCCTGACAGCAGTTAAAAGCCTATCTGTCAGATAGACCCATGCCAAGCAGGTAAATCTAGAAAGCAAACTGAGGACTATGAAAATCAAGTATTGGGCAGTAAATCCAGTATAAAATCCTATGCATAAATATTGACAGCTCACAATCCTGTATTAGTTATTGCTTAATAAGGAGAAGCCACAAGATCTCATACTTTTTCTATAATGAAATAGGATTTAAAAATGACAGCAGAACACAAAGACACTAGAAATCATTCTGTCAGAAATAAAAGTATAAGAAGTAATTCCTGGCTGAGAAATAATCCAGATTAAAAACTATACAGACATGGCTTAACGACACTGGCAGGGCATACCTTTGTTTGGAGAGGGTCAAAGCAAAGTTTGTGAACAGCCTGGGATGTTTCCAAGGTTGTCTAAATCTTAAATACCAAAAATATTTGTTTTGAATCAATTTTGGGTCTGGGCTATAGAGTCCGGCTTGTGATGGTTCCTGACACGGGAGAAAAGGGAATAAATTGAAATACGGCTCTCAAATTTTCCTTTAAGAAACAGGTAGGTAGGAAAGGACAACAGAATGTTGGGGAATGTGGAGGAATGTAAAACAGACAGTATTATGGTCTGTGTGTGTGTGGGGGAACTCAGTGTAGGGACAATAAGAACACCAGAATGGCTTTGTGCTGGGAGTCCTGGTGGCCAAGCACAGGCAGATGCTCAAAGACCCCCAAAGGCCACCATTTCGTCCTCACAGCCAGACCTGGCAAAGTTCAGATCAAGTGCACAGATCAGGGCCATGTCAGTGGAAACTGTCCAAGGTGTGGAGCAGGGGTGAGGAAGACAGCCAGGAGGAAGCAAGAGATGGCTCAGAGTGTTGTGTGACAGCAAGAAGAAACAGGACAAATATCTCCCAAGGCAGCTGAGGACACTGTGGCCCCGTGGAAGTGCCAAGGCAGAGGCAGGGGAATTTGACTGCACAAACACTACATGCAGAAACTCAGGTGCTAAGTGAACATCTATGTGACAACCTTTCTGAGGACCAGGTCCCAGTGAGCTGCCCAGGGTCATTACCTTCCTGACGGTAACTGACTGAGAAGGATGGGAACAGGGTAGAAGCACACAGTAGTCCACTGGTGAGACAAATTCCCAGGCTAGCCTCTTCCAATCCTTTAAGGAAACTTTATGCTTTTTCATCCTGTTTTCATTTTGGCAAAGCAAAGCCCATCCTGAGTGCTTGCTTGTCTCCGCTCTCCATGCTGCCCCCGAGACACAGAGCATGCGCATTAACCCAGAGTGTGCTAACCTATGCGAACACTGGACGTTAGCCCACTAATGTGAATAACCAGAAACTACTAAATTTTGTTTGTTGTAGAAATAAAACTTGGGATGGATCAAACCTATTTGGAGATTGCTTGAAGCTGGTGGGTCATGAAGCATAACGTTCATCGTCACTGAATCGCGTTGTAATCATTACATACTATGTTTCTACTTAATATTGGTTCTCAGGAACATTCCCCAGTAAATACTGGAGACATTTCGTAAAACTCCAAAAGCTGTTCTTCATAAATTTCTTGCGTAGCAATTCAAAGCCACAATGTCTGACATTATTCTGGATGTTAATTAACCTTTTGGGAGAAACTAAGGCATGTGCCTGGAGTTGTTGGGGTCTCCAGGTAGAAAGGGTCATAGCATCTACTAATTCCCATGATGTAAACGTTCCCACTGCGATGATTTTCACTGTATGAATGGGAAGAGATGGCTGCACTGGCTCACATGCGTCGTTCCTTGCTCTCTCATGTCTCACAGTTCACTATCGTCATCCACATACACCGCTGGTGCAAGGCAGATAACTACTTACCTGAGGCCTCTATATAAGCAGAGTTTACTCCCCAAAGTCATGGGCTGGAGAGACAGGTCAGTGGTTAGAGAGAGCACCGGCTGCTCTTCCAGAGGACCTTGGTTCAGTTCTGAGCACCCCCATGGTGGCTCACAACTGTCCATAAGTCTAGGTTCTGGGCATTGGATGCCCCCTTCTGGCCTCCATGGGTACTGCGCAGATAAGGTGCACATACATATGTGTAGACAAAACACTTATATACATAAAATAAAATAAAAAATGTGTATCTAATACATAGTGTCATTACCAAAGAAAAGTTATATTGGGTATATAAGATAAACTCAGTTTTTGGAGCTTCAGTGGAGAAATCTGACAGGATTAAAAAATTGTTTTTTGTAGCCCTGGCTAGCCCAGAATTCCCTGTATAGTCTAAGTTGGCCTCCAACTCACAGATATCTGCCTGCCTCAACATGGGATTTTTTTTTTAAATTTGAGAAATGGTATTTGTTTCTATTTTACTTGTGACCACAACTGTTCTTTTTTTTAAAATGTTTTTAAAGTTAGCACTCCAGTAATGGATTTCCTAGTGATGTTTTCATGTATGTATGAAATACACCATACCTGTCCTAATACTTGTTCTTATCCCCTCAAGCCGCCATGCCAGTTCCTTGTCTGTGCCAACTCTCCTTCTCCTGCCGTCACATGACGGTCACACACAGCTCACTAAAGCCTCTGCCTTCTTCATTATCTTCATTATTGGCAAGAAGCTCTCTGATCATCCTGCTGCAGGCTCTAGTGCTTAGCCTTACAGTTATTAAATACATTTATTTATCTGTTTACTGTTGTATGTGAGCGTGTGCGTGATAGTGTGTGAGAGTGTTTGTGTGTGAATGTTAGCGGGGTTACGTGTGTGTGTGTGTGTGTGTGTGTGTGAGTGTGTTAGTGTGTTTGTATGTGAGTGTGTGTTTGTGTATATGTGTGAATGTATGTGAATGTTAGTATGTTTGTGTATTTGTGAGTATTGTGTTAGTGTGTGTGTTAGTGTGCATGCATGCAGGCACACACATGTAGCAGTCAGAGGACAACTTGCAAGAGTTGATTCTTTCTCCCCTCTGAGTCCTGGGCATCGAACTCAGGTCATTTGACTTGGCAGCAAGTACTTAACCCACGGACCCATCTCCCCAGCCCTGAGCTCTTAGCTTTTGGGAATCCCCTAAGAAATGAGGGCTTCTCTCCTTTCAGAAATTGATGTTGAAGTGACAAGGATCGAAGACTTGTAGAACCTGGATGTTCTGGAGCAAGGTTAGGGATGGCTCAGCGTGGAAGTGTTATGAGCTGTGGGTAGGGTGGGGCAGTGGTCTGCACGTAGACCTGTTGTTTGGTAGGATGACAGCAGCTTTTTGTGGTTCTTAACAATTGAAATGAGAATAAAAATGTCACTTAGAAGTTGAAAATTTCGATTAATAAACTTCTTTACTAAAGTTGAGGCCAAGGGACTAAAATGGAAATGAAGAGGGAATGTCCAGAAGAATCTGTGAGCCAGGCTCTTGATAAACAGTCTAGGCTGGCTTTGAACTTATGATATTCCTGTCTTGTCCTCCTGAGTCTGGGACGACAGGCCCACACTTCTGACTCTGCCATGGATGCATTTTTAGAGGTTTTATTTGCTCTGTCACTACAATACCTTTCATCACTCTGTATTTTTGCACAAATCTGTTTGGAACATGGACCAAAGATATTTGTGCCTCTGGATTCTAAACTGATTCTCTAACAAGAGGGACCAGGGCCCCATGGGGGACAATTGCCATAGTTCAGGAATATTCTGGAATCAGAATCAACCTGTGATCCCAGATGCTGGAAGAAGGCAAAGCTGGTGAGAGGGCCAGAGTGGGAAGTTCATGCTGTGAAAATAGACAACCCAGCAGGGCTTCCCAGAAAGTGCTCACACCCCCAAATTGCTTACTGAGAAGCCTGTATAGCCATGAACACTACTAGATGAAGTTTATACTATAGATTTGCTTTTAATAGTCAACTGTTTACGAATGCGGAATCTTATAGTTCTGATAAAACAACAAGCCTAGCATGGTCAGAAGGGGGCATCATGGGACCTTAGCTTGGTCCCAGAGATGGCTGTGAAACGTGGCTTATTTGCTGGAAAAGAACATGAATAGAACGTGGAGGGAACTTGGGGTCTTCGGTCATTCTGGAGATACTCTGGAAGAGCGGTTTCTCTTCTCTTTCCATGGTTGGTCAAGCCCTTCCTGAGTTCCCACCCCAGGAGCACGATGAGTTTTATCAGTGGTATTAGGATTTCTTTGCATGGTCTGGGATAGATGCCCATTGTGCCCAAGACCCCAGCCCATGGCTCCTACACAGAAGGACTGAATACCTACTTCCAAGAAGCACAATCTGCCATGGGTCATGTGACTCAGGATTCCTAAGGAGAACAATGGGAATTTAGGATATGGCTATAAGCAGACATCTGGTGTGGGGATGGGGCATCCCATGTCTGAGGGTGTCTCTCTTGGGACCTCAGGAACACCCGCAAGGCACAAGGGCTCTGAAATGGAGAACACTTGCTCATGGGCTCTTAAAGATACTTCAAATAACACAGACACCAACTGCTCTCCCACCATAGGACATCATTTGGTGCTTAACAAATCCAACAATGCTTCCATAGAATATATTGAATATTTTCCACATTCAGCCCAGCTACAAAAACCTATCGTGACAGACCATACTGATGTCATTTCCGTCCTCCACTGACATAAGTTCAAGGTTCACTGTGGTCTATCCTGTTACTATTTCACAAGATAACATAGTCTTATTTAGTCATGATGCATTCCTATAACATTTTTTTAAGGATTATTTTATGCATATGAGAGCTTGCCGACAAGCATGCCTGTGCTGTACTTGTGCGCAGTGCCCGTGGAGGTCAGCAGGGGGCGTTAGATGGTCTGCAGCTGGAGTTACGTGGGTGCTGGGAATCAAACCCATGTCCCCTGGAAGGGCATCCAGTGCTCTTCACCACTGAGCCATGGCTCCAGTCCCAGTTCTTGAAGTCTTCCGTGGAAGGCATCGGGAGAGAAAGAAGGCAGATGGAGTCAGCAGAAGTAGCAACATAACAAAATGTAAAATGGCTGCCGTCTCTTCAACACAGGTAGAACACCAGGCTGTTTCATCTTTAGGAAAGGACACACATTTGAGTGACATTTGCCAACAATGTACAGGTCATAAGTTTCCCCCCTGAATATTATTGACTGTTGTATGAATGCTCCCTTGGGAGTGAAGTGACATTCTTGTTGCCTTCAGGCTCCTTGTAGATGTCTGTATCTGGGGGATATTAACACACATACTTGCTGCAACTCCAGCCTGCGTGGCTTTTCAGGACAAAAGAGATCCAGGGCACTTACAAACATATCACATAATTAAAAATTAAATGCAGTGCCTTTGATTTACTTTAAGTGTTATTCGTCACCGATGGCTATAGTACGAGCTGTCTTCAGACTTGAATAAAGATTTTTGCCGGCAAGTTCGTGAATACAGCTGACGAAATTGCTGGCAATCACTCCGATGGAAGAAAATACTTGTTGTCTGAAGAAGCAAATGAAAACGTTGATACTGAATAATCTTCATGAGTGAGGGAAGGAAAGCCCAGGGAACTGAGGGTTATGAAATTCTAGTTTAAAGAAAAGAACAATGCCCAGCCAGTTTCTAATGATGGGAAGTGGTGTGGGTGACGGATGTGTGTTGTTTTAAATACCTTTCAGAGATAAAACCATCTCTCTTATGAGAACCTTGCAATTGAGTTTCAACCCAAGGGTTTCTGGGAAAGAACACATCTAGAATTATAAGATAAAAATTTTTTCTGAGACCAAAAAAAAAAAAAAAAAAAAAAAACCAACAAAAAAACCACCCAAAACTTTTATTACTCTGTATGTCATAAGAAATAAATGCACAAGGGAAATTTATTAAACACCATTTTAGGGAAGCAAAAGACAGATAGGGATCCAGGCTTCCAAACAAAATAAAACAAAACCAAACTGATATGATGGCCTGCCGAAGCAATTAAAATAAGGCTGGAAACTGCTGGGGTGGGCCAGGGTATTGAAGAGGAAAATTCCACCAGACCCCTCCCCTCCTGGTAGAGAAAGGTCTTAGAATGCTTAGACACTCCTCCCCTCCAGAAGGCAGAGGCTAATTAATATTCCTCAGACCACAGGGGGTGGGGACTGACCTGTGGTTGGGCGGGGCGACAACAGGACCGTTGGCCTCGCACAGACAAGGGAGGTCCTTGCTGCCTCATTCCCTAAAGACCAATCAGTTTAAAAAGTCACACTGTTCTGCCAATCACATTGTGCCTAATGGCTGCTGCCCTAAGGACTGTATAAAAGCTCACTGAATGAGTGGCGCGGGGTCACCTCTCCTTCAGGATGCAGGATGGCCCCAACATGCTGGAACATTAAAAATTTCTCTTGGTTTTTGCAGCGATTCTCGTCTTTGTGTGGTTCACTCAGGGGGTCTCCGGTAAACTAAGGCTCTGCTCACTAGAGTCTTACTGTATGAGCAGAAAGATGGCCTCCAGGCAGTGGAGTGCAGTGATAGTTCCCCTGAAGAGACCTGCTCAGAGATAAGCAGACAGAATCTATCAAGAGCTGAAGGGTATGATGGGAGGAGAGGCTGCCCCCTGCTGGGCCTTCCCAGCATTTACAGTTTGGGAGGAATGAGTCTCCCTGCCCGGCCTTTTTTCTTTCCCAACTTTTAATTTTTTTTTGTACAATATATTTTGATCATATCTTCCTCTCCACCGACTCCTTGCAGATCCTCTCCACCTCCCAACCCACCCAACTTTCTCTCTCTCTTCTCTCTCTCTCTCTCTCTCTCTCTCTCTCTCTCTCTCTCTTTCTTAAAAACAACTCACCAAATGAAAAATCAAAACCAACCAGCCAAAGACCAACCAAAACAAAAGCTTCACGAATACCACTGAATTCACTCTGTGCTGGCTAACTCCTCCTGGGCAGGGGCCCTGCTCTGAAATGTGGCAAAGAAGCCAAAGACACTCATGGACAAAGCCAGTGGGCAGAAAATGAAAATATGATCCATTTACAGAATGAAATATTATTCAGCTGTTAAGAAAAAAATAGAATTATGATGGAGCCAGAAAAGAAAGCACCCGAGTGAGGTAACCTAGACCCAAAAGGACGTTTTGTTGAGTCATTAGCCAAAGGGTCCCGTGGAGATTCCACAAATATCACACGCGGCTGCCAAGGCTGTTGACTGCCTTTCACAACCTGACGGTAAGGCTGTGTAGCTGAAGATACCACTTCTTTATGTCATTGAACATAGAGAAGTTGAGCTGGTGCCCAACTGCAGGAGCGTCATCCCTACAGAGTAGCTAGCGTTTATGGTGCTGGAAGATACTCTGCAGACTACCAGAGGAGAAAGGTGGTGATCCCTGCCGCCCGGCTGTGACCGCACTGTAGGATATACTGGCTCAATGGTGACACAAATGTTCCAGGAGTAATCAATCACTTTTCTGATTGGCTTTAAGGCCCACTCCATGAGAGGGAACCCATTTCACACTGCCGAAGTCCCCAAGAACCCGAGAGGAGTCTTCCCCTAGGCCAGTGACTGACTATTATTCTACTTAAGGGACATAGCAGTAAATTGACTCTTCATTACATACTGCCATGCTCATAGATCAGAAAGCCCAACCTACAACAGAGAAGCGTCTTAAAGTAGATGGGAATTAACATGGAGATCACAACTGCACTGTGTGCAGAGTGAGCACTTCGGAGCACTCAGTCCCAGATAAGTTGTCTCCATCAAACCCCTCCCACCAGGCTTGGGGAGCTACGCAGAGAGGGGGTGGGAAGATTGCTAGAGCCGGAGGTGATGGATGACTCCAAGAAAACAGTGACTTCCAAACACAACAGGGCCGAGATAAACTCACAGAGGCGGTGGCGGCGTGCCTAAGACCCGCCCACACAGGTTCGAGACAGGTGGGCCCCCGGCATGGAGAGAGGGAAGTGGATATGGAGTCCCACCCCTAACCAGGAAGTTATCTGTGATTGATCTCCACTGGAAAAGGGGAAATCTAAATGTAAGGGAAAATATACAGTATTTGTCCTTTGGGTCTAGATTACCTACCTCACTTGGGATGCCTTCTTTTCTGACTCTGTCATAATTTATTTTTTAACACCTAAATAATATTCCATTGTATAAATTCATTATCTGTCCATCAGTTAATGCTCACCTAGGCTGTTTCCAGTTTCTGGTGATTATGAATAGAGCAGCTATAAGCACAGTTGGGCAAGTGTCTTGTAGTAGGCTGTAGGTCCTTTGGGTAGACGCCCAAGACTGGTCTAGCTAGATCTTGAGGTAGATCTATTTTTAGTTTCCCGAGGAACTACCATGCTGATTTTCATAGTGGCTATACAAGGTACACTTCCTCCAGCAATGAAGGAGTGTCCCCTTACCCTACATCCTGGCCTGGAGTGTTCCCTTACCCTACATCCTCTGCACACATTGTCATTTGTTGTACTGATCTCAATCATTCTGATTCTTCCAAATGATGATGTCCTTTGCCATATGGAAACTATTCATCTTCATAAGGTCTCATTTATTAATTGTTCTCAGTGCCTGTGCTACTGATGTTCTGTCAGAAAGTCTCCTCCTGTGCAACGCGTTCAAGCCTAATCAGGTAATCAGTTTCAGGGTACCTGGCCTTACTCTGAGTTCCTTGATCCATTTGGAGTTGAGTTTCATGCAGGGTGGTAGATATGGAAGAGCTGTATTCTTCTTCTACGTGTAGCTATATAGACTGACAACCAGCACTATTTGTTGAAGATGCCGTATTTTCTCCAGTGTATATTTTTGGCTATTTATTTATTTATTGTAAAAACCTAGGTGTCCATAGGTATGTAGAATTATGTCTGGGTCTTCAACTTGTTACCATCAATCAGTGTGTCTGTTTTTAGGCCAATGCCGTGCGGTTATTACTGTTGCTCTATAGTACAACTTGAGATTGAAGATGGTGGTACCTTAACTGGTTCTTTCATTATTCAGGATTGTTTTAGCTATTGTGGGGTTTTTTTTGTGTTTCCTTTAGGCTTGAAATTGTCCTTTCAGGTTCTGTAAAGAATTATGTTGGAATTTTGATGGGGATTGCATGTAATTCATAGGTTGCTTTTGGTTGATGGCTGTTTTCACAATCTTAGTCCTAACGACCCGCGAGCATGGGAGATCTTTCTAAAATCTTCTGATGTCTTCTTCAGTTTCTTTCTTTGAAGTCTTAAGATTTTTCTTGTGCAAGTCTTTCATGTGTTTGGTTATCCTCTGAATTCTTTTGAGGCGTTTGGAAGGTATTGTTTCCTTGATCTCTTTCTCAGTTTTTCTCCACCCTACTATGTTAGCGGGAGGCAGTGGTCCCAGATTACTCCTTTTTTGTTGTTTTTCTCCAAGTTCCTTGAGGTCAAGTGGGTTGTCAAGCTTCTCCAGAAATAGAAGCAATTCGTGTATATATAAGGATATTCATTTTCAAGAACTGGCTTGTGAACCCAAAGGCAGAGAAGTTCTAATATCTGTACTTGCAAACTGAGGACCCAGAATGGGAGAGCTGATGAAGATTCCCATCTGAGGAAACCCAAGAGCCTGAGGCCAGGGAGACCTGTTGATGTCTCTACTGGCTGGGTTTGTGTCGACTTGACACAAGCTGGAGTCATCACAGAGAAAGGAGTCTCCCTTGAGGAAATGCCTCCATGAGATCCAGCTGTAAGGCATTTTCTCAATTAGTAATTAAGGGTGGGCGGGCCCATTGTGGGTGGTGCCATCCCTGGGCTGGTAATCTTGGGTTCTATAAGAAAGCAGGCTGAGCAAGCCAGGGGAAGCAATCCAGTAAGCAGCACCCCTCCATGGTCTCTGCATCAGCTCCTGCTTCCTGACCTGCTTGAGTTCCAGTCCTGACTTCCTTTGGTGATGAAGAGCAATGTGGAAGTGTAAGTTGAATAAACCCTTTCCTCCCCAACTTGCTTCTTGGTCATGATGTTTGTGCAGGAACAGAAACCCTGACTAAGACAGTGTCAGCTCCAATCCAGAGGCTGTGAACGTGTGAACATAAACAGGTTCAAGTCCAATGGCAGTCAGTGTCACAGCTCGTCCCAAGGCAGGGCTATGTTGACTGTACACTGACTGGATGAGGCCCATGCTGTGCCTACACCCTTTAACTCTCTACCCCACCACATCGGTCTACACTTAGATTTTCACGTCACCCAGAAACATCCTCTGTAGAAACAGACCCAGACAAACTGATACCCATCCATCATCACCCCAAACAAGTTTGTTTCCACTTACACTGAAAAGATTATTTTCAGAAGCGGGACTTCTGAATTTCTAAAACTCATAGAATAAGGGGGATAAAAATTATCTAGTTACACAAACGATGACTCATTAAGCAATAATAAAAGTAGGACGTTCTCTTTTTTCCTTCATTTCTTCTTAGCTCTTTGAGAATTTTGTACAAAGTACTTCCGTTACATCTGCCCCTCCCCCAGCATCTCCTATTTTCTCCATCCCCTCTTCCTTCTTCGCTTCCCACCCAATATTTGCACCCTCTTTTAGTCCACCTAGTACAGTTTGTACACCCACATACTCTGGTGTGTGCCCACTGGAGCGTAGTCCTTTTATTTAGCAGGGTCCACACTCTTAAAGAAAACGGACTCTTCCGCTCCCAGCAGCCATTATCGCCAATAGCTCCTCTTCGAGGTGTGGGATTGATTCTTGTCCCCTTTCCACGCTGGCGTTCGATCGGCTTGGGTTTGTGTAATGCTTGAGAACGCTGTCGCAGCCATGGTGAACTCATATGTGCAGCTGTCCTGGTGTGTCCAGGTGTGCCTGTTTCCCTGTCGTTATTCGCTGCCTCTAGCTCTTACAATCTTCCTGCCCTTTCCCCTGCAGCGACTCCAGAGATGTCACATATACAGCTGAGCACTCTCCCTTCCTCTCCTCACCTGGAGGCTATATGGGTCTCAGTGTTAATCACCGTGGTCTACTGTAAAAGAAGCTTCTCTGATGAGGGCTGACAGACGCACTGATCTGTGGATATAACTCATTAGGAGCTGGTTTAGTCCTGTGACCATTTCGCACTACCCGCTCCTCCCCACTCCCCGCATTGCCCCCGCCCCCCAATAGCCTTTCTCAATTTCAAGCCTATTTTCCGAAGACACCTGAATAAACGACCACTAGAGGGCAGCACCAGTTGCAGTTTCTTGTGAACCCTCTGAACTTTCAGCGGGGCCAAGGCTGACAAAGGTTGACTTCTAGTTAACGCCATACTCATGTTATACAGAGAGATTTTTCTCTTCTTCAGGAATAGTAGGCAGTTGAGAGCTTTGTCATAGAGGCAGCTTTTGAGTCAGAATTCGTCTTGACTTTGATTTGATGAAAATGCCCGCGGAAGGGGGAATGGATGGCTTACTGCTTTTCTTTCTTGGGCTGATGAGACAGAGAGACAGAGCAGCCATGCATAGCTTGTGAACGCGAGCTGCATGCCAGTGTGGGCGTGGCCAGAGCCCCAACCCAGGAGAGTTCTCATTCCCGAGGAGTACGGAGTTATCATCTACAGGATAGACAGGCTGAACCCAAAGGCTGAGGTTACCGCAGACAGAAACACAGCCAGGCAAAGCCAAGGCTCAAGCAGCTCTTGCGTTTGTGGTATCAGTGACAGGAGCTGGGATGCCGATCAGGACGTTAATTTGGACCTTGAAGTCTCATTGTTTGGTGCCTGGTAACAACAGTCACGGTAAAAGAAGAAAATATTTGTAATACCAGTGACTCAGCATGTTGTAAAATATTGAACATAGCCAACAAGCAAATAGAACAAACGAAAACCCCGCACATGCACCTCCTCATTATGAAGCCAGCATTGATGCTGTAGGACTTAGTGGGTAAAGTGCTTGGCATGCAAGTACGAAACCCTCAATTTGGATCCCAGGAACCCATGTAAAACCCAGCATGGTAAGATAGTCCAGTAATTCCTCTGCTCCTATAGATGGGAGGCAGATGGCAGTGAATCCCCAGAAACCCACAGGCCAGTTAGCCTGTTGTGTGTATCGGCAAACAACAGGAGACTTGGATTCAGTCAAGGTAAAGGTGAGAGTTACCCGAGGCTCTCTGTGATCATCTCCTGTGCACCGGGGCACATGCGTGTCTGCACTTATCGATGAGTCCACACATACAGAGATAAAAGCACACAAAAATCCTTGCGTCAGCCTTAGGGAAGTGGTGTCATTATTACATTGGATATGTTCCCTTCTGTGGCAGGTTCCCTCCTGCCTGGGATTGGACAGCACACGATGACCAAGGGGAGGGGACCACCCAATGTTTCCAAGCCTCAGTCTCTATGTAACCTGCCCCGAGTCCACTTGGCATGGCTTCCGAGGCCTCACTCTGTGCTCTCAGCATCCTGCCAGCTTCTTCGTGAGCCTGGAACCTGCTAGGCAGAAAGACAAAAGGAAATCCTGAGGTCAGCAAAACAGGCCTGCAGAGTGGTTAATCCACTTTCAGAACACGTGGATGGCTGGGGCTATGCTAACTCCACTATTTCTTGCCAAAGCCCATGACTCCGTGGACTGCAGCTGAGGGTGTTTTGTAGGCAAATATAGCTTTGAGCTCTTTCTCAAGCTTGGCTCTGACTCCAGGAGGTCTTGATGTGCATGAAGATCTGAAGAAGAGGATATGCCAAGAGGAGTTATGCAAACCTTGCAGAAAGAGTGGAACTTCTCGCCTGGAGAGTAAAAGGCAAAGGAAGCACAATGGGGCTATAGCTTCCTGGACTCCCCTGGGAGTGTCTGTTTTAGGAAGAAAGAGCCTTTCTGTCTACACTACTTTTTTTTTTCCCATAAAAAATATTCCACACATGCATGTATACATGTATATATGCAGGTATGTATGCATGCATGTCTATATGTATATATGCAGGTATGCATGCATGTCTATATGAATGTATGCAGGTATATATACATGTATGTCTAAATGTATACAGGTATGCATGCATGTCTATATTTATGTATACAGGTATGCATGCATGCATGTCTATATGCACTTGGAGGCGGCAGTTTGTGTGTGGAGTTATGGGGGTCTGATGATAACTTGGGGGAGCCATTCATTCTCTGTTTTGAGGCAGAAGTGGTGGTTCTCCTTGGGCTTCTAGAGTTTTATTTGGATGATGGCAGACCCTTTGTCAAGTAAATCAAAGATTTTTATATGTCCTTTTCTCTCCATTTAGACTGAGATTGGAGAGGAAAGCAAGAATCACATGTGATTCCTGTCTTAATTTCCCACAAAGGCAAACACGTGATTGGGTACCCTCTGTTGCATGCTACAGTCAGAGTCTGATTCCTCAGTGAGTGGTTCTCAGCCAGGTGCAACTCCTCAAGCTCACACTAGGGAAATTAGATATCTCCCTGACCCTCCCACATGGAAGAAACCAGCAGATGTGATTATCCCGCATGGAAGCACAGCCCACTTGGGCTGGTTTTGAGATTTGACTTTTGCAGAGCATGGCTCTTGCAAAAGATTCAGCTCAGAGCTTCCTCCAAGGGCACTAATCCCCAACTTGCAGGGTGGTGACCCTGGTCTGTGATCCTAGCACTCAGGAAGTGAAGGCAGGAAAATGCAGAGTTCAAGGGTTCCCTTGGCCACACAGAGAGTTCAAAGCAAGCCTGGGCTACAAGAACTGTCCCTCAGAACAAACAAAAAGGGCTGGGAAATCAACTCAGTGGTAGAACACTTGTCCTAGCACACAAGAGATCATAGGTTCAGTCCCCAGCACCATAAAACAACAAATAAAACAGTAAAGTTAAACAAAAGGCCCTCCCTCTTTTCCGTTAGAGTTCTCTACTCAAACGTATATGCATATATGTGTGTGTGTATAATATCTATTTTTAATTTGCTAGGGATGATGACTACTTCTTCTGCATGAATTCATTGTTCAATATATAATTCTAGTTTAATTTATCTAACTTTCCACATTAGGATAGAAGAAAAGAAAAGAACACAGTAGCATAAAATTTTTAAGTGTCTTTTTCTTTGGGGACAACATCTTGTGTAGCGCAGGCTAGCCTCAAACTTACGATATAATTGAGGATAACCTTGAACTCTGTTCCTCCTGCCTCTACCTACTGAGTTCTGTGCCACCACACCCTGTTTTTGTTGTGTTGTGGGATTCATACATGACACATAAGTGTTCTACCCGTGGAGTTAGGCCTTCAGTCTCTATTGTTATTTGTATTACTAAGGTGGGTCATTGTCCTCGGCTGAATAATTTGTACTGGAAATCTACAAGGGTGGGAAATACCCTCAATTCTTGTGTGTCTGTGTGTGCAAATGCAAGTGTAACTGAGCGTGTGTGCTTGGGTGGAGGCCATGGGTCAGCCTCCGGCATTGTTCCTTAGAAAGCCAGGGGTCAACCTCAGGTGTTGCTCCTAAGTCATCATCTACCATGTTTCTTGAGACAGAGTTTCTCACAGGAACTTGAAGATCATCCATTTGACGAAACAGACTGGCCAGAGCGCCTCAGGGATACTCCTGTCTCTACAGTCCAGTGTAGGGATTGTAAGCACGTCCCACTGCAGTTAGCTTTTTATATGGGTGCTAGGAATTGAACTCAGGCCTTCACTCTTGAGTGGTGAGCACTTTACTGAGCAGGCCCTGACTAGAGTGGCGTTGGCAGTCTTTGGTCTGCACCTTTGTCTTAGTCTCCAGGCTACTCCTGAATGTGTGTGGTTATAGCTGTGATCTTGTTCCCTCAGGCTCCCAGGAAGCTGGGGCAACAGACATGACTTTCAAGATGACGCCATATCTATCAGATGAACAAGCCAGTTTTCATGACTTTCTTTGGCCAAACCTGCATGTATGTGGCCCTGTCCCTGGGTGAGGGTCTTGGCCTGAATACAAAGGAGGAAGCAAGCTGGGGGCCAGCACCATCTCTCTGTTCCCTGCCTTCAGGAATGTGGGCAGTTGGCTTGTGCTCCTGTTGCTGGGTCCTCCCTCCCTCCTGCACCCTCAAGCCATGAACCCTTCCTCGAGTCCCTGTAGCCGGGTATTTAGTCATCGCAAAGAGAGAAATAACTAGGTTTGTGGTTTTTCCCAGGGTTAGCTCACTAGGAGGCTCACCCTTCTGAAAGGAGCTTTGGGGAAGGGCACTACGGGCTAGCTGAGCTGAATGCCAGTTTCTAAGCTCCATCCTGAGAGACCGAGGAGCCCGGGGCTCCTCCTGGCCTCACTGCTCCCCTGTAGTCATGGCTGCCTCTTCCAGAGTGCTGTGGAAAATGAGATCATTGCTAATCCTTGCTGTGTCCCTAGTTTTTGCAAGTTTGAACTGTTAGGGATGCAGAAACACAGTTGCCAAGAAAACTTGGCCACAGCAGAAAATTTAGAATTGTGAGCAATTACCGAAAGCAGAGGAAGAGTTGCTGCAGTCAGCACCGATGCTGGGAAACGGGGCTGAAAATGGGTGCGCGACAGGCGATGAGTGAATGGGACCACGTGACCTGAGCACCCGTGCTCGTCCTGTCCTCCTCCTTCTTAACCTTGAGTACCAGGTCTGAGGGAGGACAGGAAGGCTCCCCTCACCTGTCAGCCTTCTGTGTCTGTAACAAAATACCTGAGATTGGATGTTTTTATAAAGAACAAGGGGATGGTTGTGTAGCTATTTCCTTGAAACTGTAAAGCTGCTCCTGGGAGAATGATGGGATCCTTTGAAAATCAAGAAGCTTTCCAAGTTCAAGGAAGGTGAAATAAAATTCTCTAGCACCTCGCCCACAGAATTAGAGCAGCAGCAATGACCTGCTGGAGAGAACAGCCATCCAGCTTGGGTTTTCCAGTTTATCTAGCTACCTTCAAGTAGGCAGTGAGCTCCGGAGTTCCGCTTTCCAGAGTCATCACCCATGCTGGGGTGGGTGTTCTGCGATGCAGCTCTCTGTGAATAGTGCATTCTCCTGTAAGCGACCCTGCAATCTTTACTCCTGTTCTATTGCTGTGATAAAGCACCATGACCAAGGCAACTTAAAAAAGGAAGAGTTATTTGAGGCTTACGATTCTAGAGGGTGAGTCCATCACCATCAGGGCAGGAGCATGGCCGCAGGCAGGCTGGGATGGCCCAGGAGCGGAGCTGATTGCTTATGTTTTGAGATACAGGCGTGAGCGAGAACTGGGAAGGGTGCTATTCTTTTAAAACCTCTAAAGGCCACCCCTTATGACACACCTCCTCCAACAAGGCCACATCCAACCCTTCAGGGTGTGTGCTGTGAGAACAGAGGAATAAGTTTGCTGAAGGATGCTCTCCACGCTGTATGGCAAAGCAGAAAGGCCGTTGCAGGAGGCCAGTAGCAGGCTGTTTAGACTCCTCTGGGATGGTGAGAAATAAATGCCTGCATGCTTCATCCACTGGGGACTAAGTATTCAAATATACGAATGAGCCCACGGGAGCTGCTCTCATTCAATCCTCCTCGTGGCTGTCTTGGGTAAATAGCCAGGAAAACGTCACTCAACAGGGGTGGAGAGAGATCTCAGCCAGTTGTCAGTTAAGAGCACAGAACTCATGTGCGAAATCTAAGAGTAGTGTTGTATGCTTGTAATCCCAGCTCTGGGAGGCAACAGCAGGCGTGTCCCTGAGGCTCACAGGCCAGCTGGCCTCCTTGCTGAGTTCTAGGCCAGAGAGAGCGCTCACTTAAAAAACAAGTAACAAACAAATAAGCAAACAAGGTGGATGGTACACTGAGGAGCAATACCAGAGTTTGTACACACATATACATGCATACATACACACACACATGCACACACACATGCATACACACACATGTACACGTACATACACCTTACAAACATACAAACACATGCACACACATACGTCACACACATTCACACACACACACACACCTCATACACATGCACTCACTCACAATGCACACATACATACACGAATACACACGTGCACACATGTATACTTCACACACTGACATACACACACTTATACATACACAGAGGAAAGAGAAAGCTTGTTTTTCGAAAGAAACTTTCAAAGCAGAGCTCGTCGTGAAATGAAACATCACTTCTTACTGACATTTCTTCTCATAGATTTGTCTCATTACCGGGTAAACCTGTTCACCTGATTTTCACAATTGATTGCTTGTCTAATTCTGGTTTCTGTGCAGTTGTGTTTCTGAAGTTGGGGACTATTGACAAGTTGGGAGACCCTTGAGTGTTTCTAACTAGATTTCTTCACAAGTGGAAATACCAGGCCAACAGCACTTCTCAGTTGTAGCTGCCGTGTCCAACCCAAAGACCAGAGAATACATTGTGCTCTGGCTCTTCTTCACATGACTTCAAGCAAATGAAGTTCAGACACACAACCCCGGATGCTTGAGACCATTTCACAAAAAGGACTCTCAGGATGTCAGTTGTACTGGTAACTTTCCAACATCTGGTGACCGTTGAGTTAACTCTTCTAATTCCAGAAACAGCCATTTGGTACTGTGTAATTCTAAGTCAGGCTATCTCACAGAAAGTGAAGAATAAAATGTTCAAGGCGAATGCTTGCTGGCAGCCCCCTGGGAGGGCAACAGCTTTGGTGGATTTTGTCCTCCAGGCTCTCTCAGTATTTCAGTTTGATAGACACTGGGAAGGAGTGGCTTAGAACTAGTAGGATCCAGTCTGGGAGGCTGGCAAACTGATTTTCCTTCTCTTTGAACTTCATGTTGTTAACTGTGAAGATATGTGTGGTGATATCAGGACTGGAGGCTTAACACAAGAATATTGTCAGCAAGCGTTTATTCTCTGTTTTAGAATCTCCGTTTCTTTTTATGCTAAATTCTTCAGTCTTTGACCTCGTATCTCTCTTCAGGATGCATGTGTAGTTCACTCAGAATCCCCAGCATAAGAAGTTTCCTTACGAGAGGACACTTGACCATTGGTATCCTGTATTGACATCTTTCAAATATTTTCTGGTTTGCTAAAGAGAGAGTGGCCATTTCAGCATCTTTGTTGTACAGGTCTGAAGCATTTACGCTTCCTGTCACCCCCTCTTCTGTGCATACGTGGGAAGCAGAGGACAACTTGTGAGTGTTGGTAGTTTTCCTTCCCCTCTGTGGGTTCCAGGGGTGGAACTAAAGCCATCAATCTTGGTGGCCAGCACCTTTATCCACGGAGCCATCTTGCCAGACCTATCTTAGATTTTGAGGCAGGGTGTCTCTCTCAGTGTCCCTCGAGATGACCATTTTGGCCATATTGGCTGGCCTGTGAGTTCCAGGGTCTGCTTGTCTCCAATCTCCAGTGCTGGGGTTCCAGATTTTTATGTAGGTGTTGGAGATCCCGCCCCTCCCAAGCTTGTGCAGCAAGCACCTTCCATATTGATCCATCTCCCCAGCCGCATGGAATGTGACTCTTTAGTCTCCTCCATGTACACGCCTATTATCCCGTCATTTAGTTTAACATGACCCTTGACACCATTCTGGCTGTGATTTGATCTCTTAAATTTTATTTTAAGTTAATATTTGTCTGGGTGTACATGCACATGCTGCGGCTTACAAGTGGAGGCCAGAGGACAGCTCCCATAGTTGGCTTTCTCCTTTATGAATCTCAGGATTGAACTGAGTGGTGAGGTTTGAGAGCAAGTACCTTCACCCTTGAGCCACCTGACAGCTCCTTCTTGAAGAAATGAGAGGACACAGGACAGGACAGTGTCTCACCTGAGGAATGTCAGGCTTCCTAGAACTGACTGAACAGGGCCTTTTCCTCTGCAGAGGAGTGGATCCCAGCGAAGGGCTTTGCTACTTTTAATAAATACCTACACATGGCTCTGTGTGACTCTCTGCACAGCAAGGTGCTACAGTGTAACAGTCTGTCCCTCCACATGTGTTAGTTTTCTTTTGTTTGCTTTTTAAAATCAATCCACAGTGTAACCATTTCACTACAAATGGACTAGAGACCCTGTTAGAATCCTTTCTACCTGTGCTCACTGAATTCTCTAGGACCCCTTTATGCTCCGCCCTTTGAAAGGCTTCAGATTTCTGTAGCATATTGTGAATCAAACAGGACTAATTAAAGACGGTGACTGTCACGTGCTAACTAACAACTCTCCTAACAACTCTCAGTTGCAAATGTATATTTCAGAATTTTGAATGTTACTCTGTATTCATGACAAATATAAGCATTTCATTAATCCAGCCTCCAAACCAACCGCATCTAGTCAATTTATCCTATACAAATTCATAAACTGCAAACCAACGCAAAGAAGTGCCCTGGGGCTGGAAAGGTCGCTCAGTGGCTAAAAGCACTGGATGTTCATGCAGGACCTGGGTTTGATTCCCAGCAGCCACCTGGTGGCTTGTTGCAGGAAATATTTAAAAATGAATTGACAGGCTTCCCATGTTACTGCCGGCAACTCTCGGCCCCGGTGTGGTCCTTCCGCCTCTGTCTCTAGCTAGTCCCCGCAGTGGCTGGTCAAGATAGTCTCAGCTCTGGTTTGCTTGTCTCTGGAGCCACTAGTTCCTTCTTTCTAGCCCTAACCACCCTGTGGTTGGTGGTCCCACATTCCAGTAACTCTCTAGTGGGGTGTTCTCATCTTGGCAGGCTCTCTGGTCCAGGCCTTGGAGATGTCTTCACCTGACTTAATTCCCTTGGCGGGTGATGCATCGCCAGCCCCATGCAATGACTGCTCACCTCGAGGTTATTATCACAATACTCAGTAACCAGGTAAAAATCAAAACTCTTGAAGCTTATAATTAATCAATCAGATTTATATATCAACAATCCTCAATTCACAAGATGCCCACAAAATAACTTTTGAGCCAATTGATAATGATTCAAGTTGCCCAACTAGATTAGACAAGGTATCCCAATTATTCTACCCCTACAAGATATTCATAACTACCTGAGGCTATTAAAACCACATGGGATCAGGATCTTCTTCCTGTCTGTCCTCCATCCTGAACCTTCTCCCTCTCTCCTCAGATGCCTCTCTCTCTCTCCAACTCTTAGCTCTGTCTCCCTTTTCTTTGTCCAATCACAGGCATCCTGCACTAATATTTTAAAGTAATTGAATGCGGAAAATCCTGCCACAGTGGCTCAGTCTGTAGCTTCAGTCCCAGGATCTGATGCCATCTTCTGGCCTTGGTGGGTACTGCATGCATGTGTCATATACTTAGGCAAAACACTCAATACACATAAAATAAAAATGAATGTATTCTAGAAAAAGGAGAACTGACTTAAAGTTTTCTTACTGATATTGAGGGTAAATGGTCTTGGAACATCATAGCATATCCCAAAGGAGAAGACACTCTAAGAATAGGAAGCAAACCCATTATGTTCAAACAAGCACGAAATGTTTTCCCAGTAGTTGAAGAATATAATTGAGTCCCTGTCTTCGGATTTCCCTCTAGGTTTCTGTCAGGCAACAACAAGAACAGAGCATATTAAATGCTTGCAGCCCACAGCACGGATACATACTGCTGTTTCTAGCCCTTACATGGGTTCTAGGGACCCAATCTCTATATGGCAGGTGCTTTATGGACCTGCCCATCTTTCAAGTCTCCACACAATGAATCTTTGTCCCATTGCTAAATCATGGGAACTAGCAATTCCCATGGTGATTTCCCTGAAGTTAATCTCAATATCTTGTAGGTCTGATGATGCATATAACCCAGTCGAAGTGATAGCATTATGAACAGCCATGACTGAGTTTCCTAATGAGACTTTAGTAATTTTCCTTGTCATAGTGATTGTCGCACGTTGTGACTTTCACAGCTGTTGAGCTGTGAAAGAGTGTGCTCAAATCAAATAAATAAATCCATTCATTTTTATTGCTTTCCTTTCATGACTATATTTTACTGCAGCACTGGGTCATGACAGCCTTGTCCCCAGCCTTGCCCTATGTGCCTATATCTCTATGTATGTCTCCATCCCTGTGTGTGTCTCCATCCTGTGTACCCCCATCCCTGTGTGTGCCCCCATCCCTGTGTGCCTGTTATCTCTGTGTGCCTCCATCCCTGTGTGTGCCTCCATCCCTGTGTGTGCCTCCATCCTGTGTGTGCTTCCATCCTTGTGCGTGTCCCCAACCTGTGTGTACTTGTATCCCTGTGTATGCCTGCACCCCTCTGTGTGTTTGTATCTCTGTGTCCCAGTGATGGGGCGTAAGTCCTTGGACAGTGTTTGTTCAGGCAGCCTTCTGTTCTCAGGAGCTGCACGACTGTCCTGCTCTCCATCTTGCCACATTTGCATGTTCACAACAAGGACAAAGAGTGTCTGCCTCAGGGTACCATGTGCATCAAGAGGTAGAATGAGTTACATGCAGACTTAAGAAAAGGGTCATGCCTGTCCAGCACTCACACAAGGAAGGAAAGTCTGGCTGGGCATCTGGTGGAGCCTTCCATCAGGACCTGAAATCTCTAACTCTTATTCCTGATCCCCCACGTTCTCTACAGGGGAAGTCTTCAATATCCACAAGGATGACGAAAACTCTGGTCCTTTTGCAGGTAACTACATGTCCCAGGATGGAGGCACAGGCTCATTTTCCAAGCCAGGTTCTCTCTATGTAGCCCGCATTGATCTTGAACTTACTGCTGTGCTACAGTTAACTCCGAGCCCTGGGGATTATATATGAGCACCACCATGACTGGCTTCTGGTACCTTGGCTTTATAAATCACATTCTGAGTGGAGAGACCTTCTAGGCTCGCCAATACAGATTGCCTTTCTACCCGGCCCAACTCCACCCTGGGCTCTAATGTCCATCTTCAGTCAGCTCAGTCAACAACAAGCTATCCAGAGAACTAGAGATGGAGAAATGAGTGGCGCAAACTGCTTGTGATTCCAGCTCCCCGGGAAGCTGGCGCCCTCTTCTGGTCTCCATGGGCACTGCACCAGTCCACAATTTAAAATAATCTTTAAAAAATAGACAGTTATAAATGTCATTAAACTATTGTAATTGGCTAGTGATGTCAGGGGTGTGGTAGAACTAGTTGTTTTAGGATGAAGTATGTTCGGAATGGATGTTGCTGTCTCTCATATCAATGAAAACGAACAAATATCTGCAACACACAAGGATAAAAGTAGAAAAGAATTTCGGCAACCCAGCAGGAAGTGAGAAAGACTGAAAAGAATTCAACATATAATTCACATAAAAATACATAAGAATATAAACTGAGTTTCTGTTTAATGCAAAGGAAGAAATAATATTTTAAAGATTTATTTATTTATTTTATGTATATGAGTACACTGTAGCTGTCTTCAGACACACCAGAAGAGGGCACTGGATCCTGTTACAGATGGTTGTGAGTCACCATGTGGGTGCTGGGAATTGAACTCAGGACCTCTGGAAGAGCAGACAGTGCTCTTAACCACTGAGCCATCTCTCCAGCCCAGAAATAACTTAAATAAGAAAAATGACCCTCAGACTGGCTACTTTGTAGCCGCATGTCCCTCAGTCAAGCACAAGTTTCTTCAAAGGTAAAGCAGTACTCAGAGATGGCTCAATGGTTAAATTCTTGCCCTGCCAAGCAAGCCTAAGGATGGCGCTTTGTATCCGCAGAACTGACGTTGCTGAGTTGCAGAGGGGCCTGCATGCATTGCTGGAGTCAGATGGCAGAGACAGGGATCCAGAGCTGACTGTGAACTAGCCACATCAGTGAGCTCTGGGCTTGATTGAGAGATCCTGGATGAATAAGGTAGAAAGCAAAAGAGGATGATTCCTGACGTGAACCTTGCTCTCGCCATGCTTCCTGTGCTCACACATGAGTGCACCTGCATACATGCAAAGACCACGCATAAGCATGCATGCAGCAGACACACACAGATGGGGTTTAGTGACTTGGGGAGAATAATTGCAGCTAATTTTTGTAAACAGTGTTTATCATGTCTTATGAGGGGGGTCAGTCCAGAATAAAGCTGGCGCAAGATCCCTAGGCAAGACCTGTGCACTACTGCTGGTATTGGGTTCGGTGAGGGACTTGGTGGGGCTTGTGGCTGAGACCTAGAGGAAAGACTACTTGGAAACACCCAAGTGTTTTAGATATTTCCTCCCTTGAGTGCTCCTCCAGGAGCCAGACATGGCATCCTTTCAGACCTCCATGGTCCTCCTTGGAATGCCCTTTCTGATAGCGCTCTGCAGCCAGCATTACATTTTTTAAATAGTCTATTGATTTTTCCGTCGCTTGACCAGCAGAGTCCTCCTGGCTCTGTTGACACAGCAGAGAGCTCACACTGCCCTTTCTCTGAGCTCTTTACATGCAGTGCACAGGGCCAGCTTAGCACACCTTGGTTGGGAGCCCCAGTTTATTATTATGTGTTATTGTCTTTTCTGTGTGTGCATTCATGTTACAGTTCCCCATAGAAGTAAGAGGACAACTTGTGGACATCGGCTCCCTCATTCCACCACAAGGACCCCAAGGATCAACCTCAGATCATCAGGTTCTGGAGCAGGTGTCTCTGCCCACTGAGCCGTCCCACCAGCCTCATGACCCACAATTTAACAAACTCTTTGGTGATGTCTGTTTTTTTAGGGTTTATGGAGGGTGGTGTGCTGGTGACATCAGGTCTTCTAGGGCCACTCTGGAAGGGTATCGCCTTGGCTCAGTAATGGCTGACTTTTACCAAGGACCAGGAAGCAGGAGAGGTCCTGTGAATAGAAGGAGCTTGGGAGAGGAACAAAAAAAAGGGTTGTGATCTTTTCCTTAAAGGGCTGTGGAGAGAACCAGGGTGTGTGTTGGAGGGGAGCCAGAGCCAATAGCTCTCTACCCCCACCCCAACCCCCCTTCCCCTGCCCCACGAATCCAGAGACTGCTGCAGACAAAGCGGACCGATGCTGCTGCCGGCTTTTCTCAGATGAGCACACTGGGATCCAATTCGTATCGATCTCCCCTTCGTGGTCCGTTTATTTTGGGCACACACATCCATCTGCATGTGGGACCACCCAGCTGCTCCTCAGGGGCACACATCTGCCTGCATGTGGAGCCTCCCAGCCACTCCTCAGATCATTGCCTCAGCTCAGACATTCCAGGCCCAGAGCAGTTTCTCATATTTGATGATCTTAAGGTTTTGCCAAAACGTTACAAGTTAGAGGTCGTGGGTCAGAACCGTATTGGGCAACAGTGTCAAGCATATGTAGTGGGTAGACATTAATCTACATCAGTTAGGCCGGTGGACATCTCTGGATCCCTTGAAACATTTTGCATCAAGCTTATTATTAAACATCTGCAGATAAAAATCATGCATTCAAAGAAGCTCTGATTTCCTTCCAGGTCCTACTGTGGGTACTGGGGACAGAGTGAGGGCTGACATGGTCAGACCCTGTACTCCCAAAGACCTTACATTTTGGTGAGCAAGGCAGGAAATAGAAAACAGACCCCCATTTGACTGCCACTCTCTTTGTCTATAACTATGTATTCTGATACATATTTCATACACTTTGTCTATAACTATGTATTCTGATACATATTTCATACACACATAGTGGATAGGGAAGATTTACATCAAGAGGAGAAATTCTAATTGTGGGCTGTTCACTATGATAATCTCTAGCCATAGAGTGGTGGCTTTTATATACATGTATATGTGTATGTGTATGTATATGTATATTTTCAAGAGGCTGGAGCAATGGCTCAGTGGAAGAGCTCCTGGGTTCAGTTCTCCCGGTACACATGGTGGGTCACAACTACCTGTGACTCCAATTTCAAGCCACCTGATGCCTTTTCTGACCTCTGCTAGCTCCTGTACTCACATGGTACACGCACCTACTCTCAGGCACACACACAAGCATATAAAATCAAATAAAAATTTAACATACATTTAAATTGAGATTATTAAAAACCTTAGATTATCAACTTCACCAGCCATTTCCGTGATCACTGTTATTGCCATCTATGGCGAGCAGCCACCCAACCAGTCAATGCAAATGGAATAGGCTTCTACAATCTTGGGGAGTCTGCTGGACAATGCAGCTCTCTGCAATGGTCGCTTCCACTCCCCCTCAGTACTGAAGCTCTATAACAACCTTGTATTGTGTATTGTATTTCATGTCTACATATTTATCACAAGCAAATGGCTCACGCAACTATGGACTGGGTGAGCGCCACTATCTGAGAGTGAATCAGCAAGCTCTCGGTCAGGAGAGATGATGATGTGACTGTGACTGGGAATTTGGAGGATGAAGACTCAGGAGACACCATGGAGCAGTTCCTGGGGGAGGCTGGAGGCTCGGAAGAGTAGGTGTCTCCACAGAGAGGCAGGAAGAGGCGCCAGGATTCTAGTCCCAAGGTCAACGTGCAGTTCTCAGTTCAGGGCTTCTTTTCATGTCAGATTTTAACAGCTGGATGAGTCCCAGTGTTAGCTTATGTCACTGTGACAAAGCACCCGAGACTATCAACCTGTTTTTTTTTTTTTTTTTTTTTCAGGGCACAGGCTGGACTTGAACTCAGGAGAGATGGCCACTTCAGACTCCCGAGCGCTGTGACGACAGCTGTGCGCCACCGCAGGCCAGCTGACTATCAACCTGTAGGGAGGAAAAAAAAATCTATTTTGACTCATGATTTAAGAACGGTTATTTTAAAGAAGGATTTATTTTATTCATGCATACATGTATGCCTGTGTGCACATATGTGCACACTGAGTGTGCCTGTGGGTGCTACAACTGGATGCTGGGTCTCTCGGAGTTAGAGTTACAGGCAATTGTGAGCTGCCTGACATGAGTTTGAAGACCTGGATTCAGGTCCTCTGTGGAATAATGTGTGTCCTTAACCTCTGAGCATCTATCCAGTAACAATTTCAGAGTTTTGGGCTCATGAGTCCAGACTGCACTGTTTGGGGCCTGTGTTGAGGCAGAGCACCATGGGAGCAGTCCAGGGTAGAGCACAGGCCCTCACCTGAAGGCAGCCTAGAGGCAAGACATAGGACAGGGAGACAGAGACAGTGACAGATAGTGACAAAGGGGATGGGGTGGATAGAGTCCTGCCACTGAGCCTGGCTAATGTCTCACTGCCTTATGGTGGTGCCATGGGCCGTGGGCCAAGCAAATGGCTTTTGTGAGTCATTTAAAGTCCAACCCTGACAAGCCTCATCTACATTGGAGACAACACATTTTACTCCTTGCTTTCGGGAATGCTAACCTTGGGCCTGAGTTCCAGAGTTAGTGCTTGCACAGAAACTGGAAGACCAGGGTTTGGATCCCAGAGACCAGGCAATGTTGGGTGGGTATGGGCTTGTCTTCATTCCAGCATTGGACTGAGCTATCAAGATTAGCCATATGGGTCGGCTCTGGTTTGAATGAGAGACCTCAATGAGTAACCTACTCTCACATGTGCTCACATACATGTAAACCAGAATACACACTGCACCTGCATTTAACACCACATAACAACCAGACAAACTGCTAAACAGTGACCAAGGCACACTCACTTCATATACACACACACATACACACTGACACACACACACACAAACACACACTGCACACACACACTCACAAACATGGAAAATATTAGACTATGTACATCCTGTGGGTCATCCCCCAACACCTCCATAGACATCAGCAACCCAGAGTCGCATTAAACCTTGCTTGCAAGAGTCTACACGCTGGGTGTGGGAGCAGATATATAACACTGGCTCTTGAGGTAAGGCGAAGGGTGGGCTGGAGATCATAAATATGAAGGTCAATCTTGAATATGGTCCTCATTTCAGAAAGGGCTCATTTGGGTCCAGGCAGGGGCTGAAGCAGCTGGTCAGTCATACAGCTGTAGTCAGGAGCAGAGAGAAATGAGCATACCCATTTTTTCTTTCGCTTCTTACTGCTCTGTCGCTGGCTCTCTCTTAAAGTTTGTCTGTATGGTTTCTGCCTCATATGTATGCTCACCATGTGCATGTGCTACCTCACGGAGGCTAAAGAGGCGCTGTTGTTCCATCCTGGTAATGGAGTTCTGGCCGCATCTAGTGTACAAACTACACAGATGCACAGACCACATAATACAAAGCTTAAAGCCACTCTACTAAACGGAGTTCTTTATGACACGCAAATTGAGTTATCCCTACCAGAAGTTCAGCAGGTCTAGGGACTTACAAATAAAACCAGGCAACAAAGTCGAACACCCAAAGGTGTGAGTATCCCTCCAGAAGTCCAGCACGTCTTAGGGACTCTACTAGAAACCAGGAACAAAGCCGAAACATGTGACATATGCTGCAGTGTTGTGCACATGTTCCCGGGTAGATCCTGGATTTGGAAATTCAAGAGGAAAGAGCTGGTCCCCAGGCAATCAGGACTGGGAATCATGACTTTCTAACGCACGAGGCTATTAGGCATTCTTTTTGAGTCATTACGCTTACTGTGGCAGAGATTCAAATCACATTTAATATCTTTCTGTTATTTCCACATCATTCATCCACATTCCCAGACCAGTAACTCAGCCACGATGGCAATCGTCAGACCTCACTGGGGAGGAGAGTAATTTGATTCCGCTCAGAAAGGACACGTTGTTCTGTGTCACCCCTCTAAGATCAGCCATTAAAGCGATTGTGATTTTCTCCTTTTTTTCCTGGCTTGATAAGGCTGTTCCCCATAATGAATAAAAGTGTATTCATGCCTGACCCTGAGTGTTTTCCGTCTGGAAATAATTGTGTGCGTCTCTGAAGAGACTCCTTACTTACCCTCACAGAGGAAAGATGGCTGAGTCTCCAGTGGCCCATGGTTCAGTGACACAGGCCTGTGAATCAGCTGGACCCTGGACAGTGATCATAAACTGTGACAAGGGGGGACAGACCTCTGCTTTGGAAGTCGCTAATTATAGAACAGGGAAGGAGCCATGGTGGGAACATTTCAGGAGTCTCTGCTGAGTTATAATTATGGCTAGGTCAACTCACAGTCACCAATGAAAGTAAAAGATTTTTCATTGGAACAGCCAAAGGCTGAGGGTGTTAAACTCAACACCAAGACATCGCTGTGAAAATGGTCCTAGCTTGCTCCCCACTGCTGAATAAACACCATGCCCAGAAACTTGGAGAGGGAAGGGTTTATTATACCTTACAGCTTGTTCATCATCAGGGGAGGTCAGGGCGGAAACTCAAGGCAGATGAGAACTGACGACATGAGGGAACTCTGCTTACTGGTCTGCTCCCCATGGCTGGTCTATCCTGCTTTCTTATACAACCCAGGACCACCTGCCCAGGGAGGCCACACCCACAGTGGGCTGGACCCTTCCTCCCACACTCATCACAGATCAAGAAAATGTCTGTGGACTTGCCTGCAATCTGATGAAGGGGTTTTCTCAGTTGAGGGTCCTTCTTCTCAGATGACCCTGACTTGTGTCAAGTTGGGGACACACACACACACACACACACACACACACACACACACACACACTAGCCAGCACACCAAGGGAGCAATTGAGACAATGTAGATGTGGAAGAGAGGCCGGATTCTGGGATAACCCCATACCGCTCTAAGAAGTACCCATTGGGGCTGAGCTTGCTTGATAGAGAACTTGTCTAGCATGCACAACCCCGGATGTGATACACAGCATCACATAAACTAGGTGCGGTGGCTCACACCTTTAATCCCAGCACTCGGGAGGTGGAGGCAGGAGCATCATTGTCTTGCTAGAGGTCATTGCTTCTGGGTTGCTTAGAACTAAGTCCAGAAAGCTCGTATGTAAATGGGCTCAGTGGCTCTGTGGTCAACCACAGGGGGATTTCAGTGAAGATTTCAATACATGTTCTGAAATGTGAAATGGTTTATTTGCTGGTTATGTTTACAATTGTTAAATTCCTTGTTCTACCCTCGCCCCCATCCTCCAGTTCTTGTAATTAAAACTAGGATGGCTTGGGGACCCCTCCTTTCTTTCCTTCCTTCCTCCCTTCCTTCCTCCCTCCTTCCTTCTCTTCCTTCCTCCCTTCCTTTCTTTCTCCCTCCCTTCCTTTCTCCTCCCTTCCTTTCTCCCTCCCTTCCTTCCTCCCTCCCTTCCTGAGACAGGATCTTCTGTATCTTGGGGTAGCTTCCAATTCTATGTAACTAAGAGTGGTTTTGACTCCTGACTCTTCTGCCTGTACATCCCAAACACTAAGATTACAGGCATAAGCCACCACTCTTGGCTTAATAATTAAATTAATTAACTGATTGATTGATCAAATACAGGATTTCATGCAGCCCAGGCTAGCCTCAGATTCAGCATGTAGCTGAGGATGACTCTGACCGCTGCCTCTATCCGAGTGCTGGGATTACAGGCATGTGCTTCCATGACCTGCTTATGGGGAGCTGTTGACCAAATCCAGGCTTTTGTGCATGCTAGGCAAGTGCTCTACCCACTGAGCCATACATCCAGCCCTGGAATTGCCTTTTAACCAGAGAATGTGAGAGCGGTCTTTATAGACACTTTTTTTTTTTTGGACCTATTTTTTGTTGCCATTGTTGTTTAAGGAGCTAGGGATTGAAGCCTTGAACCCAGGACCTTGTTCATGTTAGGTGAGCACTCTTCCCTCCACTGATCTACATACTCAGTAATGAGGGACGTTTTCTGGAAGCAGCAGTCTCACATGGACCTGCTATGGGATCAGGAAACCAAAGCCACTGGCTTAAGAAAGCAGTAACAATGTAACATTTGGAAAGACAGGGATATTGTATCCTAGGAGAGTAATGCAAGGAGTCTAATTGAGTTGGAGGAAGGGAGCAGCCGTTCAGTATGCCCTCCTTGTGTGGGCACTGCATACCTCATTCTATTTACACTTGAGCACTCCCGGGAATGGCCGGCAGCCGAGCTGAAGAACTGATACTGCCTGCTTCAGTGCTCATCAGAGTGCCATCAAACTGTACAAATGGGGGACCCATTTCCAAGCAGGAAGGGATTCCTCTTATCCTCTCACAGACACAGTTTGGGGAGTGCAAACGGGCTTGGCGTTTCTAGAGCATAATTCAACAGTCTTACGCAAATTTGTTCAGGATGTCAGCAGAGTATAAATGTGAAAAGGATACAGCGACGGCATTTTCTATCATCATCGTCGTCATCATCTTCACCGTCACCGTGATCATCACCACAACCATGATCACCATCGCCACCATCATTGTCATGCGGGCATATGTCTATGGCGTGCACATGTAGTGTTCACATGTATAGGAGGTGTGAAGCATGCAAGCATAGGGAGTTGTTTTGTAACCTAGGAGTTCACTTGGTTTGGACTATGCACACAGTCCTCTTTGGATAATGGAATTGGCAGCCTAGCTCCTTTGCCTGTGTGATACACACACCACTTCCTAACAGTGCACCTACCAACCTCTGGCAAGCTCTGGCCCCTACCCTCTCCGAGCAATGTGAGAAGTTTCTCTTTCCCCTAATGGCCGCCAGAACTTGAACAGTTTCTGTTTAATTTTTTTAGATGATTATTTATTTATTTTATGTATCTGAGTGTTTTCCTTGCATTTATGAATGTGCACTGTGCCCATTTACAAATGAGACATTTCTCCAGCTCCAACTGTCTCTATTTAAATGTGTTCCTGATGACTGTATCATGGCCTGATGGTAGGAGGGCCAATATAGCCTGAATAGGTTTGGGGTGTATGTGTGTGCTGGTTAATTTTTATTGTCTACTAGATGCATCGGGAGAAAGGGCGCCTCCATCAAAGGATGGCCTGGACCAGACTATCAAGTTGTTTTTGGTCAAGGTGCTTATCACGGTGACAGATGCAAATCAGGGTCTGGAGCAAGGGCTCGCAGGCTAAGAGAACTGGCTGCTCTTCCAAAAGAGGGTTTGATTCCCAGCACCCATACTGTAGTTCACAATTCCAGTTTCAGGAGTCTGTGATCTCTTATCACCTCTGTAGGTAACAGACACCTGTGTGGTGCCTATATACACATGCAGGCAAAACACTCACATAAAAGAATACTTAAAAAAAAATTAAAAAAAGAAAGCAAACAATGATGATATACAACAAAGCAAAACTGCCCTTAAGTGAATGTTTAGGGTGAATCCCCTATCGATCAATTTATGCCTATGCATATAAGATAACTGGTCCTGCATATGATTAAAATCAGATGCATTGTGGGAAGAGACACGTCCAGGAGAGAAACGGTTATGTGAGCTGATTTATCACTCAGGCTAGAGAACCAAGGCTGGAGACATGGCTCAGCGGTTCAGAGCCCTGGCTGCTCCTGCAGAGGCTCTGCACATGTCCCTGGTGGTCTGGTTTTGGGTCAGGTGTTTCGGGGTTCTTGGCCTCTTATCCAGGAACTGAAATAAAAGCCCACACAGATTTGCAAAACCGTCTCAGTAACCTCCATGCTTACAACTTGAGGCTTGCCACGTGTGGGAAATCCTGCAGTAAGTAGTTTTGCTCCATTTTATTTGCCCAGGTCTTTACAGTGAATTATTATTTCGTTAAAGCACCATTGATTGATTAGCAGATAATTGAGAGAGGTAATTAAAAGGTAGTCATTTACGACAAACTGAGTTTTCAGGCTGGGATGACGGCCAGCTATTTACTGCTGTTGGTGGTGATAATGTCTTACCTGCCGATGGCTGATGGACATGCATGCCCCGAATCATGTGAGCACTCAGTATGTTTGAAATTTAAAACAAACCCTTTCCTTGACCTTGGGATTCCGTGTCCAGAGAGCAGGAAGGCATAAATGGCAGCTATCCAACTCTATTTTCATAAAAAGCCAGTAGTGAATTTTATTTTTAGTTTGGACTAGACTGGCAAAATGGACCTCTTGTAAAAGACAGAATGGGGCTGACTTTATCCGCTCCCTTCCTCCACCCTCTTGTCTGAATACCTCTAGACCATCAGGCTTCTCTTCCCCACCCTATCATCACATCACTTTGCATTTATTAAAAACCACTGCTTTTCATTGCTAGGAGACACAGGAGGCAGCCATCAGCTCAGAACAGGAGGCTGAGTTGTGCTCACTTGTCACAGGGTTCAGACCATGGTGGGAGCAACAACAGAGAAACCCAGCTCACTTCCCAGGCAGGAAGTGAAAGGGGAATCGGAAGTGAAGGGGAAGTGGAACTAAGTGGGGAACCTTGTGATCTAAAGCCACCCCAGGGAACTAAGCGTTTATGTGGCTTAAAGCTTTCAGGGCAGGACCCTGGAGGCAGAAGCTGATGCAGAGGCCATGGAGGGATGTTGCTTGCTGCCTTACTCTCCATGGCTTGCTCAGCCAGCTCTCTTCTAGAATTGGGACACCAGGGCTGGCCACATCCACAATGGGCTGGCCCCACACCCATCAATCATGAATCAAGAAAATGCCCACAAGCTTGCCCACAGGCCAATCTGCTGAAAGCATTTTCTCTACTGAGGTTTTATCTTCCAAAATGACCCCAGCTTGTGTTAAGTTTGATAAAAACTGACACCCCTGGGGACCTGAGAGTGTCCTCTAGGCAGAGTCTCAGAAATGGCACCCCAATGACTCCCACTGGGAAGGGCCCACAGGGAAGGGCCATTCCATATCCGCACCACAGCACACAGCCCATTCTGATCAAGCCTTTGGCCATTACCCAAGAACATAAATACCTTTGTCCCTCAACCAGTCTCTAAAGCAGCCTTCCAGCTCTGTCACAGGTTACTCACCCAGCCCATCCTCCACACTGCAAGCTGTCCCTGTCACTCCAGCTTGGCTCCCACCACAGGCTCCTGCTACTACTTTAAGAATAAAATTCAAATGAAAATGTGCAGCGGCCAAACACTTTCCAGTCAGACCCCTCTCCTGCAGACGGCAGGAGCCAGGGCAGACACACACCCTTGTTCCCTCTGGAATTTTGTCTATTCTCTCCCCTGTGTTTGAGATGCTCTTTCTTGTTCTCTGTCTGTGGTGACTTGGTGTTGCCTCTACACACATGTGTTTGAAGCTTGGTCCCTAGTTGGTGAAGCTGTTTGTGAGGTGCAGGGTGGTATGCAACGATTAGGAGGTGCAGCTTTGCTAGAGGAAGTACATCAGAGGAAATAGCCTGGCCCTCCACTTTCTCTCTCTCTCTCTCTCTCTCTCTCTCTCTCTCTCTCTCTCTTTTCTCTCTCTCTCTCTCTCTCCCCCTCCTCTTCCCCTCCCTTCCTCTCCCTTCTTCCTTTCTGTCCTCCTCCCCTCCCTTTTCTCTCTCTCTCTCTTTCTCTCTCTTCTCTCTCTCTCTCTCTCTCTCTCTCTCACTTTTTCTTTCCTTCCCTTTCCTCGTCTTCTCCCTCTCCCCTCTCTTCCTCTCTGTCTCCCTTTTCTTCTCCCTCTCTACCTTTCCCCTCCCTCTCCTTCCCCTCCCTCTCTCTGTTACCCTTGTATGAATGAAATGTTATTTATCTGCTTTCTGACGACCATTTTCCTGCTACCATGCCTTTCCTGCCATGATGGATTGGATCCCTCTGGGACTGTAAGCTGAAACCTTCCCCCTGAGTCGCTTTTCGTCAGGGTGCTCCATCAAGCAACAGAAAAATAACAAAGGCACTGTCTGCCTGACTACTTACTAATGTTCTTTCCGAGGGTTCCGTTACAGGGCAACCCTCAGCAGCAGGCATCAGTGGGTCCTTCTCTTCCTTTACCATAAAACTGCTGATTCCTGAGGGACCAGCACACAGAACAGGCCAAATAACTATACGTTTAAGAAACAAATGCAAAGAGTAAATCGTTGACACTTTTAAAAAGATTTATTTTTAATTATGTGTATGTGTGTGTCTGTGCATGTATGTTCAGGTTCCATGGAGGCTGCAATTGGGGAGTTCAATTCCCTGGAACTGGAGTTACAGGAGGTTGTGAGTCACCAGATATGGGTGCTAGGACCAAACTCAGGTGCCTTACAGAGCAGCGCTTGCTCTCAGCCACTGAGCTGACTCTCTCGTTCCCATATCACCAACATCTTTGACCATGGAGGACTGGACAATTCAGCCCTCAGTTGACAAGTTGAAACCCGAATAAAGGAGGCACAGAGGAGCTAGCAAGGTATTGAGAAGGTCTTGGGCAGTAGAAGTTGATACACTGGATACCTTTCATGAGGTCAATATAGCTTTGATGTGCAGATCAATGTGCACATTATAAGAAAGGTCAGAAGTAAACTCACTCTTCCATAAAGACATAAATATCTAAATGTCAGCAAACCAAATCCCACAGTAAAACATCGACCAAGCGTTATTCTAAAGAGGCACGGTTAATTTAGTTAAAATTTAATCTAACTTCAAACAATGACATCTTCAACATTAACAAAGTGTAGCTGAACAAGTCACATGACTAGCTCAATAAATTATTTATCCCCCTGTTCCCTTGTGTGGGCATGTGGATTCAGAGGTCAGCTCTCAAATGGTTCTGTCACTTGTGGGCTCTGGGGTTCAAGGTTGTCAGACTGCTTGCAAGCCCTGTGCCCACAGAACCACTTGCTGGCCCCCAGATTTAAAATATAATTTATTTAAACATTAGTTGTATGTGGTATATGTGGTGTATGTAGTGTGTATTTAATATGTGTAGTGTATGTATTGTTTTTTCGTGGTATGTAGTATTGTGTATGTGGTGTGTATGTTGTATGTGTATGTATGTTTTTTCGTGTGTATGTAGTATATGTGTATGTGTGGTGTATGTGTGTATGTGTGTGTGTATTGTATGGAAGTGTGTGTTTGTGGTTTATGTGAGGTATGTAGTAAATGTGAGTGTATATGCTTTGTGTGTGTGGTGGATGTGACTTTGCGTGTGGTATATGTGAGGTATGTGGTATATGTGAGTGTATATGGTATATGTGTTGTGGTACATGCAGGTACACATGGAGACTAAAGGAAGACACCAATGTCTTTCTCTTCCACTCTCTACCTTATAGTTATAGACAGGCTCTGTCACTGAACACGGAGTTTGCCATTTATGTGAATAGACTGGCAGTCAGCAAGCCATAGCTAGCTTCATATCTTGCTCCTCTTTACCCCGTGGGAGCCGTGGGGTCACAGGGATTGCAGCCATGGCTGGGGACAATCTCATGTGCAGGGCACTTGAGCCATGGAGCCATCCCCACAGTGTTCCACCTTTCCTATAGAGGTGCCTTGGAAACTAGGAATGAATAAAGGTGCTATGCCGGGGTAAACGGTATCTCCAAATGCTCTCAGCAAACAAAGCACTTGAGGTGAAGTGGAAGGAGCTCTCTCCCAGAGCGAAGCAAATCAGACACTGTTACCACTGATTCAACAACCGACTTGTTTTGGAGGTCTTAATCAGGGCTGCAGGTCACGGAAAGGTTATGGAGATGAGATATGAATCAGCAAAACTGATACTATTCACACGTAATGTAATTTATATAAAATTAATAAGGCTTTAAGAGTCCAGAATATGTGCTCCTTTCTTTCTCCTCTGAACAAACGACCACAAACCAAGCAGATTAAAACAATACACATTCATGTCCTCACAGCGTCCCTGGGTCAGGAGTCCATGCAAAGCCCATGAGGCCTCTGCGGGTGATCTGTGGCATCAATCAAGGCCACCTAACAAGTTTAGGCAGCAAAATTAATTTCCTTATAGCTGTATAAGGAAACAGCAGGTCACAGGTGTGTGTGTGTGTATTGTGTGTGTGCATATGTGAGTGTGCGTGATGTCTGTGTGGGTGTGCATCTATGTGCATGTGTATGTGTTATGTCTGTGTGTGTCTGTGTGTAATGTCTCTGTGTATGTATGTCTGTGTGTGTACATGCATACCCATGTGTTTATGTGTGTGTAATGTCTATGTGTGTGGAGTATCTGTGTGTGTGAGTGTGTGGAATGTTTTTGTTGTGTCTGTATGTCATGTGTATGAGTGTGTGATGCATGTACATGTGTGAGTATATATGTGTGTGTATGTGTAAGAGTGTGAGAGTGTGTGAGTGTGCATGTGTGTGTGTTTGCATGTGTATGTGAGTTTGTATATATGTGTGTGTGCCTTTGAGTGTGTGTCTATGTGTGTGTATGTGTGCATGCATGTATGTAAGTCTATATGTGTGTGTATGAATGTTGTGAGTGCATGTGAATGCATGTGTGTGTGCATTGCGATGCATGTGTTGTGCATGTATGTGCATGAGTATGTTGTCAGCTTGGGGTCTTTCAAGGGATGAGAGTTGAGAGGGTCTAGTGTTTGGGAGGTATGGATCAGCATGTCAGGGAATTCATGACTGTTGCCCAGCAGTTCGTCCTATGGGGGGTGTCTTATCAGCAACGGGAGAGACAGACTGTTGCCAAGTGGTCAATGTATTGGTTTCATTACAGTTCAGGGTAGAGTTCAGTCTATTAGATCAAAAGGAAATCTCCCACTGACCTCTTTAAGACACCAATAGATGTGCTCCTCAGCCAGGGTGGCTGCCAGGTGCTTCTTTAATCAGCAATTGGCCAGAGGCAAAGCAGATATAATTGTTCAAGTGGTACACAATGAGTTTGGCCCATTACAGCCAGGGTTACGAGCTTCACGTAAACAATAAAAACAAAAAAATAAAAAAATCATAAAAATAAAGAATGTCTCCTTCAAAGCCAACAATTTATTATATGGCAGCCTGCTTCTAGGCTGGCAGTGTTTGCTGTTTGAAAGCACTCCAGACAAACAGACTATATCTGAACTGGTCTTTTTATAAGACAATCAATCTTGTTTTACTGAGTTCTATCCTCCAGGGGGTACCCTGAACGACTCCCTATCTTTAAACTACTTTATCAGAGAGCTCAAGCCGATATAAAAAGAGACCCTGAGTCTTTAACCTTCTCTCCTGGCCAGTCAGAGCTTGTTAGTTGTCTCAGTTTGCCCTGCACCAACTATACTGTCTGAGTTTGCTCAGGGGCAGACACCCCAAGAAGACTCCTGGAGTAATGGCCTGCCTCATCTAGCTTTGTTCTTAGTGATTTCCAGGGCATAAGGAAGACTTCCAAATAATGGCCACATAAAGTGAAGTCTAGGATTTCCTAAAAAGACTCAACAATATTTTCTCAGGAAAAGACATAAAATGATTCATAATGCAGAAAGTCCCCACGATTGCAACACACAGAGACCAAAACCCAACAGTTAGAGGGAGGACAGCGAGTATAGCAATCCACTAAGTTTTGCTTCATGACTCTTGCCATTTGCAATGGATATGGCTATGTTTGTGTGTGTGTGTGTATTATGTGTGAGAAGAGTATACATATGCATGTGTATTAAGTGTGTATGTGAATGTGAGTGCATGTGTGTGTTTATGTGTATGAGTGTGTGTGTGTAAATGTGTATGTGAATATGAGTGTAAATGTGGGTATGTGTAAGAGTGAGTATATACATGTGCAAGTGTGTTAGTATGTATGTGAGTGTGAAGGTGCGTGAGTGTGTGTATGTGTATGAGTGTGTATGTGTGAGTGTGTGCAAGTGCATGTGTGAGCATGTATTTGAATATGCATGTGTGTGCATGTATGAGTGTGTGTATATGTGTGCATGTGTGTGTATGTGTATGGTGTGTGCATGTATGTGAGTGTGTTTGTGTGTGTGCAAATGAGTGTGTATGTGTAAAGTGTATGTGCGTACACATGTGTTTGTGTGTGGAGGTCAGAGGACAGCACAGGTGCTCTTCACTCTCCTCTCACTTTCTGTTTGAGATAAAGTACTCTGGTTACTTTGCTGTGGCTATGACAACATCCGACTAAAATCAATTTAGGAACAGGAAAAGCTTTATCTGGCTTCTACTTTCAGGTCACAGTCCATCACTGAGGGGAGTCAAGGCACTCAAGTAGGAGATTGAAGCAGAAACCATGGAGGAACGCTGCTGGCTGGGCTCCTCACAGACTCAAGCTTGGCTAGCCTATACAGCCCAGGGCCACCTGCCTAGGAACGGTGCTGCCTACAGTGGGCTGAATCCTCCTGTATCCATTAATCAGGCAATCTCCGACAGACAGACAAGTCTGATACAGGCAGTTTCGTGGTTGACTCTTCTGTCAGATGACCCAGTGAGCTTCAGGGCCTTCCCTGTGTCTCTCTTCCTCTCACCACTGCTGAGATTATGAGCATATGCCACCACACCGTGTTTTTTACATGTATTCTGGGAATGGAACTCAGGTCCTCGTACACATGAGGCACGTTGCCATCTGAGCCACTCCTACCCCAGCTCTCTGTCTCTGTCTCTTCTCTCTCCTGAACTCAGAGCAGGACTCCAGCCCATCTTTTAAATGGTTCCCTTGATAACAATTATCTTTTTGATGGATTTAGTGTCAGTTAATGAGGAACTGTACGCATGTGTGGTTTACACGTAAATCCCCCCGCCTCTAGGTTTCTCTCTTACACATTTGGTCTCTAGCTGATAGCGATGGTTTAGAAGGAGGTGGAGCCTTTGAGAAGAGGGACTCAGCTGGAGGAAGTGGGTGTTTGAGAGGGAGCCTTCAGGGTTATAGTACAGCCTCGTTTTTTGTTCACAGTCTCAGTTTCTTCCTCCGTTGAGATGTGAGCAAGCCATGCCAGAAGCTTCCGTTGTCATGAGCTCCTCCATACTTTCCCTCCATGCCATGGAATTATGAACTAAACTGAAACTTTTCTTCTGTCATGTATTTGGTCATGATGATAAGAGAAATAACCAACACCAACACTATAACCAACAGCTCTATGATCCAGCACCTAAATTCAGGGACTGCTACATTAGTTAGCAATCAAGACAGAATGCCCCACAGACATGATGACAGACCAACCTGATCCAGGCAACCCTTTATCACAGAACCTTTGAAAAGTAGGAAGAGACAAGGATCGGGAGAGACTAAGGAGGTTGCTGGCAGGTTTGTAGCTTTCTGTCTCCTGATGAATGGTGACATGCATATTTCCTATGATAACACGGTACCCTGCATGCCTCTCACCTACATTTCATTATATGAAGCATTAGGTCAACAAAACCTCAAGTGAGTGAATGAATGAACCCTCCAGAGTTCTTGCTGGTCTAAAGAAACATCTCTTTACATTTCTGGTCAAGAGGGACAGAAGAGAAAAGCTCTTCTATCCTCTTTCTGGGCTTTCCCTCCATCTGGTCCATCACTGAATTGTCCTATTACCCTGCTGCCTCCTCTGTCTCTGAGGAGCTGCCAGGTTGATTTGCAGAGGGGATGTGACCAGAGGCTCACAGAGTGTCTGATGGCACTTCAAGGGCACCTGGCAGTGGCCTCTTTGTGTCACTCATCATACAGGTCATCAAGTGACAGCTAGGCATTTTTAGAAACCATGATGAGGGAGTTGGTATCACGTCAGACGTCTAGCATTGCTTCCCACAGCATGTCTGGGCCGAGCTCATCTTCTAAGGGGCTGGGCTCTGGCTGAGTCATAAGCACTGAGGTGAAGCTCAGCCTCTGGATTCCTGGGCTTTGTCTCAGCAGGAGATGACAGCAGCCACCTGCTCTCTCTAGGCAGAGTATGTGTTAGCCAACAAGGCAGGTCTGAGGGACAAAGATAAATGAACCAGAGCTCGGGTGCCATCTGTCTGCTTTTCTCCAGCACCATAAAGAGCCCATGAACATCTCCAGTCCTGGAGTCAGTTCCAACTACCCAATCCGGCTAGGAAGGGACCATTCCTCTGCAGGCATCCTGCAACCTTCAGGGTTCAACTCTAACCAAGACAGGAACCCAGCTTGCATGAGCAGAGAGCTTGCAAGAAGTGTGCAAGCACTCTGCTCTGTCCACAGAGCCTGGAGGACTCTGCTCATCCAGGGAAGGGAAAACAATCAATATAGCTGTCTAGAATTGCAGTGTTAGCCACTGCACAGGATCAGAAAGTGTTCCGAGGAGGACTTCCAGGGCTCCGGGGAAGCAGAAGGAAGAGTTTCAGTGGGGATTTTAAGCTTTGGTGCTTCACTTCCTTAGAGACTCCTTCCAAAATGGCTCTGCTTCCTGGGCTCACCCAGCAATAGTTATAGCTGCTCTTTCTGAGTGCTGCAAATCCGCCTGGAGCTTTGCACACAGTCTGTAGCAATATTAATTCTTCCTAAGGATTCCACTATCAACACTGCAGCTGCTTGGTTCTCTCTTTCTCTCCCTCTCTCTTGCTTTCTCCTTCTCTCCCTCTTTGTGTCTCTCCCCCTTTCTCTCTCTCCCTCTCTCCTTCCCTCCCTCTAGAAATACGATTGCTTGAACCATAATGGTGGGACAATCAGGACCAAGGAGCTAAAGCTGGGGTGGAGCCCCATTCTGGATCCTGCCTGCGACTGCAGGACGCTAGCTGATAGAGGCTAGTGATGGAGGCTAGTGGAGGAGTGGAGGGGGATCGTCCTGGGGAACCTCTGTGATGATTTGAATATGCTCTGCCCAGGGAGTGGCACTTTTAGAAGGTGCCTGTTGGAGTGGGTGTGGCCTTTTTGGAGTAGGTGTGTCACTGTGGGCGTGGGCTGTAAGACCCTCCTCCTAGCTGCCTGGAAGTCAGTATTCTGCTAGCAGCCTTTAGATGAAGACATAGAACCCTCAGTTCCTCCTGCACCATGCCTGCCTGGAAGCTGCCATGCTGCTACCTTAGGGATAATGGACTGAACCTCTGAATTTGTAAGCCAGCCCCAGTTAAATGTTGTTCTTAAGACTTGCATTGGTCATGGTGTCTGTTCACAGCAGTAAAGCCCTAACTAAGACAACCTTGTTTTCATTTTCTGAGCAGATGTTCCCATGATGTCCCAGGTCCACCTCCAAATGACCCCTGCCATCATCTCCAGGACTGGCTGTGGTGGCGTGTGTGCTTCTAATTCCAGCAACATGCACAAATGGAACTATATTGTAAAAGACACTCAAACCAGGTTACCCCCAAAGGACCACCAGAATCACCAGTGCTCTGAGATATACTACCATGATTCAGAGGTTTATCTGAATAACCTCTACCTATCCTTGCTACCATTTAGGCCATTTAACAAACATACATCTCCACATCTAACACTGCAGTTCAGACTTGATGAAATATGGTAATACAGGAGTCCCAGGGACTTACATCCGCACAGCTAGTGGGATACTGATGCTCCAGTCCATACCTCACCATTACTGGATCGGATTTCCAGGTTGCCTGCAGGTTAGACAAGGGAGGGAAGTTCACTCATCCCAAAGATTGGAGCATTTGACAAACTGGCCCCCAGCTCACTGGCTTGGTGTGCAGTCTATCAATGTTATTCTCCGTATTTTTTTTGGCTAGGCAGGATTTATTTTATTTTTTATTTTTTATTTTTGGTTTTTTCGAGACAGGGTTTCTCTGTATAGCCCGGGCTGTCCTGGAACTCACTCTGTAGACCAGGCTGGCCTCGAACTCAGAAATCCACCTGCCTCTGCCTCCCAAGTGCTGGGATTAAAGGCATGCGCCACCACTGCCCAGCCCTAGGCAGGATTTAAATGTTCAACTGCTGTAGATTTCAGAGTGGCATGGACCTGCTTAAGGGTATAGCATGGCTGGCCCTGTTCTGCCTCCAGGAAAAGATGACTCTATTTTGCAGTTGTTTCAGAGCATAGTAGAGAGTAGCCAGAGCCTGCAGTGTTAGTATGTGTCTCCTTCAAACAGCCTTTGGATATTAGATTTCCTGTCTGTACCACAGTGTCTGGTTGCCAGGGTTACGGTGCTATCCTTGAACAGAAAAATCAAACAGCCTCCTGAATCCTGCAGGTAGAGGTCATTCTTGGCACAGCACACATCCTTTCTAGTATACAAAGGGAACGATATGGCCAGAGGGCGAATGCGTTCTCCGTGTTCTTCATCTGACTCCAGGCTGGTGAAGATGCTGTGAGCAGAGACTTCAGTGAGAACTCGGTACTGCAGCAGGATCTCCCACAGGGCCATGAAAATCATTTGGGGACACTAGACGGCAGGCACACTGTCTTCTAGAGAGAGACACCCCACATTCTCTGCTCACATCGAGCCCCTGACTTCACTGATAAATCTGTTTAATGGAAGAACAAGAAACTCACAAAAATAATTACTACAAAAGCAATGACTGCCAAAAGAAATGTGTTTTTCAGACCCTGGTGGGGATTTGGTAATAGTTTGTTGTTCCGTCTTTCCGGGCCTCAGGCAGATTTAGGGGTGACGGAGCTGGGAGGCAAGTATTCTCCAGCCAGATAATTTAATTCTTCAGGCTCTCCTGTCAGGAGACAGAGAAGTGACCAGCATCTCCAAAACCCTTAGGAAAACAGGAAGAGAATCTCCGACTGCCTGTGCTGGTTGCTCTTTTCTCTTCCTAGAGCGTATGGCCACTAGTTCTCATTAAATACTCGGCAATGAAAGTGTCAGGAAAGTTATATATGCCGGTGGCAAAAATATAACTGAACGAAAGCCAGAAAACAAGGCTCCCTTCCTTCTACATTGGATGCCCAGATCCCACTCCACAGAAGTAAGCAATCTAAAGTGTGACTTTAGACATTCTATACTTATGTGAATGCATAAATTAAAATTTAACAGATGTAGGATATATATGTATGTATATTTATACACTATTATGCAACATATTTTTATTACTTAAGACCATGTCTTGAAGATATTTCCTTATTAGCACTTTTAAAAGCTCCATATATGGAGAAACACTTGCTTGGCAACATGGTGTGCTGGAGGGAACCTGGGCTGAAATTAAAGATATGGGGAAAGATTTGGCTTAAAGAAAGCAATAATGACTTCAGAGGCGGCTCAGTGCTTGCTGCTCTTGTGGAGGGCCAAGTTCGGTTCCTGTCATACATGTTAGTGCTCACAAATGCCTGTAACTCCAGCTCCAGGGGATAAGACATCCCCTTCTGGCCTTTGTAGGCACTGCACTCTCATGCATGCATGAAACACACACACACACACACACACACACACACACACACACTCACAGAAGTAAAACAACCTTAAAGAATGCAGTACTACCCTGCACAGAACTGACATTCTTTTGTAACAACCTCAATGTTCATTAGATAAAATCAGTTAACCCATTGATGACTTCATGGTTGACTTGATGGAGGAAGTAGGTCACATGTCCAGCCTCTTCCTGTCACTCTCCATTTCTGGATGCCATGAGGTGAGCAGTTCTACTTTACCACAGTCTGTCTCTTCACCTCTTCACTGCCTGGAAAGGAAGGAGCCAGTTAGGAAGGGCCAACACCTCTGAAATGTGTGTCATAGCAAACAGTTCCTTCTTTTGAGTCATTTTCCTTAACTTTCTTTGGCACAGCAACAATGACTAACACAGGAAGTTTCACAAGTGGGAACTGGAAATAATGCTGGGAGATGCACACAACGCATGATGTCATTTAGAGAGGATCACCTACATTCTCCACTCCCAGCATGCCCCACAGGAGCCACCTGCATTCTCCACTCCCAGCATGCTCCACAGGAGCCACCTGCATTCTCCACTCCCAGCATGCCCCACAGGAGTCACCTGCATTCTCCACTCCCAGCATGCCCCACAGGAGCCACCTGCCTTCTTCACTCCCAGCATGCTCTTTGCTTCATCCAACATCTAGAATGGAGATAGTCCATAAGGCTGAAGAATTGAGAAAGCACAAACTTGCTTAGCACAAACACAAACTTTTCCTAGACCTCAGGGACTGGCAAAAATCTTGGATTTTACTCGGAAGATCCTTTCCTCTGAGAGAAACATTTGTTACATAGTAGAAATAAGGGGGACCCTCTAGTTCTCTTTCTGAGGAAAATGGGGTCAAAAGGCTCCAACACTCTGCAAGGGAAGCCCTAATTGGGCCTAGCTTCTGCTCTTTAAGTCCCCTCCCCTGTCACAGCCAGGTTCACAGCTTTCCCTCTACAAAGTATTTACATCAATAGAAAACCGAGCCCTGTGTCATCCACAGTCCCCTCTGAAACATCAAGACTGAGCTCTGGCTTCCTGCCTTTGGAGAATGAGGACAGTCAGCCCAGCTTCCACTCCGGGCTGGGCAGCTTCTAATACAGGAGAGAGAGAGAGAGAGAGAGAGAGAGAGAGAGAGAGAGAGAGAGAGAGCAAGCACAGCATTTATTTCCATTATCAATGTGTTCACCAGATCTGGAAAGCCAGGAGCCAAGGTCATCTGGTCTGAATCTAGAGCCCATGGACTCTCTCTGTAGAAAAACCACACACCAAGAAAACAGAATTTTAGATTTTCATAAAAACTCTGAGAGTTTTTAGTTTTAGTAAAAAATATCTAAATAGTTCAAATTGACTTCTCAGCAAGAAACCAGAAACCAGAACAAAACATGTAAAAGAACCTGGGGACATTGGTGGATGAATGAGAAGGTATTCTAATTTTGTTTCTAATACTGTGACATACACCCTGACAAATAGAAAGGGGAAAGGTTTATTGGCTTAGGATTCTAGGTTAGAGTGTCTGTTTGGTGAAGTCACAGGCACGTGAGTCAGCTGTTCACACTGCCTCCTTGGCTGTTCACACCACCTCCAGAGTCAAAAGCAGAGAGAGGAGAAATGTTCATTTGCTCTCAGCTGGCCTTCTCCTCTCTTAGACCCTCTTGCCTAGGGAATGGTGCCACCCTCAGTGGGCTGTGTCTTCCTATATCAATTACCAGTCAAGACAATCTCCTACAAACATGGCCAACTATATGTAGATAAATCCTAATCAAGACTTTCTTCCCAGCTCACTCCAGGCTGTGTGAGGTCAACAGTTAAAAGTAACCGGTATAGACGGTTATTAGATTCTAGAAGAACCTAGACAGGATGTAGGAGAGAGCAAGTGTAGAACAGTGAACCAAACCCTTAGTGTGATTTTTCCTGGGGTTGTGGGACATCACAGAGGATGTGCTGTGCCCCAGCAAAAGAGCAAAGGGAAGCTGGTTAGTCTGCAGCTTTCTCATCGTCCCTCTTCTACTTTTGAAGGAACTTTTTATCTAGTCTACGACCAGCCAACAGTAATTCTAACCATGGCTCCCAACAGATTGGGTAGGACCTACCTGAGAGTAAGGATAATGTACCAACCAACACGCAGGGCATCAGATTGGGATGAGACAGACTCTGAAATGTGAAGAATCTTTAGGGGGTGTCTAGGGGGATGGTGACAGTGCAAGGAGCCAGGCAGAGACACTGGGATTAGTGTAGGAGCTATCTTGGAATCTACATGGTCAAAAAAAGGAGTATATCATCAAACAAACAGAAGAAGAGAAATCAACCATACTGAAGGTGAGGTTGGCAACAGAAATGTAAGCAGTGTAAGTAGCTGTGTGGAGATTGTTGCTCATTATGTGTGTGTGTGTGTGTGTGTGTGTGTGTGTGTGTGTGTGTACATGCTTACATATGGTGAGGCCAGAAGTTGATATTCAGTGTCTTCCTCAGCTGCTCTCCACCTTGTGTTCTGAGACAAGGTCTCTCACTGACTGGACAAGCCTGGTTGTCCAGTGAGCCCCAGGGATTGCTCTGTCTCCACTTTAGTGCTGGGATTGCAAGACTGAGCCACGATGTCTGGCTTGTTTACATGTGTTCTGGTGAGTCAGACTCTGGTCTTAACCCTTACATGGCACACACGTTATTGACCCAGGCATCTCCCAAGCCTCAACCATATCTCCAGCCTCTGTCGTTCATTTTGGACATGGAGAACTTTCAGGAAAGTTGTGGAGTCTTACTGATGTGGGAAGGAGAAAAATCAACAGTGAGTAACTTGACCTACTGGTTAAATAATCCTTCTGTGATTTTGCTTTGAAAGATCATATCTAGTAGCTTATATCAAGCCAAAAGAAGTTTTGTTTGTGTGCTGGAGGGACATTCAGATGAGTCTCTGTTGTCTCTCTTAAGTAGAATTCATTTAAACAGGTGGTTCCAGCCTTTATTCTAGTTGTAAATTCTGTTCACTGTTCTTAATCACTATCGTCTTTAAAAATTGATCATGTGTATGTGTCTATATGCCTATGTGGGCTATTTGTGCACCGTGTGTAATCAGGTGCCCACAGAGGCCAGAAGAGGGCGCTAGATCCCCTGGAGCTGAAGTTACAGGCGGCTGTGAGTGACCCAATGTGGGTGCCCGGAACATGATCTTTACTATGGAGCCATCTCCCAAGTCCCTGTAGTTCTTAATTACATGGCTGGAGCAATACAACAGAACCTCTTTATGCTGTTATTTCCAAGTCAGAGTTAAGCAGCGCCATGGGTGAAATTTTCAGGATATAATGTTTATTTAAGAATGATGCTTTTAAGCGGGCGGTGGTGGCGCACGCCTTTAATCCAGCACTTGGGAGGCAGAGGCAGGCGGATTTCTGAGTTCGAGGCCAGCCTGGTCTACAGAGTGAGTTCCAGGACAGCCCGGGCTACACAGAGAAACCCTGTCTCGAAAAACAAAAAAAAAAAAAAAAAAAAAAACAAAAAAAAAAACAAAAAAAGAATGATGCTTTTAGCTGGGCGGTGATGGCGCACGCCTTTAATCCCAGCACTTGGGAGGCAGAGGCAGGTGGATTTCTGAGTTCGAGGCCAGCCTGGTCTACATAGTGAGTTCCAGGACAGCCAGGTCTACACAGAGAAACCCTGTCTCGAAAAACAAACAAACAAACAAACAAGAATGATGTTTTTAGTAGAGAAGTGGCAAATAAAGAGACAATAAAGAAGAATAAAATATGTGACTAAGGAACAGAAAAAAGTACAAAGAGATTTAAGAGAGAATAGCCAAAGTATTTGGGACTTTTAAATTAATTAATTTTAATTAAAATTATTTTTATTTATGTGTGTGTGTGTACCTGCTTGACTGTATGTGTATCATCTGCATGCAGGGTCCCATGGAAGCCAGAAGAGGGCGCTAGATTCCCTGTACCTGGAGTCTGAGAGCTGTCTGATGTGGGTGCAGGAGGTCAAATCCAGGTCCTCTGTAAGAGCAGCCAGTGTTCTTACCTGTTGAGCCATCTATCCAGCCCCTATTTATTTGTCTTTCAAGATGTGATCTCATTTGGTAAACCAGGCTGGCTTGATGCTCCGTATGCAGCCTAGGCTAACCTCAAACTCACAGGAGTACTCCTGCCTCAGTATTCCTACTGCTAGGATTATAGACAGGAATCACCAAGTCCAGCTAAATGCTTGAAACATTTCTCCTGTAAAAGAGCAGATGAATGACTATCTCAAGCCAGAGCTAAGCCTCAGAGTCTCCAGATGTTTAAACAGATTGAAAAAAAAAAAGACCTTAAACTTAATTATCTCCCTGGAAACCCACTCTCTCCTTGAAACCTTGCATCCCTGCCATGGCTGACAAACTCTCCACGTATGACCCTTCTTTCGATAGGCTGGCGCTCTCAGCCGCAGCCGCACCACCTGTGCAAGCACAGCTAAGTCTCTGCTGAGACAAATGACCTCTTCAGTAGGATGCAAAGCACCAGGCTTTGGATTCTAAGACAGCAATAGGTGCTATTTCTGGAAGCAGTAGGCTTCCGGCTTCATTAGGCATGTGAGCTGTGAGATGGGAGAAGGCAATACATTGTAGTTCAGCAAAGCATCTCTCTTATAATGAGCTGCTTTTTAGAACTTTCTATTTTCCATTGATTTCTCAGGTTCTTATATTTTTTCCTTAAAAATACCTTGGTTGGGGCTGGAGAGTTGGCTCAGGGGTAAAGAGCACTGGCTGCCCTTACAGGGGACCTGGGTTTAGTTCCCAGCACCCACACGTAGTTCACAATAGCCTGTGACTTCCTACGGTATTGCATGCATATGGTGCACATGTAACACACACACACACACACACACACACACAAAAAATACTCATACACATAAAATAAAAACAAATCTTACAAGAAAACCTCACTGAAGCCCAGTGAGATGACTCAGTTGTCAATAACCCTGATGACCTGAGTGTGATCCTTGGAATTACATGGCGAGGGAAAGAACCAATTCCCCAAAATTGTCCTCTTGCCTCTATACCCCTACATACATCCACACCAAAACAAACCAACAAACAAATAATAAATTTAAAGATACCTGCGTTGAAGGAAAGCTACAAATATACATGTATGCAACACATAGAGAATTCGTTTCTTCTGTAATGATCCCAATGTAAATTTTGATTAGGGGCCATTAAGTTTTTGTGTGAAGCTACAGAACACTGAATGGCATTGAACCACTTCATGGTGGTGACTTTTCCTCATTGAAATGGGTTTTTGTTCAGAGTACAAATTTACCTTCTCTACCAGAACCAGTCCTGGATTTGCTGAATGCCTCACAGTCCGTATGGCTCCCGACCAAGGGATCTGTTTGTGGGGAAGAATAGCACTTACTTCTCAGCCTGGGGTCCTCTAGACCCACCAAATGCCCCGCATGGAGAAGGAGCAGGTTTCCGGCGGTGGTGGTCGCACCCTTTAATCCCAGCACTTGGGAGGCAGAGGCAGGATTTCTGAGTTTGAGGCCAGCCTGGTCTACAGAGTGAATTCCAGGACAGCCCGGGCTACACAGAGAAACCCTGTCTCGAAAAAAACAAAACAAAACTAAAAAAAAGAAGGAGGAGGAGGAGGAGAGAAGAAGAGGAAGAAGAAAGGTACGAAACAAAATCTCTAAAGGTCAGAGTTTTGCCATTGTAGCATCAGTTAGCATCAGCTGAGACACTGAAGACCAAGGGATAGGAGGCTGTCAGTTATATTTCACAGGAAAGCTGCTGATGAAGCTCTCCTCCTCAGTCCTCAGCCCTGACTGTCTTGACATAAAGGCCTTTGTTGTTAGGGACAGAACACACGATCGGACAACCCCATTAGACTGAAGACAGAGGCTGGCCAGGCTGGCTTCTTTATGTATTTGGCACACTGGGCAAAGGAATAATTACTACCATGGGTGAAGGATCCTCACAGTGAGCAGAAATTAGGCTTTTGCTGTGAGAGGTTTGGAGGCATCCTGCTGAGACTAATTTCCTTGAGATCTCCTGTTTGGCGTCTTAGATTTTTCCATCACCCTGTTGCCAATTTTTTAAATTAAATTTATTTTTAAGTACTTGGAGTGATTCGATCAGGCTTTGGTTGATTAGGTTTGGGATCATAAATTACTGATTGTGGAGGTCCTTTTAAGTGGGATTCGAGGTCCGAGTTGTCATCAGTGTGTTCACGGTATCAGAGTTATCACAGTTAAAGGGACAAAATGGGATGCCAACCCCTTGGTAAACTCTCCTTTCTCCATGGTAAAACTCCTGCACACCAGCTGCTCTTTGGAGCCCAAAATAACAAACAACCCATGGGCACTCTGGCTTCAATGGTGGGAGGGGGGCATGTCACAGTTCAAGTTAATGTATCTGCACAGAAGGTGTAGCTTCCTGGAGTCGCATCTTGGAGAGGCTACCTTTCCTCCTCATCTCTTCCTCCCAGTGCTTGGAATATGCAGATGTTACAGGCTGCTGCTAAGATCACAGAGGAGGACTCTTTAAGGAACCTTGGTCTCTGATAGACAGTGTCCTCACAGCCTAAAAGCTGATGATCTGTCGGCAGTGGAAGCCAGGTGATCTTGTCCAGAGACAAACAGGAGCCAACACTCCAGCCAGAGAGCACACAAAGGCCCAGCAGAAAGGATACAATTTATGTGTTTATAGTTATTATGCCTTTCTATTGGATCTTTTGGTTATTATTTAATGACCTTCTTTGTTTTTGGAGACAAATTTTGGATTATAGTCTTTTTCTTTTAAGAGTCTCACTATGTTACCCAGTCTGGCCTTGAACTCGTCTATCCTCCTACATCAGCCTGTCCTTGCTGAGGACTTCCCCAGCATAAGCTGGTGAGCCACCCACACACATCTAGAAGCCTTCCCAACCTCAGCTGCATAGCCTATGCTGGAAGCTTGCTCTAAGTTGTAGCTTCAGCTAAACCTGCTATGAGTCAAGGGTCTGTTCTCTACTCGTCTTATCTCAGCTTTAATACGATTTGAAGTCAAATAATACCATTGCATAGACTTCAGATCCCAGAGAGGGCTTTTCCTGTCTCCTTCCCAGGGCATGCTCTCATAACCACTAGTAATCTGCGTGAGACAGACAGTGTGATCGCTAACCTTCGCGGTCAACCTGATGGGATTTAGAATCCCCATAGGGAATCTCTGGGCATGTCTGTGAGGGATTGATTAACTAGATCAGGTTGGAAGACCCACCTCAAATATGTGCTAGGGTCCTGGACTGAATAAAAACGAGAAAGTGAGTTGAGCACCAGCATCCATCTCTCTCTGCTTCCTGAATGTAGACTCAGTGTGACAGTTGCCCCAAACGCCCCATAATGCACTGCGCCCTGCCGCTGTGAGTCAGGAGCAACCCGTCCTTCTTCAGCTTGCTTTTATCAGAGTTTAGAACAGCGCATGAGTGACTAACATACGGGGATGAAGCAGGAGTCTGGATTCCTTGTGAGACTGTCTCCCATTGCTCGAGAGCAATGATCCCCATGACCAGCTCTTGCCTTCCTAGGACGATGCTGCGTGCCTGGGGTGAGGCTGTGGGTCTTGTTGGCTAGATCAGGGCTAGCTCTGCATCCAAACTGCTAACGAGTCCTCCTCTATCCTCAGCCCACAGACTCGCCCCACTCTAGTGTGCCTGGGTCCAGTGAGCCTTGGATCCTGTGGTCATAGTTGACTCTTTCTCGTTGCCACCCTCGGAAGCTCCGGGCTTTCCCTGGTTAGCTAAGCGTTTACCAGGTAACCATCGCTCTCAGCTTCAAAGCTTGTGGCCATGTGCATAATCTGTTTTGTTTCACCAATTTCCCATTCCCTTTTAAAGAACTGACGAACTATTTTTTGAAAATCATTTAAATCTCATTTTAACCAGGTAATGGGGGGTATGCTTGGATTCAACCTGTTCAGCCTTTTCAGATTTTTTCCTATGTATTATTTTGAGAATCCGAAGAGAGTTACAGAAAAGACATGATATTTAAAATCCTGTCCTCAAACACAGTCCTGAAGAGAACAGAACACTTTCCACTGTGTCCCTGCCCAGCCTGGCATCTCTCCCTGGTGTGCTGGAGAGCTTGCCAAGGCTGGCAGTGCCCTACTTCTTGGTGCTGGGAACCAGGCTAAATCTGACCCACCCCAGGCTCCAGCCCACAAGGGTGGGGCTTTCCACCATGTGACTTTCTTGCTTTAGTCAAATGATGAAAAGGGCTTTGTTAATGTGTGCAGTGAATATTGTTAACATCATCTTTCAGTTAGCTACAAGAAGAGAGCTCATCTGTTACTTCTTGCCTGTGTGTGTGTGTGTAGTGTGTTGTGTGTGTGTGTGTGTGTGTATGTGAGAGAGAGAGAGAGAGAGAGAGAGAGAGAGAGAGAGAGAGGTTTGGACCATTTTCTAGACTACAACTTTTCTTAAACATTTGATTCTATTTTCTTTTCTTATTTTTTTTAAAGATTATTTATTTATTATTTTATGCATATGAGTATTCTATCTGCATGTACACCTGCATGCCAGAAGAGGGCATCAGATCCCCTTGCAGATGGTTGTGAGCTCCCATATGGGTGCTGGGAATTGAACTGAGGACCTCTAGATGAGCAGCCAGTGCTCTTAACCACTGAGCTATCTCTCCAGTCCCAATGATTCTATTTTCAATTCAGTTAATTCTACTTTTTCTCTTCCTTTATCTTGTCTCTCTTTTCTTCCTTTCCCCTCCTCTCCCACCTCCTCTTTCTCTCCTCTCCTCCCCTCCTGTCTCTTTTCTCCTCCTTACTCTCTTTTATTTCATTTTTTTTAGTGCTAGGTATCAGACTGTCACACAAACTGAACGAAGGCTGGTGAAATTCAACCAGCCCTGATTTTCTATTTGCAAAGTGTGAGTCCAAGCATGACCACTAGGGGTACAGAAACTGTAAACATAGAAGGGGCCCCCAGAGGGCGCCACTGAGATATTTACAACATTTAATGGGCAAAGTGGACATTTTTCTTATGAGTTTTAGAAAACCTTATAAACCAACAAACATTTAATTTTTTTTTATATTGGTGATCAAGTTCAATCAAAGAAAGGAATTAAGGGGAACACCTTTTAAATGGCAAGATAGCTGGTCTGTTTCAATATTGAACCAATCCATTCATCAATTCAACAAGTATTAAGTAGCTGCTACACACCACAGCTTTAGCAGGGGCTTGTGATTCGGTAATAACCATGTGCTCATGAATGCTGCCTGAAGGTTCTATGTCCAAATTCATTCTGTCTCACAAGTGACACCAGGAGCCTTACAATCACTAGCTAAAGAGAGAAGAGGTACCATCCTTGTTAGTAAAGGAACCAACAGATTTCTTTGAACAAATCCTGTGAGGAAGGCTCAGGTCTTTAGATACATCCAGTAAAGCAGTTTTAGATGAAATTCTATATTTTTCTACTTCGATTCCACTGGATAAAAGTTTGAGGTTAACCCTCATTTATTTTAAGAAAAGGCATCTGTTCTTTAGTTGTTCCAACTGGCATCCCATGGCACCACCATGCCCCCAGATCTAGAAGACATGCGTTCACTCACTGCATGGCAACATTGGTACAAGCTGGCATTCCTTCTCCCTCCGAGTACCCATACCCCATGATATGCTAGACAGATGATTTCAATGTCGAATTCCAGCATCTCCCTTTTATTGGAAGCCTTATGTAGCAGACAAGGCAGCAGGTGAGAAGACAGATCATGGTGAGTTGCCAGGACTTTGCATTTAATTTCTCTCCCATTGTTGTAACATAGAGTGATCACAAAGAATGGGGAATCTAGGCCCTGTTGGACTTGCTGATGGTTTAACAGTGGAGGCAGCTTCACAGCCAGTGACTATGACTTGTCTCCCACACTAGCAGGGGCATGATTTTTGCTAGATAGTTGAATTCTGGGGTCTCTGGAGAAGGTATAAATGGGAGAGCCCTAAGAGGGCACTCCAAGGTGGCTGTTGCTTCCCTGCTACTCCTGGTTGCTGTTGTTGCAGTATGTCAAGTGGTCATGAACAAAGAGACAAGAAGAAGAGTTAGAAGATATGCTGGTGACGAAGATTGGACTTGCCCCAAGAACCCAACATTCCCTAATCACCAGGAAGTAGTCTGAAGAGATATATGCTCCCTTTTCTCTCTAACTTTCTCTCTCTCCTTCCTAGTGATTGTTATGCCTAGATCACAGAGTCCCCACAGACCACCAGAAACCACCAGGAGTCCAGCTTGTATGCAAAAGCAAAGAGTCTTTGTTCAAGCTCAGGCTCAGACCCTCCAGTCTCTCCAATGCAGTGGATGGGTCTGGCTGGTCCTGAGCTGGTAAAGTCTTGCCTATTTATCATAGTTTCAGCAGGATGAAGGGCTTTCCAATTTGGCATTACATGATTGGTTAACATATGAGAAATTACAGCTTGGTGCATCCTTATTGGCTAGCAATGATTTCAGCTTGTTATGTACAATTGTGGCTAACTCAAGCAGTATATTTTGAGACATCTGGAACACTGGATGTTTTTCTCCTAAGAGCTGATTGGCTGTCACTAAGGATGGAGAGGGTGTTATTAGGAAAGATGTGACTGTTGCTAAGGATGTCTTGGTTTCTGGAGCAAGTTGTGTTTTCCCAGTTCCTGAATTCAGCCTGAGGAGAAGCTTAACATAAAATGGAGTCTGGATATAGAATGGAGTTCGTAATGTTAGGCTGGGCCCTTCAGTGCTGGGGAGGTGGAAGGGACCAGGGTGGAAGGGACTAGGGTAGAGTAAAGGTTGGAAGGGTAGAGATATAAAAACCTGATAAGGCAGCCCCCCCTCAAAATAGCATCAACATGTGAGCATATGGTACATGTAGTCAAGGAGTGTCTTGAGCAGGAACATGTGTTCATCTTGTCATGACAATGGTGGACCATGCATCACTGATTCCTGTGTACCTTCCAATCCTTCTATCAATGTTGAACACTCAGTCCTAGTACAAACCAGTACAACTCCAACTGCAAGTGTGGAGGGGAGAGGGGAGAGAAGAGAGGAGGAAGGGAAAGAGAGGAGATGAGCAAAAGAGGAGGAGATGAGGAGAGAAGAGAGAGAGAGAGAGAGAGAGAGAGAGAAGAGGAGAGAGAGAGGATGTTGAGGAGAGAGAAAAGAGATGGGGCTAGAGGGAGAGAGAGGAGATAGAAGACAGAGAGAGGGAGATGGGGAAAAGGAGAGGGAGAGAGGAGAGAAGAAAAGAGAAGAGAAGGAAAAGGAGGAAGAGAAAGAGGGGAGATGGAGTAGAGAGAGAAGATGAGGTATAGAGAGAGAAGAAAGAGGAGATGGAGAATTGGAAAAGGGGAGATAATACAAATGATAGAAGAAAGGCGAGAAAAGAAGAGGAGAGGCTTGGCTTGAATTAGATGCTCATCTTGGAATAAGTTGTTGTGAACATGGATAGATGAATGGATGAAGAATGGATGGGTGGATAGACAGAGAGATGTATTGTTGGATGAATAGACAGAGAGAGGGATGGATGGATGGATGTTGGATAGAGAGAGTGATGGATAGATCGGAACTTGTGGCAGAGGTGTAGGAGGATGTCTTAGTTAGGGCTTTACTGCTGTGAACAGACACCATAACCAAGGAAACTCTTGTAAGGACATTTAATTGGGGCTGGCTTACAGGTTCAGAGGTTCTGTCCAGTATCATCAAGGCAGGAACATGGCAGCTTCCAGGCAGGCATGGTACAAGAGAGCTGAGAGTTCTACATCTTTATCTGAAGGCTGCTAGCAGAATACTGACTTCCAGGCAGCTAGGATGAGGGTCTTAAAGCCCACACCCACAGTGTCACACCTACTCCAACAAGGCCACACCTCCAAATAGTGCCACTCCCTGGGTCGAGCATATACAAACCATCACAGAGGAGTTCTCACAAAGAAGGCCACACTTAGAGACCACATGCAGGCTCTGATGGAGCAGTAGATGCCCACAGTGGTCCTTGTCACTATGGAACCAGCCCTTTCTGGCTTTGACTACTGGTTGTTTTACATATGACTTAAAGGGGTAAACACTTGAGTTTCATTTCTATGTCTGAGAAATCTTTCAAGCATGGATACTATTTAAAACCACACCAAGACATCTCTGGAACCCTTGCAGAGGGTGCACGGTCACAGCGTCAAATGCCACCAACCACTGCTGATTTCTGGTGTTCTGAAAGGGCTCCTTCATCCAACACCAGCAAAGCTCATCACAGTTCCTGGTAAAAGCCAATGTTTTCTACAACCCTATGAGAAGTCTCATTTCTCGTCTGTAAGTTCTCAGTTTGATATCTCAGGGCAAGCACCCACAGACTCCAGGTTTATATTTGATCACCTCATCTCTAGAAAGAAGCCGATCTCTAGAGAAATGCAGTTGGAAATGCCTGAATTTAGCACCTCTGAGTTATCCACGGCAACGGCAGAACCTACATCCTGCAGGAGAAAGGGGCTCGGCTATAACACCGAGTTTGGTTCTTAGAGTCCCACAAGTTCTAATACAAAAGCTCACGAGAGACACGAGAGCTCCGAGGAGCTGATTTGCCCAAAGGAATTCTTGTTTAGTTTTGAAGGAAAGATTCGTGTTTTAATTAACGATGATACATTTTAAAACATTTTCATTTCCAATTCAAAATTAAATTACGCTGGTTTAATTTTTATTTCCAGAGATTAGAATTCTTCTCAACGATTATTATAAAACATTTTCTTGGAAAACAATTTTGGTTAAGGTTTAGAATACGTTTTAAGTATGGCTTTCCAAATGAGTATGTCTCCATATGCACAATAAGGCCAAAGTACATATACTCTTCTGGGCCTCAGAAGATCTCTCCACACTCCTTATGCCAAGTCTTTGCCTGCTCTCTCACCTCTCTCCCTTCTTCCCTCCCTCCTTTCCCCTCCCTCTCTCCTCCATTTTTGTCTCCCTTCCTCTCTCCTTCCTCACCCTCCATCTCCCTTCTTTCCTTCTCCTTCTCCTCATTCTTCCCCTCAACTCTTCTCTCTCTCCTCTACTCTCCTTCCTTCCTTCCTCCTCCCTTCCTCTTTTCCTCCCTCCCTCTCCTTCTCTCTCCTCCCTTCTGTCTCCTTTGTCAGGTCTTTTGTCACAGTACTGAGAAAAGTAATTAGCATACTTATATACATCCACATATAGCAGTTTTACTGTGTATAATATATGTCAAACTGCTATCTCATGTGACAATACACTCAAAGCTTGAAATTCAATACCCATATATCAGCTCACAGGTCTATAGGTCAGGAGTCTGCTCTGCTGTGACCATGTTGTCTGTGAAGCACACTGCAGAGCTGAAGTCAGGATGCCAGGAAGCTGAATTATTTCTTAGAGACTTGGAGGTACAGGACTCAGTCCAGGCCACATGGCTGTGCAGAATTCAGATAGATGCTCTCTGCCCTTGCTAGTTGCTGGTTATGGTGGTAACCCTCAGCTCCTAGAGGCCATGTGAATATTGCTTGCCATGTGGCCCTCATCATCTTCACAGCATCTCTCTCTGATTATCTTGATCATGCCTCGAGTCTTTTGATTGCTCAAACCTAGATTCAGAAAACTCATGTGATTGGTCAGGTCTCTCACCTTCCCACAGTCCTGGGAACTGTATAAAGTGTGCATACCAGGAAAAGAGGAATCTTGGGGATTGTAAGGGTTAGTTTTCTTAGGACAAAGTTCTCAGGGAACAGAGGGCCTGTCTGAATTTGGTTGGCCCATGGACATGTCTGTGGGGGAAATTGCCTTAATAAGTTAATTAATATGGGAAGCCTACTGTGGGTGGTGCAATTCTCTAGGTAGTGGATCCTGAGTTGTATAGGAGTGGAGAAAATGAGCTGATTACAGGCAAGCAAGTGAGCATGCATCCATTCTTCCCTGCTCTTGACTGTGCATATGATGTAACCAGCTGGTGGAAGCCCATGCCTTAACTCACACACAACAATGGACCTGGGATTGTAAGCTGAAATAAGTCCTTTCTCCCCTAAGCTGGTTTTCGTCATTGTATTTTATCTCAGCAATGGAAACCAATCTAGAACAAAAGTCATTTCAAAACTGTCTCCACCATAATGCCCGGCTGTCTCTGCAGCTTGGATAGTGTAGCCAGCAAGACACACAGAACGTTTATTCCTGGACTAGGTGTATGTTCAAACATGTCTCTTGGAAATAAACAGACCCCAGTCTAAGCCAACAGCCTTCATGTGTCAGAGAGTGGGGTAACCTTATTCCTGTTTCCTTGGACACCCACGTATGTTGATGTCTTCATGCATAGAGCCACTCTAACAGCAGAGGACTCAGGGCGGTGCAGCACAGAGTGGTGGGTGTACATAGGCAGGGGAGCTGCCAAACCATAAGTAGGGTCACTGGAAGGGCCAGAAAGTGAACAGGACCATACTTTGGAGCCATCAAAACTGCTGTCAGGTACAGGGAGGGCAGAGGGGAACCTGGTCTCCTGAGATAAGCAAATGGGTTTCTACTAGCCTTTTCTTTTGGGGTTTCTATTTACACTAGACAACATTTTCAAAATATTTGGACAGACGTGGAATGAATGCATTGGCAGACATATGTTGCCAGTTGATGGCAGACTCCGTGGTCACTGTGCGGCTGGCGAGCCTGGCTTTCAGGGCAGGGCTGTGGGAGATGACTTAGCATGGGGGAGACACAGGGCAAAACTTGTGTTGGCTTTTATGGGACTGACTCCCCTTGAAAAGGTTCCCTGCTCCTCAGGGGAGCCACTGATTATTAGTGACAAGTGGAGTGAATAGAAGAGCCCTCGTGTTGACTGGTGGGTGTCTTGAAGCTTGGGAGAACTGCTTCCTGTTTCTGGTGTCACTTCCTTTGCTGTGCCAGCTAAGCCTTTCCTGTTTGAGGCCTGAAGCTTGTCCTCATGCTCTGGAGGGTTTGGCAGGCGAGATTTTAATTTCCCACAGTAAAAGCACAGGAACAAAGGACCCATGTTTGCCTGAAGCCTGTAACTCACTTGTTCATCTTCTCAGGGAATTATGTTCTGAATGTTCTCAGGAACCACAGCAGGAGTGACGCTTCTTAGCAGGATGCAAGCTGCATCCAGATATGATAAGTTGGGCCGAAAGTAGTGATTCCTCATGTTGTTTCCTGTAGCTGCCTCCGGTTTCTGCTCCCCATGGTGTCCCCGAGTCAGCCCTTCTCCATTTCATAAAGCTATTTTCAATGCTAAACATACTTATTTTTTTCACGTCACCGAAGGCTCTGAGGAGCAAAATACATCTTCCTGTGTTTGATCTCTAAACTCTATGAACAGAACAGGCCATGTGAGGAGGTGAGGCCCAGTGAAAGGTGTAGGATACTCTTGCTTGCTTTGCTGTGCTTCGAATTCCAGGAACTGGTCTCTTAATTCCAGTCAGCATGATCCCACTCCTGGTCACAGAACAGGGAGTAAACTTGAGTCCACCACAGGTGAGGTGATGACACTTCCCCTCCCTCCCTCTGATAGGAAGCTTGAAGAACGTTCCATCGACTCATGGGCAGCAGCTCCCTATGGAGGCATGTTGTGCACACACCTATAGTGCTAGTGCTTTGGAGACAGGCAGAAGAATCAAGCATTCAAGGCCGGCCTGTGGTATATCATATACATATACGTATACATATACAATGTGTGTGTGTGTGAGAATATGTACATACATACATACATACAACCAAAACATCTTCCTACAATGGTTTGTGGTTATAAAAAAGAGAGGTGGTTTCTTTTTCCTTGCTACAAATATTGCTGATCTGGTCCTTGAAATAGGATCAATCAATACTCCTAGCTGGCCTGGAACACACAGAGATCTACTTGCGCCCCAGTACAGGGATTAAAGGCATGCACCACCGTGTCCCATTAACTGTGTTTTTTGCCGTAGCATTCTACATGGGAGGAATACTAGGTACATCGCCGTAACCCCAACAGAGGAAGGCGTTTTTCTGTAAATAACATAAAAAGTGACTGTCCCACTACTAAATGAGCCAGTGTTCATTTCTTTACCTGGAGCTTGAATATGGACAATTGTGATAGTCACCTTAGAGGTCAAGGTGACGTAAACCTAGAGTCACGTCAGAAGAGGAAACTTCAATTGAAGAATTTCCCAGACAGGATTGGCTTTGGGCATGTCTGTGGGGCCTCTTATTAACTGATAACTCTATAAAGAAGGGCACAGGCATCTATGTGTAAGAGAGAGCCAGAGCCAGAGTCAGCGGCAGGAGCAGACAGAGTGAGCCGAGACAGAGAAAGAGACAGACATAGTGACAGAGACAGGGAGAGCCAGAGCCAGGGACAGGGACAGGGATTGGGACAGGGACAGAGACCCAGATAGAGACAGACCGAGGCAGGAAGAGCCAGAGCCAGAGCTAGGGACAAAGGCAGAGATAGAGACAGAGACAGACAGAGGCAGACATAGAGAACCAGAGACAGAGAAAATGACAGAGACAGAGCCAGGGAGAGCCAGGGCCAGGAACAGAGACAGAAACAGAGATAGAGACAGAGAAAGACAGAGGCAGAAAGAGCTAGAGCCAGAGACAGGGACAGACAGGGACAAAGCCAAAGAGAGCCAGAGGCAGAAGCAGAGACAGAGAGAGATAGACAGAGACAGAGGGAGGAGAGAGAGAGGAAGAAAGGGAGGGGGAAAGGAGACAGGGTTATGTCTATTAAAATAAGTTATTAAGATGGACTCAGATTGGGGGAAGTAAAGCAGACAGCCCATGGAGTGACTTGACGGACCAAGCCAGAGGATAGCTTGAACTGTGTCCAGCTCTGCCTCGATGGAGTGAGTGCTCACAGAGAACAAAAGCGTCACATGAGACAATGTTGCCATCAGGCACAGGGATGCTCCTCTTTCTCATTCTCCCCCTCCCTGTCTCCCTCGCTGTTTTTACAATCTTTATCTTTAAGCCTGGTAACTCATACCTGTAGTATTTTGTCTAGAAGAATAGGACTTGAGATGGGGAGAGGCTCCAACCCCTTGCTTTGGACGGGAGGTGTCGTCAAGATGATGTAGGATGTGCTGTTCTTGCCGCATTTACTCTCAGCTCACACTGGAAACTGCTGCCCTAGAAAGAAGCCTGGAGAGCGGGAGGATTCTCTCAGAGCAGCAGCAGAGGCATAAAGGAGGCCCTTGGGGGAACGTGAGACCCGAGACTTGTGGCTGGCTCCCCGTGTACTGTAACCCCTGCATCTCATAAGCCCTGCATTCTGGGGTCTCCCACCTAAGGAAGACTTGCCCACTAGGAGCATATAGTAGGTTAGCATATATAACTGCATTTGTTTCCTTTATACCTGTATCTTTTTCATTGCCAGTACAGCAGTCCATGCTATCTTTGGTCTGTCATAGTTTTAAGAGTTATTTCTAGAACCTTCTAGTCCTTCACATACTGTAATTACCTCAGGTGTATCTATCTGATAATCCAAAATCCTAGAAAAATCACATTTTCTTTTTCTTCTTCATGAGTGCATTTGTCGTGCACGTTCATGTGTGTGCACACTTATGCATGTGTGCATGTTCATGTGTGTGTGCACACTTATGTATGTGTGCATGTTCATGTGTGTGCGCATGTATGGAGTCTAGAGTTAGGTGGCCTCACTGTTACCCTCCACCTTATGATTGAGATAGGATCTCTCACTTAAACACAGAGATCTCTGCTTCAGCCAGTCTGGCCAGCCAGCTAGCTTGGGGAGATCCTGTCCTTTCCTCCTGACACTGACTTTGCACCAGGGCCACTGAAGCCTCCCCTGGTATTTGCATAGGAGCTGGGTAGCTGCGGAACTCAGGTACCCCTGCTTACACAGCACTTTAGTACCTGAGCCATCTCCCCAACCCACATAAAGATTTTTTTTTTTTTTTTTGCTAGACTTGAGCAAGCAAGGGTTTCTTTATTTATGAACATCCAACTGTTTTAAAGACTGAGATATGGTGAACGATGACCCAGCAGATGGCCTGTTATTCCAGGTATCTATTCAGGTGTGAGAAGCCCAGGCTTTGCAGGCAAGCTCACTTGAAGTCTGCAGAGACACATCTGTTCTCATGGAGACCCCTTTGGTGGAGATGCTTCCTTGGCAGTGTGGTGAGGAGGCCCCAGAGGCTTATCCTTCACAGGCTTTGAGGCCACAGGGAGACTAGCAGGGCTGGAACGCATATGCTTGCTTTAACCCAGAGACTGGGAGACTCAAGACCTTTGCAGAACCTTATACTCAAGGGGCAGAGAAGTCAGTGTGGTATCTGCTTCCAAGATGTATTGTATTGTGTTGTATTGTATTCTTTTTTTTAATATTGATTTTTTTTAACGTAAAAAAGACTAAGTCAAGTTTTTAAAGCAACATGCCATAACAATATGGCACTATTTCCATCAATGCCCATAAAATGGCATCAGTACAAAAATCTAAGCAAAGGCAGTAGATTAGGAATTAGAGCCTCAGGTAATATTAGGAAGAAGCTTAACAGGTAAAAGAAGGAATATATGACATAAACTCAAGTATGCAATTCAAACTTACAAATTATGAAAATTCTCCACTTTTATAGCTGGCATCTTTTGAATGGCTAAATTCTAGCCTCATTTTTTGTCATCAGCAAGCCAATTGGACAAACTCGTTTATCCAAATTTACATCCTAGAATATGTAAGTAAACTGAAGACAGTATTCAGATGACTAAGTTCTATTCATTTTCATCATCTCTGCAATCAGGTTGCAAAGGACACGCTTTTCTCTTTGCTTTTCCTAAGCCACTGCTTCCTGCCTCTTCAGGAGTCTGGTTCTCTTTCTTAGAATCTTTAGGGGACAGCCTGAAGAATTCCCCGATGCCTTTTTTGCCACTTGGGAGTTGGGCACTCACAGACTGGGTTCCCTCCTGCATACTTATTTTTAGCTTTTCTTCATGAACTTGAGGAAGAATTGTTGATAAAGGTGGAGGAGCCAAGCACCTTCTTGGGTGCTCAAGAAGCCACCGTTTTTCTGTAGGCTCCTGGGACATAGTTTGCTTTGGTCCACACCATGTTCACACAGGAAGAGACAACTTTCACTGACTCCCCAACTGCAGATGTCTTAACTGGACAAGAACCCCATTGTATTGTATTCTATGTGCATAGCTCTTTTGCTAATCATCATGTGCATGCAGTGCCTATGAAGACCAGAAGGGGGAGTAAGATCGCCCAGAACTGGAATCAGGAAGCTGTGAGCTGTCATGTGGGTGCTGGAAATTGAACCAAGATCCTTTGCAAGAGCAGCCAATACTCTTGATTGCTAAACCATCTCCTCAGTCCCTCAAATACTTTAAAACAGAATACTTTTCTTTGAAATTGTCATGCATATGAACAATGTATCTTGATTATCTTCACCCCTTTCCAATTCCTTTGACACCCCAACACATCTCCCTCCCAATTTCATGTCTTCTTACTTAAAATCTCCCTATTTATACTAATTAGTTCTGTCCATACACACACGGGTGTGGGACCACCCATGGCATCATGGCAACCTACCAGTGACCACGTCCCATAAAGACAAGTGACTATCGCTCCACTAGTAGCTGTCAACTGACTAAATAGCTCCTTAGCTAGGAGTGGGTCCTCCAGGCCCCTTCCCCATCCATAATGGAATCTTAAATAACTTGATCATGTGCAGGTAACTCCAAGTGCCATGCCCATCCATCAGGGATCCACAATATATGGTAGACCCGAATCTAAACATCTGTCACACTGGTCTGTGGGGCTGCGGGCTGTGAGAGGCAGCTGGGTGCCTGGTCGAGCACAGGCTTTGAACCCTGGACCCTAACCCCGGGACAGTAGGTGTTTGGCTTTGCTCCTGGGCCCCTGGTTCTTTTTACTTAGCTTCAGCCCTCCACAGCCCCTCCCACAAGAGGTCTATGGCCATCAGTCACATAGGAACAGTGCCTCAGGCTCTCCCACATGTAGATGAGGTATCTCCAAGCTCTCAGACCAAGCCAATGGGGTTATCTGCTGTTAGACCCTGACCCACCCCAAAACTGTACAAAAGAGCTCTATTTGGGAGAAGTAAGGGTATGTGAGAATCATCCCATTTTCTGAGAGTTTCTGTCACAAGAGCTGTAACACTTGGGAAGAGATCTGCTCTCCCGAAGTGCCTTCAGGACCCTCCCCTCCTTGCTAGCTAGCCAGCTGGCTTCTTACCTGCCCAGCCCGGAGATACAAGTGCAGCACCTGGGAGCAACTGGGAGGCAACAGCAGAGACACAGGCAGTGGCAGCAGTGGAGGCAGCGGTGGTGATTCCCCCTCCCTGCTCGCACTCTATCCCCTTGGCCTGGACCCCCGCACCTGGCTTGGCCGAAGATCTTCGTGGGAAGCCCTCCAGAACAGGGACCCACCAGTGTTTTTCTCTCCCTCTCTGTCACCATGTGTCCCTTTTCAAGATTTGCGCAGAAGTCCAGTGGGAGGGAAACCTTCTAGCACCTGGCTCTTGGCATTCACAGTCTCTCCAAGCCTCTCAGCACCTCTTCCTTCATGTCCTTCCTTCTCAGCAAATTATGCGAGGATCCCAGCTATGTGATGTGACTATCCCACAGCTGGTGCATTTTGAGAGGAATGGCCACCACAGATGAACATGTTGGCTTGCTTCCAGCCGTCTGGGCCCAAACACTAACCATTGTCTTCCACTAGTCCTTGGGTGAACAGAAAGGAGCAGGCATGAAGAACAGCTATATCTGGCCCGAGATAATACCTGCATTTCTCCAAACTGTGTAACTCATTTTATGTAAATTAGATTTCGACAGCTGCTTTGATATAGGAAAGATTACAGACGAAACTGAGCACAGAACATGATGGGAAGACTGAGGGAGTGTTGTTAGCATGTGGAAACCAGGCAAGTGTGGCAGGCTGGGAAGTCTCTTAAGCGAGCTGAGAGAAGTGGGCTCAAGAGATGGCTCACCTGTTGAGAGTGCTTTCTGGTTCCCAGCACCTACACTGGCTCATAGCTACCTCTAACTCCAGCTCTGGGACATCTAATGCCCTCTTGTGGCTTCCCTAAGTAATAGCATTCATTGAGTGCATACAGGCACACACGCTTGCATACACACACATAATTAAAAATAATTCTTAAAAAAAAAAAAAAAAAGGAATAGCTATTTATGGTGGGCCCTGTGCTTGGGTGGCAGCTGTGGTTATTGGTGGTGCTCGCTCCGGTGCTGGTACTGACCCTGGTGCCACACCTGGGGCAAAGCAGGCACTGTGCCTTTCAGAGTGCCTCTCCCATGCCAGCTCACAGTAGCAGTGAAGAGGAGAATCGGTTCATCTGTTTAATGGTGAAGGGAGTACTGCTTGATGCTGCTTCGGGAAAGGACTTTTATAGAATAGCAGCCCTGTACAATACCTTGACTGCAAAGGACTTCACCTAAGGCGTGACCAAGATGTCCCTGGATTCTGCAAGCCCCACCCATGTTTTTACAGGACTCACGGCCAAGGAGTTAGAGTCCATGGGTGACATCTGCAGCAGGGTGTACAAAGCCAAACACCTTATTGTTGGCTACGTGACCCACAGGACCCTTAACGAGGATGGCAGCCACCACCTGGACTCCAAGTCTGAAGCTAGCTCCATTTATCTGATCTGCAAGGTCTGGCGCTTGGGCGAGGTGGGGAGACAGGTGTTAAACATTCTGCAGAACAACCTGCTGAAGCCTCAGGGCCCTCTGCACTGAATAAAGCGGATACTTAACCTGGGGAAAATAACAACAGAGGAAGCTAATGAGGATAATCTTTGGTAGTAACGCTACCATTATCCCTGCCCCCCCATCCTTAATTACAGTTGATGCAAGCTTGGCAGCCTCTGTCAAGTCTACTGTCCTCTCCCCACCCCCACCTCAGAACTGCAGAGGTGACTCGGCCTGAAGCCCCTTGACATGAGCTGATGATATATTGCAATTAACATTTGTCATTTGTCTCCAGATACAATCTGGGTGGCCTCGATGAAGCAGACTTTGCATGCTTGTGGCTTCTTAATTATCTCTTGCACCTGGTGCAGTCTGCACCTGCCTGGAGCGCCAGGAGACCTTCACCAGGTGCCCTTGGGTGCCCGGCTATCTGTTAATCGCTCCATTATTTTATAACAGAGTGACTCGGCTAAGGGCAGAGCAGAGGTCAGGCCTCCAAACACCCTCTGCCCACTCCATCTGTAGTGCTCCATGGGGAGCATGGCTTGGAGTGAGCTTCTTTTTGACTTTGATAAGTCTCACCAAGCCCACCTACCTGGAGGTTCTGAGCCATCTTCTCTAGGAAGAAAGAAACTGACAGATAACAGAGGCAGTTAGTGTGCTTCTTAGAACTGTGCCTGAGTCAGGATTAGAAGCTGGAGAATGACCCCTGGGACCAGAGCCAGGGAAATCTAGACCTGCACGGTACAGGGAAATGAGGCTTAGTTGGCTTTAATGGTCAACGTAGCCTGGAGCCATCTGAGAAGGGACTCTCAACTGAGGGAGTTCACAGATCAACATAGCCTGGAGCCATCTGAGAAGGGACTCTCAACTGAGGGAGTTCATAGATCAAATTGGTAGGTAGTACATCAGTCTGGGATTGTCTGATTGTTAGTTGATGTAGAAAAGTTCAGCCCACCATGGGTGGCACCATCCCCTTTCAAGTGATCTGGGCTGTATAAGAAAGCTTACTAAGAAGGAGCCTGTGAGCAAACGAGATTCCAAGATCTTCCTTTCAAAGGGACGTTTATCTGACCCCTAATTGTCGGTCTACATCAGTCTGTCCCACCACAGGGCATGGCAGCTTGAAGAGGCAGAATACGGGGAGCTTGACTGTGCTTACCTCAGGCTGGCCAGTGCAGAGCTGTAGGGTAGCGCTGAGACACTGCTCCAGGAGTAGGAAAGTGCAATCTGAGATGTGGGGAAGCTGGAGCTAGTTTGGGGGTCCCCAGACTATGGGGTTCTCAGACTCTTGGACACCCAGGCATCACTGGGAGTCAAGGAAGAACTGAGAATGGAGTCAGGCTGGTGGGCTGGGGACAGTGTCTAGTCTGGGGGCCAGGGAAAGGGGGAGCTCTGGCTTGTCCCAGTGATGATTGTCCTTAGCTTGGCACAGGCAGGCTTGGTGGCAGCTGTGTCTGGGAGCATAGAGAGTCCTTCTACAGGAGAATTAAGCTGCAGCTCTGTAGTCTAATACCTTCTCCATGGTTCTCTACGCAGATCTTGAAGAAAGAGACAGTCCATGGTTCTAAACAGTTTATTGGCTGTTCATGGCAGAATATGGATATATAACATACCATATCCACTTCTCAGGGTGGACTGAGATTAAATACCTTTTGCAGGGAGGAAGTCTGGGAGGGAAGCTTGTTGGCTAAGCTCTCTGGGCCTCTAGGTACCTCATTAGCAGAGAGAACTCTGCTTTGAGCCTATGTGACCACAGGACACGATTTCTTTTATGTGAGGACCATGGCATGTGTTCAGGCCAGGAGTGTGGCAGGGAGCTCGGAGTCGTCTAAGTCTCAGGTGTGTGCCCACCAAGTCTCTGAGTTTCAACCTGCTCTACCTTACTGAACTTCCTGGTATAGTTTTACGTGCCACACCTAATGATTTATGGGCAATGGATAGAAAAATAAACCACAGAATCAGAACTGCAGACTCTTACATGACCCAGGCTGGACTCTGATACTCTTACCCACACTTCAACCCATTCACTTGCTTCAACTTCATCTTTAGTGATACTGGGATGAACCAGATGCTGGAGACAGGATGTGCCCGTGGTGCAGAGCTTCACAGTAGCCTCGGTGCATAAGTAAGTGACTGTCTATGACATGGTACAAGACTTCTGTCTTAGGGTTTTATTGCCTCGATGAAACACCATGACCAAAAAGCAAATTGGGAAGAAAAGGGTTTATTTGGCTCTACACTTCCAGATCATAGTCCTCATTGGAGGAAGTCAGGACAAGAACTCAACCAGGGCAGGAACCTGGAGGCAGGAGTTAGTTGCAGAGGTCATGGAGGGGTGCTGCTTACTGGCTTGCTTCCTGAGCTTGCTCAGCCTGCTTTCTTATAGAACCCAGAACCATCAGCCCAGGAATAGCACTACCCACCATGGGCTGTGCCCTCCCCCATTGATCACTAATTAAGAAAATGTCTTACAGCTGAGATCTCACAGAGGCATTTCCTCAAGGGAGGCTCCTTCCTCTCTGATGACTTTAGCTTGTGTCAATTTGACACAAAACCAGCCAGCACAACACCATTACCAATAATGTCATACCTGTTCTGGGTAGTCAATTGATTCTTGTCCATCATTCCCCAGTCTTGGGTGTGTCACTTTATAAGCTTACAAGTCCAGTTTCTAACCGTTCTGAAGAAGTGCTCTCTGTAAATGTTCATTTCAGATTACACTAATGGGGTGTCTCTTTCATGTCTATCCCCAGGCTCCTACATTATTCTCATAACTACACGGTCAATCTTCACTGACCTCTCTTTCTAAGTACTGACTACCTGGCAGGACAGATTGAAATGTCCTTTAGACTTAAGGGCACTCTATAAAATGCTATTATCTTAGAGTACTAATTGGCTTAACCCATATAAAATATGCATGCATTTTCTTGTCCATCGGAAGATTTTACCACTGTCCTTTTTAAAATTCTTTGTCGGCACTATAATGAGTTAAACAGAGCCGTTTGCTTTGCCGTCAGTAGGCGACTCTCCCCCTGCTTTCCCCTCAGCTTGCCTGCAGGCTGATAAAAGCTACAGGCTAAAAATTGTGCCTTCTGGGGAATGACAGCGCAGAAGGACAGTTCTGAGTGTTGGCAGCAAGGATTGCACCTGCTACTCTAATTATGCTCCTGCAAGGAGCATGCTCCTGGCTGCCGGCTTTACAGAGATGCTAACCCACTTCTGTGAGTGGAGACCTGTCAGACTGAATGAAGAAGCATCAGGCGGCCTCCTAACTCCCTTGTCACCCAGAAGTGGAAAACTTTCTTAAAAGTAGACAGGCGATCCCAGGTCTGGAAACACAAGAGCTGGTTACCAGACAGAATGTGACAGAGAGAAACATTGTTTCTGACTGTAACAAGTGTTTGTTGACACTGTCTTTAGTGGACTTTTATTATTCATTATTGTTTTCTGGGCTGGAAGCTTTCTTCCTCTGACCTCTCTCCAACCCTTGGCTTTTCAGAAACATGATTCCTCTGTATAGTGAGGCTGCCTTTGAAAATGTATGTCACCCAGGCTGGTCTGACACTCTGTTCTTCTTCTGTCTCCCTGGGGTTGGGCTGATAGGCCTGTGCCACCAAGTCCAGCTAGTGTTCTGTTTTTGAAGGTCATAAAAGAAAGTCCTTTGTATTATTTTTCTGTTGCTGTGATAAAAATACCACCACCAAAAGCAACTTAAGAATGTATTTTGATTATGGGTTCTGAGGGATATAGCCATGGGGAAGGCGTAGCAACAGTGATGGGAGCAGAATGGCTGCTCACATTCTTTATCCACACATGCCGGGAGCCAGCCCTGGCTTGGTGGGAGGAGAAGGTGATCTTCTTTCTTCTCCTCCGGTGGTTCTTCTTGAGGCAGCCGAGGGGGATGGGAAGAGCATAGGTGGGGGTAAGACCTAGGGTTAGGCTACTGTAGCTGGCCTGCCCTCTGGTATCCTCTGTCCAGAAACTGCCGATTCTGGCACTTAATATCTCAGCCAGGGACAGCAGAGGATTAGGCAAATGGCCTTTGTACTCTCTCTGCAGGTGCTACCAGGCTCTAACTTAGGTCTGTTGGTTTGAGGTCGCAGGAAGAAAAGACACTCAGAGAAGTTGTTATAGTTTATTGCTAAGTGTAAAAAGTTTCCTATGAAAGCTATCTAAGGGGAAAAGCAGAAAGGTCCTAAATGGGGAAAGGGAAAAAATTCTAAAAAAAGAAAAATTCTAAGTGGAGAGATTCTAAGTAGGGAAGAAAGAAAAAAGAGAGAAGAGAGGAAGAGGAGAGAAGAGAAAGAAGAGAGAGCTGCTAACGAACGTCCCTTTGTCTTATATGTCATTCAGAGTACATGGTCATATGTTACAAAGTTCATCACAAATTCACACCAAAATTCAAATCATAAATTGAAATAGAAGTTTACAACAGAAAATGTTTACATGCATATCCATTAGGAGTAATTATCTGACTAAACATCCATCACCTGTCTTGCTCCACAGGTTCATCGAAGGTTTAAAACTAAGAAATTAGTGAAGTTTTGTATAGATAAACCTAGGCAATATTTTCTCTTCTGTCCTAGCACCTATAATAAATTGTGAGTTCCCTTTTAGTGACCCTTGGTTAATTGTTTTACAACCACATTGGAATGTGCTCTGAGCAGGAGAAAGTCTGGTTACTATCTAAGGGCTGTTAACTGATGACACTTGGGAGACTGGCAGAGTTCTCATAGCAGTCTTGACTATCAGAAAAGGACTTAATGTCATTTCCACTATAAAAGAGCTAAATAATCATTGATATAATTTTAGGAATTCTTATAGGATCATCATTAAGACTTAAGAAGTCATCTATTTGTCTATATAGCATCACTACAGACAGTACATCTTCGTGGGTCTGCAGAGATCTGCTCCAAAGGGTGTGCTATTGCTTAGTGATTGTTACATATGTTTAATAATAATAATAATATATAAAATATAGGAAAAGCATATTAATAGCAGGGATTTTTCCTAAAATACGTCTGCCACAGTCTTGCTAAATCGGGAACACTTGTTGCAGATTATATAATAATCTGAGGCAAGCATTTCAGGATGATCACCTGCTAATTATTAGCTTGTCCCATTATGGCTCCTGACACACACACACACACACACACACACACACACACACACACACACCACACACACACAGCAAAGTGAGTGATAGGAAGTGTGGAGAAGCAATAAACCCTTGAATCCCTCCCCCAGAGACACATTTCCTCCAGCAAGCCTCCGTCTCTCAAAGGTTCCATAGCCTCCCAAACCACGCCAACAATTGGGGGCCAAGTGTTCATATTCTTGAACCTATGAGGTTCAATGAAAAACAGTGCTTTTCATTCAAAACACCACACCAAATCCTTTTCCTATATTTGACGGTGCCTTTCATTCGCAGTTGCACAACTGGATTGCGGCACTGGACCCGCCTTCAGTGTGCTGCAGGATCCACGAGAGACGTGCATAGAAATCCTAATGCAGATAAGGATGTCTGAATAGAACTAGTCCCCTGCAGGCTTCCGGTCGTCAGTTGGTGGTGCGGTTTGAGAAGGTGGTGGAATCTTTAGTAGATGGAACTTGTTGGAAGACATCCTGGCGGTTGGTTTTAGCCACTGATTTCTGTTTAGTGTTTCCTGGGTATAGATGCATATGACCAGTCAAGTCACAACCCTCATGTCAAGCGCTTGTCTGATGTCCTCTCCCTGGACTGTCCTGAGATCCTTAAAAATGGAGAAGACGGTAATCCAGGCCATCTGGAAGAATGACCCACAGGCATTACCAGCGCAGACACTGCGCCCTTCTGCTTGCAATTGAGTTTCACCCAGCCTTCTGCGCCCACAGAGCCCCGCCCCCACCAGCCCAGCTTTCAGCACCCTCGCAGGAGACACCGTTACCCATGCTCAGCGTACTTTTGACTTAAATCTCTTAATGAATCCACCTAAGGCGACTGCGGTCCTCTTGATCCCACCTTCCAGTGTTCTCAGACTTTTCATCCCGAGGTATTAATCTCCCAGGTCCTGCTATACAGACCCAGGTCCTCACTATAAACTAGAGGCAAATTGCACACTCACTCACTTCCATGTATTTATATTTGACTAAACAAATCCTCTACGTGTGTCTCTTCCATGATCTAAAACTTCCTTTTTGGGGGTGGCTCATTGGCTCAGTGGTGAAGACTGCTTACTGCTCTTGCAGAGAACCCAAGTTCTGTTCCAGCACCTACCCATAACCAGCCCCCAGGGACGGGACAGTTTCTTCAGGCCTCCATGACCACCTGACATATGCACACACATTAGTAAGTAATAAGATAAATCTTTAAAAAATAAAACATTTTTCTTCAAGATTAAACATAAATCCTTAATTAAAATGTAGGAGGCAATAAAATAAAATTCTAATCCTTTTATATACCCAGTGAAATGAAATTAAAAGTTTTTTTTTTTTAATGGTTCTATCCAATCTTTAAAAAAATTTCATTATCCTCCCTCAAATAAATGATCTTGGGTAATGTTTCTTCTTTATGGAAGCTAAAGTTTCCCAATAAAGTTATTATTCACTCAATCAACATTAAAGTAATCTAATCAACAAAGGAAATGCTGCCTCTGCAGTTAATGTCTGGTCTGCTAACGAACGCATACCCCTCTGAAGGGCACAATCGCTATTTATTTCTGTTCCATTTAATTTCATGCATATCTGTCTCATCTCAACACCCCAGTATGGAAGCAGAGAAATATTCTAATTTTATCAAACGCAGATATGCTAGGAGGAGCGATTGGAGTCCAACTGTGCAGGCCCCCAGCTCCCAGCATCCTCTGCAGTGTCCCATCGTCGCCGTTCAAACCTCTCCATCCCACTGATACAGTTTCTGTGTAAGAGTGATCAAGTTTGTGTGAGTGTATTGTGAACATGAGTGCATACATACATACACACTCATACTCAATACATTTATACACAATATTTACACACACACACAACTCATACATCCACACATTCACATACACTCTCATGTACACACATACACTCCTACACACATACACAAACATACTCAAACGCACACGAGTACACACATGTAGGCACAAACATATACATACATACACCTAAATGTATACACACTCACACACGTCCATAGTTCCACTCACTAAATACACATACACAAGCATACTCAAGTGCACACACAAATACACACACATAGGCACAGACATATACATGTACATACATACACATATATGTATACACACACACGCATACAGTCTTACTCACATACACATACAATATGGCTTCCTTTCAGCCTCCATAGCTGCACCTCCTGCATCCTGCATCCTGCATCCTGCATCCTGCATCCTGCATTGAGAATAATGTGTCTAACACTTCTCCTGTCCTCATCCTTTACCAGCTGCTAGCTTGGCCCTTTGTAAGGACCAGTAAGTCACTCTTTAGATGTATTTACTTTATTTAATGTGTATGTATGTTTACCTGCATGTATAGCCTGTGCACTACATTTATGTGTGGTACCCTTGGAGGTCAGAATAGAGACCTTAGATCCCCTGAAACTTAGAGATGTTATAGATGGTTGTGAGCCACCATGTGGGTGCTGGGAACTGAACCCAGGTCCTGAGCAATAGCATCCAGTGCTCTAACTACTGAGCCTTGTCTCTAGCCTTACAAATACTTTTTTTTAAAAGGTTTGCAAATGGCTGGTTTTTTTTATTTTTGAAAGATGATTTGCTGTAGAGATGCTTCATCAGGTTTTATGAGTGAAAAGAAGCCAGAGAGAATGCTTGTCATATTCTCAGATCTGTAATACGGTGATTTCTACCCACCACTCACTAAATCCATATTTGTCATTAGATCATTGAAGGAAAAATTTCTGAGCTAAAATTGATAATACTGTTATGTATGTATCAGCACCTTCAGAGAGTGAGAGACAAGGCCCTGTGGTGGCTGACCACGTCACTTCGCACAACTGGGAAGAGGGAAGCTTGACTGAAGAATTATCTCCATCCGACTGGCCTTTACCATGTCTGTGGGGCATTTCGTTGGTTGCTAGTTGATGGAGGAGGGCCCAGCCCACTGTGGGTGGTGTTACTCCTAGGCAGGTGGTCATGGGCTGTTTAAACATCTGAGCACAAGCAGGAAGATGCTGGTAAGCAGTGTTCCTCTGAGATCTTTGATTCCTTTCCTGCTGTGACTTCCCTCAGTGATGGGCCATGATGTGGACATGTAAGTCCTTTCCTCCAACAGGGACACTTTTGGTCACAACAGAAGGCAAACTAGAACAGAATTAGTACCAGGGATTTGGAATATTGCTGTGACAGACCTTTGCTGTTTTGCAAAGGAATGTGGAAACATTTGGAACTTTGGGTTTAAAAAGTATCTTAGTTACTTTTCTATTACTGTGAAGAGATGCCAAGACCAAGGTAACTTGTAAAAGAAAGCATTTTATTGAGGGATAGCTTTTAGTTTCAGAGGGTGAGTTCATGACCATCATGATGGGGAAGCATGGCACCAGGCATGACACTGGAGCAGTAACTGAGAGCTATTGGGGGAAAAGATAGATGGATGGATGGATAGATGGATGGATGGATGGATGGATACATGAATGATTGGATAGATAGATAAGATGGATGTGATGGATGGATGATGGATGGATAGATGGATGATGGATGGATAGATAGATAGATAGATAATATAAGGAGGAGGAAGAAGAAGAGGAGAGACTGGGTCTAGTATGGGTTTTTGAAACCACAAAGCTCATCCCCAGTGACACAGTTCCTCCAACAAGGCCACACCTCCTAATTCTTTCCAGCTATACCAACTAGGGACCAAACACTCAAACATTTGAGTCTGTGGGGGCGGGCCATTCTTATTCAAATCACCCCCAAAAAGCCCACAAGGCTTACAACTTAACAGGATGTTCTTTGGGATCTTGAAAGAGAATGTGGAGAGAAACAGAGACAAGATCTGACTTGTGAAATTTCAGAGCAAAGCCAAGACTCCAGTAGGGACATTTGTATACTAGTTTTGATTAGAGTCTATGGAAAGAAACCTTCTGTGCTTTACCGGGTCGCTCAACGATGCTCAACTAGAGCTGAGAAATCAGCTGCAATTAGAGAGACAAGCATCATTGAGATAAATCTTCTGGGAAGTGTTTCCTCAGGGTCAGCCCACAGAAGCTGTGGTCCATAGGCGTGAGGGTGGTGGTGGTGGTGGTGGTGGTGGTGGTGGTATGCATGGTAAAATCTCATGCTGGCAGCGTAACTTGGTAGTGTGAAAGTCTCACAGGTGAGACATGAAACCTGTAGAGTCAAAGGAGTCATGGAGAGAAACTGAGACTTGGCCCACTATGGTAGGACCAGAGTCTTCAAAGACAGAGCAAGAGAGACCATCAGTGAAGACCCCAGGATATTGGAGATCCAGGACCACAGGACATCCACCAAGAACAGTGGCAGCTGGGGAGTGGAGCTGGTCTGAGCTTGCCAGCCAAGCCCTGTGGACCGTAGATGGCAGAGCTCACGAGGTGAGGATGGGTAGCTAGATAGAAAGATGATAGCAAAGAGAGAACCTGTCTGTCTCTCCTTTCCAAGATTGTGTGTAACAGTATCCTTTCCTACTTGACAAAGGAAGACTCATGTCATCCCCGGTCAGAAAGTTAAGTCACACACGATCCCATTCGACATCAATAAGTTCTGAAATGATCCAGAACAATGGTGTTAGAACAGAGTAAGTGAGTGACCCTGCATCGTAGTAGAAAAAATAAGGCTGTGGGGATAGAATGTGTTGCTTTAAGTAAAACAAATAGCAGGAGATATGAAGCGAGGTTTCTGGATATGTCAGGTGACACAGGCTCAGGTGGTGTTCTGCTGGTCACCACATGATCAAGATCCGTGGAGACACGTGATGTTTGGAGAGAGTATAAATAGGACTCAAGGGACAGTGACTGGACACTTGAATAGATAGCCTTGCAATGCTTTGTGGATCTCGAGTCTTTGACTTAGCTGATCTTCCTTGAGAGAGGCACAGCGGAGAGCTTCTCCTGGTTCTGGTTGCTCCAGCTGACTTGGGCCAATTTGGCAGAGGCCTGGTGGTTTCTGCTGGATTGTGCCACCACTGCAGATTTAGTAACCTGATACTACTGAACTGGGCTGCTGGTATTCTGACAAATGGAGATTGGAATCGCCCCCATGAACTACTTCTAAACAGGTCCACATCCTCTTGTCCTATTTACCATCTTTTCTTCCCTACCTTTGGATGGTGGACTAGAAGGGGGGTCGAAGCATTTGTGAACCTTTTTAAAAGTAGTTTTTTTTTTAAAAAAAATCTAAGCCTACAGAGATGGGCTACTAGCTGATACACAACCCCAGTGGCCTCCCTAGGAGTTCTCTTTATTCCAATCTACTCAGACAGCAGTTTGCATTTGCTAGGATTTCATATAAATGTATACTTTAAAAGAAGGTTTTCAAATGTTTAGTGTACATGTGTGTGTGCTTGTGTATCAGTGCTTGCATGCCATGGTGCACATGTGGAGAGTCAGAGGATAAATCATGAGAATCTGCTCTCTTTCCAGCATGTGGGACCCCAGGGATCAAACTCAGCGTTGGCAGCAAAAATGGCCACCAACCCATCTTGCTGCTCTAAATGTTTCCTTTTTAGTCTGAGTTCTTTACTCAGGGCAATGCCTTTGAAGTTCAGATTCACTGCAACATCAGAAAAAAATTTTTCTCTTTAAAATAATGCTTATCTTATTTTCATGTGTATGGATGTTTTGCCTGCATTTATGTCTGTCCACCATGTGTGTGTCGGTTGCCTGCAGAGGCCAGAAAAGCCTTTGGAGTTACGGTTGGTTATAAGCTGTGGTTATATGCTATGTGGGTGCTGGGAACTGAACCTGGGTCCTTTAGAAGAGCAGCTGGTGCTTTTAATCACTGAGCCATCTCTCCAACTGCCTTTGCTTTCCTTTAGTGGTGGAGACTCAATCATATGGATACCCTGTACTTTACCAGTTTGTTTGCAAACATTGTCACCAGTCCAAATCCATTTTGAAATTAAAAAAAAAAAAAAAAAAAAGCAAGGGTAATTTGTTTCTGTCACAAGGCCTGGGATGAACCATTCCTGGTGGTTCCAGTTATTGTCCTGTGCAGCTATGACCTCGGGGTCACTACTTGGTGAGCGTCGTGTTTATTGCTGACTAGTTTTCTCAGGCTGACCAGCTAGCTTAGAATAAAAACAATGTTGTGGCACCTTCCAAGAAATCCTCATATTTTTCTGTACTTTTCCAAGGTGCTTGGGTATTGGCAAACATGATATCTGATTTTTAAAGTCATTTATGACCAGGCACTTGGCTCGAAGGTAGTAACCAGCACAGGGAATCCTTGTAGCATGTGGTAGAGATACTCTAAGCTGTTTTGTGTTCATCTCTTTGTTATCTTCTCATTCTTTGCCAGTTGAGACCGTAGCTCTTGGTTGAGATAGTGAGGCTGGAATGCCAGCCAATCACTGTACTGATAGCTCGGCCGCCATCCTCAAGTTGTTAGACCAGGCTGTGTAACAAAGATCAGAAAATGAATAACATCGGTCATGTTTCTTCTCTCAGCCTAATGGTTTGTCTAATTAATTAATTAATTCCCAGACACACAAATACAGTTCGATGTCCTGACTGAGCTATAATGGAGACAGCAATGTTTCATAGCGATCTTCCAAACGACAGCGGCATCATGAAGAAATGTGGCTTGAGAAATAATTTGAGGCACAACAGCTCTCACGATGTCACCTTTGTCCTGTCCATTACACACACACCCAAACTGTAGGAGCCAACTGGTCTCTCTGTGACCAAGGATAATAATTTTGTCACTTGGAATAAATGGTCCTGTGTGTAACTCCAGGTCTGCCCCTCCACTTTCTGCAGTCTTCTAGCCCATTGGGTCTTCACTCATCTGCACTGGTGGTTTTGGAATGCAGGCTGCTTACACAGACTGCTTATCATCCCAGTTTTCCTTTAGGATGTGAGTGCATTTAGTTCCAAACTCCTGTGAGTGCTGGCTACTAACAGGTCTCAGCTTTCTTGGAATTCCGACTTTGGGACAAGGGCATCTGTCATCCCCTTGAAGCTCTCTGCCCTACTGGGGAAGCTCCTGGAAGCTAACAGACTCATAGATTGTTACACTCGTGCATTGTTGAAACTAGTGGGAAATGACCAATGGCTCGTTACTTTTCAGGGGCCATCTTGGATAACTTGACTGGATAACCTTCGCAACCTAAAGGAGTGAGGTGTAAGGTCTGTGTTGACCTTCCCTACACAGTAGGTTGAAGGCTCTACTCAGCAGGAGCCATGACGTCAAAATGCTGAAAATCTCTGAAAATGATAAGAAAGCCATTTTGAGAGGCCCCTGGAGATGGCACAGAGGACACAGCCTGATTTAGGAAGGGCAAGGATAAACAGTTACAGTTTGCTTCTCTATCAAGGTGATAAAACACTATGACCAGAGGAACTCGGGGACAAAGAGGTTTGTTTCCCTTGTGGGTACAGTCATCATTGGGGGAAACCAAGGTAGGAACCTGGAGGCAGGAGCTGAAGCAGAGGCCATGGAGGAGTGCTTTTGCTGGCTTGCTCCCTGTGGCTTGCCCAGTTCAGCTTTTTTTTATATAGCTCAGGACCGCCTGTCCAGGGATCACCCCACACAGTCACAGAGTGTGACGGGCCTTCCTGTGTCAGACAGTCATTCAAGAAAATGCCCTACAGATTTGCCTGCAGGCCATTCTGATGGGGGACTTTTTTTTTTTTTTTTTTTTTTCAGTTGACATTTGCTCTGCTCTTTCCAGATGACCCTGGCTTGTGTCAAGTTGACAACAAAATCTAACCAGCCCAAAGTCAGTGCTGAACAATAAGCTCGGAGCAAACACTGAGGTAGGAGTAGAATTAGCTGCAATCGCTAACAAGACCAAGCGCTCAAAGAATCATAAAAACCAACAATAGCTCCTGCTGATTGAGCGCCCGCCAAGCGTGGGGTTCGGTGCCAAGTTCCTCATATTAATGTGTTGCAAGTCCTGTGATGAATCCGTAAGACTGGTCTGAGGCTTTCCTCAAAGCCTGCTACCCCCATTACCGGACAAACCCCACAGGAAGGAGCAGTGTGGAAGGAAACAGCAAAGGGGAGACAAACCTGCAGAGTCACGTCCTTCTCCTCAGCAAGGAGCCCAGTGCCTGGCGAGATGAAGTCACTCACAATTATCTGTAGAAAGAATGTAAAGTAAAAGGTTAAGAGAGAAAATTTCAGTAATGGTTCACTCCGCACAGTGGCTCCAAACTTGCACTTGCCTTGTGCCCCGTGTATAAATTATACGTTTGTAATTTGGAGAAAATATACATGATCACGGTGACCGAAGTACCTAGAGAGACAATTTAGAGGAGAAAATATTTATTTATTTTAGCTCCGGGCCCCTGAGAGCTCAGTCCACGGTCATGTGACCCCATGTACTTTACAGAGCATCATGGAAGCAGAACCCTGTAGGAGGAGAACCACTGCAAGACGTTTTCAGGAGATGTAAAGACCAACGTCTGCCCCGAAGGGTCATGCAGCAGTTGCCACCTGAACAGGGATCCTGATGGTCTCAGCAGTTGCTCTTCAGCCACAGGAAGCATGGTTGTTTATCTGAAGACACGTATGCAGACTGTACAGTGAATGCTGAATGCTGCTTGAGATGAGACAGAGTCCCTCTGGCCCATGGCATAGTAAAGCAGGGGAGGTCTCGGGGGAGGGGGAGAGGATAGGGGAGGGGGAGAGGATAGGGGAGGGAGCAGCTGATTTAAATCAGGAATGATGCTTCCCTTGCAAACTTTTTATTTCCCACAGCTGCCAGAGACACACACTGAAAAGACAATGAATCCGTCTGAACAGACTGCCCAATTTTATAACCGCAGGCCCGTTTCACCGTCTTTTAAATATTGTTGCTCTGCTCTCACATCAGTCGGAGAATTACAGAATGTGATACTCCAGTGAAAGCTTACCCCCACCCCTCCTCAAGAAACTTCCAGAGAAACTTCAACTGCAAAACCATCCTACAAGGCAAGACAAGGCAGACAGGAGGGAGAATACACAGACAGGCAGACAAACAACCTTCATATACTGAGCTGGCTAGTTTTATGTCAGTTTGACACACGTTAACGTCACTGGAGAGGAGGGAACCTCAAATGAGAAAATCGCCTCTGTCAGATCAGGCTGCAGGCAGCAAGCCTGGAGGCTGTTTCCTTAACCAGTGATTGACATGAGAAGGCCCAGCCCATTGTGGTTGGGTGATGGTCCTGGGTTTTATAAGGAAGCAGGCTGAGAAAGCCATGATAACTGACAGCACCCCTCCATGGCCTCTGCATCAGCTCCTGCCTCCAGATTCCTGCTCTGTTTAACTTCCTGTCCTGACTTCCTTGGATGATGTAAACAGTGTTGTGGCAGTCTAAGCTGAATGAGCCCTTTCTTCCCCTGCTTGATTTTGGTCATGGTGTCTCATCACAGCAATAGTAACTGTAAGACACACGGTAACCCTCCAACTGCTATTTAGGATACAGAGACATCTCTTTCTCTCAAGAATTCTAAGAGATAGAATGAAACAGCTGCTTTCCCTTGGAGAGAGAGAGTGAGAGACAGATAAGTGATAGATAGATAATAGATAGATGATAGATTATATATTGATGATATATAGATAATAGATAAATGATAGATAGATGATAGATAATAGATAGATAACAGAGGATGATAGATAGATAATAGATGATAAATAGGTACACGGTAGATTGATAAACAGATAGATGAATGAGTGTTCCTAACCCCTGAATCTTCTAGAACTTTCCCAAATAATACAACCAATTATGAACCAAAGATTTAAGACACAAGCCAGTGGAGGACATTTTATGCTCAAATTGAAATACTATCTAGTGCTAACAGATATTTTAAAAATTAGGATCATATTAGTTCCTAATTAAAATACTCTTTCTGTACACACCAGGCCCTTTTAATTACTTATGTCCTAACTTATTCATACACATAAATCTTAGGTTGGCCAAGTGTCTCTTAGAAATCTGGTTTGCCAGCTGCAGCATGTGTGGTTTGCCATTGTGAAGATGCCACTGAGTCCCATGCTCAGGGCTGCTGTGCCTTTCTCCAGGCAGAGGGGACTGCTGGCCAAGGCACTCGGTGGTCCTGCGCTTGCTCTCTCTCTCTCTCTGAATAAAGACAAGCGGTGTTCATTTGCAGCTGTTCATATATCTTTAAGAGAGGGAAGAGGCAGAAGAGAAAGACAGAGAGATCTAAAGTATTCCTTAAATCATATGCTTACATGGATAACATTTCAGGCCAACCAAAAGAAGTCCCAGAAAATTCAATAGCAAACTAGACCCAAAACTGAGGAATCTAAGATGACAGTCTATTTAATATTAGAACTTGGGGCCTGAAGACTTCCAATCGAAGGGACTGCAATACAAACCCAGCCACAAAACCTCTGACCCACAATTCTCCCTGCCTAAAAGATGCATAGGGTTAGGTAAAGGATGGTACAGGGTTTAAGGGAAAGGCAACCAATGAGTAGTCCAGCTTAAGACCCATGACCCAAGAGGGAGCCCACCCTGAGACTATTAATATATTCTGCTATACTTGCAGACAGGAGCCTAGCATAACTGTCATCAGAGAGGTTTCATCCAGCAACTGATGGAAACAGATGCTGAGAGCCAGAACCAAACGTTAAGTGAGGATTGGGGTATCTGGGGAAGAGTTGGGGGAAGGATTGAGAGAGTCAGAGGAGTCAAGGACTCCACAAGAAAACCTACAGAATCAATTAATCGGGGCACAATAATGGCTCATAGAGACTGAACTGCCAACCAGAGAGCTATGGGGGTGAGGAACTGACCCTGAACCTCTGCTCATATGTAACAGTTGTGCAGCTGGGTCTCTTGTGGGACTCAAAGTGGGAGCAAGGGCTATCTTGGACTACATTGCCTACCTTTGGGACCCTTTTCTCTGGCTGAGCTACCTCATCTTGCCTCAATAGGTGAAGATGCGCCTAGTCTTACTGCAACTTGATATGCTAAGGCTGGTTGATATCCATGGGAGGCTTGCCCTTTCTGAAGAGAAGGGGAGGAGGGTAGATGGAAGAGGGGAGAAGGAGGGACTGGGAGGAGAAAAGTAATAGGAAGCCTCGATCAGGATATAGAGTAAATGAATAACTTATCAACAAAAAATAAAATAAAAACAAACTTGGGGCCCTGTAAGATGCTCAGCAGGTCAAGGCACCTGCAAGCAACTCTGAAGACCTGAGTTCAACCCCAGAGACTGGAGGAGTGGAAGGAGAGAACCAATGTCTGCCTGCAGTTGTCACCTGACCTCCATGTGTATACTGTAGTACATGTGCCCACACATGCAATAACATATATATATCCCACTATTTAAAACAGCGACATTCAATCTGGCTTTTCTCAATCAGCCACCATGTTCCTGACTAGCTAGGCCTGCAGCCATGAGCAGAGACGGCTACCACCATGCTCAGCTCAGGCTGTGTACTCAGGCGGCCAGAGACACCGGCCCTGCCACCCACGAGACGCCAGCCTGGGAGATGGCTCTGCCAATCTTCCACGCTGTCTCCACAAAGCTGGGCAGTGCCCAGACCATCCCGCCATCCACAGAGGCCTGGTAGAAAATGAGACTCTAAAACTTAAATATTAACCAAAGGCTTTATATATTTGGTAATGCTCAATAACAATATGCCCAAACAATTAGAGGTGTTTCTCAATTAGCTAACCTAAATATAAGTTGTTACCCAGGACTGCTCTCCATACTGCATGGCTCTTCATCCTCCTACATCTCTGCTCTCCCTAGCCTCGCTCCTCCTCTTCCTTTCCCTCTTCCTCTCTTTACTCCTCCCACCTTAGTTCTCATATATATATACAATATATATATGTATACAATAAATATATGTAATATAATTTTAAAACTTTAAAAGAAGGATTAAAGCTTGTTTGCATGTAGCTTGCTTTTCTGTAACTTACCCTAAGATTCTATCCTTAGGCTGGATATAAAAATGCTCAGCGATGTAGCATTTCCCAATGACCCACTCTACGATAAGCTATGGTTCCTCTGGCAGTGATCTTGACCCAGACACTGAGCTATGCTCCCATTTTATAGATGGAAGCACTGAAGCATGGGAACTCCTAACCCTGAGCACAGCTAGGGAAGATTTCTCGCCACGGATGGAGGCATCCTTTTGTATGTTTGGCTGGCTTTGCTTGGATGCCTGCTTCACTGGTGGCCCTTTGGAATAGACTGCAAGGATTGCCAAGGTCCTAAGTCCACACCCTTAACAGACGTGGAGGATGCCTGCTCCACTGTATCTTTAGTGAGAAGACTAGCCAGATCCACATGTCTGGATGCCCCCAGAGTGGGCACACCACTGCAAGTCTGCAGCGGCCCTGGTTCCCTGCCAAGGAGGCAGCTGGGTTTCTGAACAGAGGAGCCAGTGCTGCTCTGCTTGGGGAAGCGTTGGCTTCATCACCACAGGCATCAAAGTGGACCAGAGCAATTTGCAATTAGACAGGCTCATTTGCATTTTCTTCCTAATAGCTATTCAGAGCCAGAGCTTAGGCGTGGTGGCCGGCCGCTGACTCTGGGAACAGGAGTTGCTCTTGTCCACATACACAGGGGCACCAAGATTCAAGTGGGGCTGTGTCCAGACTTTAGAAACACACGGGCAGCTCCTGCACACCATGTCTTGTTCATTTTGTGGCAGTTCTCCTGACTGGATACTGTAGCGGATATCGGCCCCTCCCTATGCTGTTCTGGTGATCTTATACCAAGCATTCAGCCTAAGTCTGATCCTGATCTCCCCAGGGTTCTTGTGAATCAGTATTTACACCTCAGGGAGAGAGCCGACAGCAGACAAGATCAGGAAGCATTTGACTGTTCTCATGATGAGAGATGGACAGGGAGAATCAGACTATGGAGATCAAGGTTGTTTATGGAGCCAGGGAAGCCTTCTGTTTTAGGAGATACGTGTGTGTTATACATAATATTCCATGCCATTGTGACTTTTCATACTTACATAATGTATTTTGATCACATTCATCCATTGGCCTCCTCCTCTCCTCCCTCACCTGCAGACTCCCTTTTCTCCACAGCTCGAGACAACGCAGCAAACGAAGATTCCATATCCAGTTAGGGAAGCACAGAGCGAGCATCCTGAGGTGGTTGGAATTGTTTAGACTTGGAAGTCCCGCACTGCCTTTCCCTGTTGCTAAAGGAAGTGAACAAGATCTTGTGGATGTTGTGTGATGCTTTCCAATGCTCGTGTAGTATTTCTAAATGCGTTCAACTCTGCAACCTTTGAGGATGTGAGCGAGCAGACGGTTGTCACTTACAGTGCTGGACACAGTCCACACATGGAGCCCGAGATGCTGCAAAAGGGAATGCTTTACACAGTGTGAGAGGCTTAGCCACATCTCAGCTTTCTACTCACTGTTTGCTCAAAAGTGTTTCCGGAGCTGGAGACATGGCTTTCTCTGTCTGTCTGTCTCTTTCTCTTTCTTTGTGTCTCTCTCTCCCACACACAACACGCACACATACACAGCACACACATAGTATGCACATGGCATACACACAGCATACACACACAGCACACATACCACATTCACACAGCCCCTCGGCACACACATACTACACACAGACACACACCACACACACAAACACACCACATACACACAGCACAAACAAAGCACACACATAGCACGTACACACTATACACACTACAAACACACCATATACACACAGCACAGAGCACACACACACAGAACAAACATAGAACATGAACTTAGAACCTCACAGCATTTGGGTTGAATAAGCCACAGTTTATTCTTCCAAGCACAGAGACAGGAGAGAATAAAATTAAACAAGTAATAATAAAATCAAAGCCAACCTGTGCTGTGGCCAGAGCGATCCTCAGGCAGGATATACGTTCTCCTCGTGACAGCTAATTGAATGGGAGCCATGCTGTCCAGCATCCTCATTGCTGGATGGTTCTAGGTGGAAGTGGTCAAAACAGAAATCTGCACAACTTCTGGAGATGACCATTACAACAATAGGCTTGGTAGGGATGTTAGGGAGTTAAGGGCCTACAGCAATTGCATGGCTCTGAGTTTATAGTTAGGATGTTTTCTAGATTTTAATTAGAAATAGTGGAGAGAACTTAATGGACAACAGTCCAGATTGCTTTACATAGATAGTTGGTTTTCAAAAATGTCGAAAGTCCACAGAAGTGACGTCACTAGCATTTCTGTATTAATGTTCATTTTACAAGAGATCTGTCTGCTCCTGACAGCTTCCTGTCCTGGATTCCAAGAAGAAATTGAGCATCTTTGGAGTTACTCCAGTTGTGGTGAGACAGTCACTAGGCAAGAATTGCCTCTTTTCATCTACAGACAAAATACTGTCCAGAAAAGGACACACTTTCGGAATAGTGGACTGATTATATCTGCCAAGACAGAGTAATCAGCCCTTAAAAATTCTGCATTACTAGGTCTGTCAGATGATCCTGGGCCAGAAGGCTGAAGACCAGATGCTCCAACATTTTGAAGTAAGGAACTGTCCAGGTATTCAGCGGTCTATATAAGTTAGCTAAGTTTTGGAAGCCATGCTTTGTGCTTCCCATATCTTCAGTTAATTCTGTCATTCTGGATTTCTGATGGGGTTGAAGACTTATAGTCTCACAGCCAATGCAGGCTATTTACTTTGAGAGGATAGTTTTCAGATGCCATTCATTTTAAAGACAGAACATAAGCCAGGTTCAGAACTAAGCCTTTTAGTTAAGAGAGATAGCAGAGGTACTATTTAGTTAACAAAAATAATAGACTGGGTATTAGGTCTGTCTTGCACTTTAACAATTACAACCTGGTAATATAGTTTGTGCTCAATATATCTGAGAGAAAAGAGTCTTTTAATTGGACAAAAAGGGGGAAATGTTGTGGATAGCCCCAGCCTTGTATTTTGATCCTAGTTTCATTTTCTTGGGAGGGGCTGCAGAGGAGGATTGAATCTGTACACAGATGATGTCTTGTGAACTTTTTGTCCAATTAAAACTTGTAAAATAAAGGCTAGAGCCAGTGATTGGGCAGTAGAAGGGGAGGCGGAGAAAAAGGCTTAGGGGAAGAGAGAGTGAGAGGAATTTGATATAAGAGGGAGAAGCAGGAGGAAGTCGAAGCAGAAGGAAGCCGACGGTAGAAGGAGCCAACGACAGAGGAGCTGTAATGGAGGGATGGACCCAGGCAGAGAGACACAGTCTGCTCCAGCATCTGAGGTCTAGTGGAGGGAAGGACCCAGGGATGGACCCAGGCAGAGGGGCACAGTGCCCTCCAGCACATGTTCTTTTCTTCTCCTTGGCCATTTTTTGTTCTCAACCACTGGTCCCACTGACCACCCACAGCCCTAGCCTGCTGACTTGACCTTGGGCTTACTTACAGTGAGGTGGGGGTGGGGCAACCTTCCACAGGCCACAGTGGTTTTTTTAGAGTCACCATTTTGTACCTGGACACGCTGTGTCTCATGTTCACCCAGCAAGATTTAACAGCCTCTGGGTGCTTGCTTTTGGGGTCTGCCTACCACTTGCTCTCTCCCCTTGTGGCTCTCTGCTCTGAGTCCTCACCGCTCAGTTCAGCTTCCCTGTGACTGGGAAATATTAAGTTTCCATAGCTCATATCCCTTACTCCATAACACTTGAGTGATTGAAGTCTGATGGCTGTCTTCTTTGCCTCGGCCTACTCCAGAATGAGCATTTCAGAAGCCACCACTGTCTCAGACACTGTGAGTCATGTCCGTCCCAAGGGAGGACATTTGGGATATGAATCACCACTCAGAGTCTGCTGAGCGCATAGGGCGAGCGGTCAACTTCCTTCCTAATTCAATAGTTGGTAATACATTTACCCGACCCTGAGAGAGGGCATGCCTGTTCGAGGAGTCAATTTGTCTGGGTTACAACAGAGGAGAGTAGACTGGAGAAAATGAACTCTTTCCAGGCCAAACAAGCCAAGCTTGGGAACTTGCGAGCCCCAGATTTAAGACTGGCTAAGATGGTGACTTCAGCAGTGTGGAGCCCACCCAGGGCATCCCCACAGGCTTGGCACTCCCTCGGTCTTAGTTAGATCCCCAGCACTGACCAAGGGCAGCAGATTCCCTGAAGACGGGCTGTTCCTGTAAGAGATGATGGAGGGAGGAACCAAGCAAGGGGAAGAGAGAGAGGCCAGAGGAGGGACAGGGCAGAGGCAGGGGAGTTGTTATTGAGCACACGAGTGTCAGGTGATCCAAGTTCAATTCTTGGGGAGCTCTGGGCAACCATGCAGACGATGCCTCTCACTGGGGTTGCTGAGTCCCCTCATGTGTTCCCATGCACCTTGAACCTGATTTGTGTGTGCACAGTGGGAGACCTGAGCCTCATGGATGCAGATGTTGGATGTGGGGAATGGTCCAGCACAGGCTAAGATGCCCAGGTCCTGGGGAACAGGCTGCCAGGCGCAAACACACCTGATGGTCTCTGGGCTTCCAGAGTTTTTGTTTATTGACCCATGAGTAAAACAGTATCCAGATCTTAGAAGAACACTAAACACTGTAAAATGAAACAAAACAAAAACCCCAGTGTGTCTTGTTTCTTGTCTCTCGTCCCTTAGGAAGCGACAGTTACTGCTGTCCCTGGATCCTCAGTTCTTCACCCGAAGCACTCGCCACTCACAGTGTTCTGGCTGCATGTGCTCAGTGACGTGTGTGTTGTATCAGTTGCTCAGTTTCTTTCTTATTATTCTTTGCTTGGTATCCCTTTCAGACTTGATGAGCTTCTTTCTCTCCTTCCCTCTCCCCCCACTGTGTTCCCCCTCCTCCTCTCCCTCTCCCTCCCTCTTTCTCCTCTTGATCAGAAATATACTACCAGGCCAGAGAAAAATGTCCATTATCGGGAAATGTCAGAAAACAAAGATGTCTTCATTTGTTTTGTGATGCTGTAACAGAATTCCTGAGACCGGGTAGTGTGTTAACATAAGAGCAACTTGCTCAGTTTGTGATTCAGCTGGACAAAAAAAAAAAAAAAAAAATCTAATCAGCATGGTTTCTAGCATCTGGTAGAGGACCCCCAGCTTTGTCACAACATGGCAGAAAAGTAGAGGGAAAATAGGCACAAGCAAAGAGACCACACAGGTGGGGTAGCCTAGGCTTAGAGAAACCCACTGTCCTGGTACCTGATCAATTTCCTCCCCTGAGGGGCTTTGCCTAGCAAAGGGAGAGTGACAAGGGCACCAGGTCATTCTGAAGCTCCGTCTTGCTTCTCTGGCCTGGTGGTCAGCTGCATTGAGATTCTGGATGTCTGTCTGTCTGTCTGTCTGTCTGCCTGGCTGCCTTTCTCTTTCCCCATCTCCCACTCCCTGTCTCCCCTCCCCCTCTCTTTCACACACTTTCTCATTACAACCCCCTCCCACTTTTCCCTCATTGTCATGTCCCTGGATGTCTGGCCCCAGGGACTTCTTGAAATGCCGAGCTAGGCTGGTGCCCACTGGACACTCTGTACTCTCTGGCACCAGGGCTGTGACCTCCAGTGTTAGGCTAGGCTGGGATCACCTCGAGCCTCTTCTTGACCGTGAGATGCAACAGTGCCCTCATCCATCCCTGATATCCTACTTTAGCTCTTAGGAGCCGATGCATTTATCTATTTGTGGTTTCGCCTCTTTATTTCCTTTTCCAGTTTGTCCATTCTGTGAACATGGGCATGTGTGTCACAACACACAGGAGTCAGGGAACAACTTTCAGGAGTCCATCCCACTTTACTTAGGCAGGTTTCTTTTGTTTTTCTTCAGGACTACTGCATACTCTAGTCTAGCTGGCTCATGGGCTTCCAGGCTATCCTGCTGTGTCCACCTCTCACCTAGCTGTAGAAATGCTGAGACTGACAGAGGCTGGCAGCCATGTCTAGCTTTTCATGTAGGTTTTGGGGATTGCTTGTGCGGCAAACTCTTTTCCATGCCCCTCCCCTCAACCTCTCACTTTGTTCTTTCCCCTTTTTCAGTCTCACTCATCAGTCTAAACTTGCCTGAACTCTCCATTTCAGCTGAATTCCAACTCACGCTCTTCCTGTTGCTTCTTGCCAAGTGCTAGGACTGTGGGCATGCGCCGCTGTGTCTGGCCTTGCAGAGCAGTAAGAGAACCAAATCTGGATCCACTCTAAATCAATTGCATGAAGTGTCTCGGGGTTGGAACACAGCATTGACGCATTTAACAGGTTCCCAGCTGATTGAAGTGAGCAGCGGGGGGGGGGGGGGGGGGGGTGTCAGAACTATCCCACAGAACAATGGCTCCCAGAGGCCAGCGATACCCAGAGGCTTAGTAAAAGCACACCTGGCTTCGGAGAATTCAGGATTCTATTGATCTGGGGAGGTGACCATCACTTTTATTCCCATGGGGTTTTCAAGTGAAGTGAAGGCTGTTTGAGTAGAGTCTCAGTGTGAGGACAGTTTTGAAGGTGGTGTGATTGTGAGCCCTACCTTACACATAAGTCAACCAAGTCACAAGCATGATCCAATCAGAGCTAACAATGGTGACCCTCAGACTGCAAACCTCAGCGGTAACTGCTTCATCTTACACAAGGCGACCATGTAACATTGCAGCTATAGCCGTGTGGAAGCTTGCCTGGTGGGCTGCGCAAACTCAGTCCCAAATTCCTGCTGGCAGGAAGGAAGAAGATTACAAAGCTAATTTAGGTTCATTAATCAAGATAACATTAATTGTTCCAGTCTTCTTAATGAAGGGCCACTAATGCATATAGAAATACTTCATCCAAGACAACTTAGATGGGTATCTCCTCTAGGGAGCTCGTAATGAAAGCTGTTTTGGGGGATGGACTCAGAGCTCAGTGCATCTTGCCTCTTGCCTAGGTGGCCAGGGTGTCATGGGAAGGCAGAGCTCCAGTACCAGGAAACTCTAGGCTATTCCTCAACGCCCCAGTGAAGGAAGGCCTCATTCAAATTATCTGTAAAAGTAAGAAGTTAGACCTGAGTGTGGGGGCCCATGTCAGCCTGTCACCCAGTGCTTGGGAGAAGGAAGCAGTAAGATGGTGAATGAGTGAGTGTGTATGTGTGTGTGAGTACATATGAATGTTTGTGCGACTCTGTGTGTATGAGTGTATGTGTGTGAGAGACGCTGTGTATATGAGTGTTTGTGTATGTGAGTGTGTATGTGTGTGTGAATGAATGTGTGATTCTGTGTGTATGAGTATATGTGAGTGTGTATGAATGTGTGTGTGACTCTGTGTATGTGTGTGTATGTATGTGCGTGTACATATAAGTACAGGTACCCACAAAGGCTATTAGATGCCATCAGATCTCCTCGGAGCTGGAGTTACAGGTGGTTGTGAGCCACTTGGCATGGGTTATGTGAATGGAGCTTAGTCCTCTTCAAGAACAGCAGATACTCTTAACCACTGAGCTATCTGGCTAGTCCTAGTGTCTTTCCTTTGTTTCCTTGTTTGTATCGTGAGACACACCCTGTCATTGGGACTGTTGACAGATATCAGTCCACAAGGACAAAGGAAGCAGAGAAGACAGACTGGACTGGGGCGTACAGAAGCCCCGTGAGCAGTGAGTACATATGGTCAATGACAACACAGGGACCAGCTTCAGGGAGGCAGATCAACTATACTTGGGGTGATTCAAGACTTATATACTATGGAGGGCTTGGGGGTCGAAACATTCAGGATGGGCAAAGGTCATTGGCTGAAGGCTTAGGGGCTAAAATGAAATGTCTCATTAGCATGGGGAAATATTCCAGGAATCTCAGGTGGGAAAAGGAAGTCGAAGCTGTAATATAACTAAGGCTACCTTGACATTCTGCAGGCAGAGACATGTGGGGGTTTGAACTCCCCATACAAGGTCAGAGAAGCCCTGCCAGTGAAGAGAGTCCTCCATATTGCGTTAGCAGAGAAGGCTATCCCAACGATGGTAGACTGTGACTTTAATTAGCAGGGCAACAGTATGGTTCTTGGGTATGAACTTTGTAGTACGGCTGGACACAACTGACCTGGGTGTACTGTTCTGTACACGATGATTGAGAGAATGTGAAAGGCAAGTGGAACAGACGCTACATGAGGAAAAGTGTGGGCTTAGCAGCATGTGGCCTCCACGTGACCAAAGGGGCACCTTGTACATAAATGTCAGTGGGGTCTGTTGTACCCTGAATCAGTCACTGGTGGGGAGAACAGGCTATCACAGGTATTCTAGAACTGGTACCCAGCAGGCCCAGGGGCAGCTGTCTAACTCTCAGAGGAGATGCTGATGTGGTGCAGGTAGAGTGTTCTAGAGATATGAAAAAATCAAGGAACCTCCTCCCAGGGCGTGTGTGAAGCCAGTGTGTATGAGCAGTCATCCATATTTCCTCCTACATTTTTTCTGCAAGCTTCCCAGGGCCCTTACTCTCTGCTAAGCACTGAAGAGTATCTCTAGGATGTATGAGAATTTTGGTTTCTTTAAAAAACCTAGCTATGTTATGTGAGTATGATTTTGTTTTAATTCCACATGTGTGACAAGAGGCTACTTCACAGCAGGTGATTATGATTTGCCTCGTGCTCCAGCAGGGATGTGGCTTTGCCAGCTACAGATACTTTCTGTGAGTGTGTGACTTTTGGAATTCTGTGAACTTTTGAGAAGTATAAATTTCTGAGCCCCAGGAGAAGGCATGGGTTTAGAGGCTGCTGCTGCTGCTGCTGCTGCTGCTGCTGCGTGGTGGTTTCTGTTGCTGCAGTTTGTCAAGTGGTCATGAGCAAAGAGATGAGAAGAAGAAATTGGATATCCTGACACTGAAGACTGGACTTTTCCCAAGGAACCTAATGTCCCTAAGCAGTGGAAAGTATTGTAAAGAGGTCTATGCCCTTTCTCCTCTAATCTTCTTTCTCTCCTACCTAGTGTTGGGGGGTTGGAGGGATTAGGGTGGTATAAGGGTTGGAAGGGAGGTAGATCTAGAAACCCAATAAAGTAGCCCAGACAAGTCCTCCTACACTAAGAACTGGGGAGATCAATCCATCAGTAAAGCACAAGGGTCCGAGTTTGGATCTTGCCTCCCAGTTCTGGGAAGGTAGAGAGAGGTGGATCCTGGGACTCACTGGCCAGTCCAGGCTAGGTGGGTTAATGAATTCTAGAGAAAAGGTTTTGGAGAGCCCTGACCCGAGAACCAATGCTGATATCATCCTGGAGAATAGTACCCAACGTTGACCTCTACTTCTACACTCATGTGCCCCTATGTGGACACACATACATGTACACATGTACACACACACACCATAAAAATATAGAAATAAAAATTAAAAGTGTTATTGGCATGTCTTACTGAAAATATCTTTTTGTATTTGGAGACTGTCTTAGTTAGGGTTTTTCTGCTATGAACAGACACCATGACCAAGGCATCTCTTATAAGGACAACATTTAATTGGGACTGGCTTACAGGTTCAGAGGTTCAGTCCATTATCATCAAGGTGGGAACATGGCAGGACCCAGGTAGGCATGGTACAGGAGGAGCTGAGAGTTCTACATCTTCATCTGAAGGCTGCTAGCAGAATGCTGACTTCCAGGCAGCTAGGATGAGGGTATTAAAGCCCACCCCTACAGTGACACACCCACTCTAACAAGGCCACACCTCCAAATAGTGCCACTCTCTGGGCCAAGCACATACAAATCATTATCGAGACAGAGTCGTGACTCATTCCTTCTTGTTTCCAAAGCAGCACCAGGCACACCTGGAGCCCCAGCACACCTGGAGCCCCAGCACACCTGGAGCCCCGGAACACCTGGATCCCTGGAACACCTGGAGTCCCGGAACACCTGGAGCCCTGGAACACCTGGAGCACCAAGACTTGTTACTAACACGACTCAAAGCTTTTCTGTTCTTTTCCTCCCACTTGGTATTTTTTATTAGTAAATTCTCTTCTCTCACAATTTTATCCCCTTGCACTATGTATTTTGACTCATCTCCCTCTCACCCTACTAGACTACCCCATAAACTATTCCTCTATTTACTAGTTTGGGTTCTGTTTAGTGTATCACAAAGTTTAGTCAGGACCATCTCTGTGCTCCTGAGTTTGGAACTGACTATTGGGGTCTAAGGACTCATCAGCGCATACACAACTGGATATGCATCTGTCGGTTACCAACAGATCAGCAGTATGTGGTAAGGCCCTGGGGGTCCCTTCTGTGAAGGACGAGAGTCCAGCTTCTGTGCATTATGCACCACTAGTGTGAGCTCCACATTTGTGTCCTGCTTAGAAGATGGTATTTTACAGCTTCTTTTCCAATCCTGTGGCTCTGACACCATTTCCACACCCTCTTCTGCAATATTCCCTGAGCCTCAAGTGAGTGGTGTAAAATGTCTTGTTTAGGCTTAGTCCTCAACCGTCCTCTATTCTCAGCATGCTGCTCACCCATTGGTTTTTGCCTTCATCTCCATTCACTGCAAGGGAGGTGTCTGCATTGTGGATGTCTTCCTAATGTATCTATGTACTTGGTCCAGCCAGGCTACTTCCAGTGAAAAGGACAACCAGCAATGCCTTGTAATTTTGATTTCTGGGCTTTGACGATTGTGAGTAGTTGCAGTTGTGCAGAAATGAAATAAAGACAGATGGTTCTCTCCAAATAGATGGAAACGCACCGAAGCTTCAGTTATTCTACGGGCCTCGTGGGTACAAAGAAAGACTCACTTAGTGACTCTAAAGTGCGAGGAAATATCCTGCCTCCAAACGAGAAATGGGGCACAGCTCATTTTTGGGTACTGACAGGTGCGTTCAGAGATCGCATCTCACACAGTGGATGCTATTTTGATATGAAATAGGACAGAATAGCTTGGGAACAGAAGTCCAATTCAGGAAGCCAGAAGCCTTGAAGTCGACATTACTGTGCCTTCCAGAACACCACCCTTGAGTTAAAGGAAGCCTCTTTCCACTTATAGCCATATAAAGTTAGTGATGTGATATAACATTCATAGACAAAACCTGATTTGCACAAAATGATGTAACTGTTATTTGAAAGGGAGTGAGGTTGAACCAAATCAGTGGATTGAATCCATGGTTTTACTTAAAATTCCTTAATGTAGCAAAACAAACCAAACCCAAACAAACCAAACCCGCCACCACCGACAAAGAAAGCCAAAGGGAAGTTAGTGATTGGAGTGGAAGAAGCATATTGTTTCTAGAATGTTCTGTGATGTTAGATACCCACCCCACCCACCCCCACTGCAGTAGCTACAACCTTCTGCTCGGATTCCTTACTGTGTGATCTGGGTGATGTATCGAATCTTAGCACCGTTTAGGGAGGGTGGTCTTCAAGTAATGGCTGTTTTCTTGGACCGTAGAAGAGTCTTCTTGCCCTTGACAATGGTGAAGGACCATAGTAACAGCAGCAGTGGCAGAGAGAAGCGAAGAGGGTACACAGCACTGCTTTGTCCTGGGACCTGGTTCTAGCTGGGCGCCGACTGTACATGTGCTCTGGGCGCCCGTTTGCACATGCGCTCTTTTCCCCACAGTTAGCTCTTCCTGGAAATGCTCTTACCAAACCAGCCAGAGGCACATCTCTTACTGGATTCCAGATCTAGTCAAGTTTTGGGGACGGCTGACTATTAACCTTCCTAGTGCTGCGACCCTGTAATACTTAGGAACTTCTTTATGTTCTGGTGACCCCAACCATAAGATTATTTTCATTTTTTACTTCATAACTGTAACTTTGCTGTTAGTAATTGTAGTGTAAATAGCTGATATGCAGGATATCTGATTTGTGATTCCTATGAAAAGGTCGCTCAGCACCCCCCCTCAAGGGTGTGACCCACAGATTGAGAACCGTCGGTCTAAGAGTCGTCCTTTGCTTTAGAAGATCTTTCAAATGTGGAAACGAGGGAAGGCGTTGAGACAGTGAGGTGACCCTGGAATATGGTAAATCCTCTTCTGCAGCCACATAGCTCTCTCCTGAAAGGGAGGTACGAATTGCCTATGATCCTGAATGCATGTGCAGATGGCACCAGATCATAAGAACTCTTATCTGACAAGCTAAACAGCTTGCTTTTTATATCAAAGGCAATAAGAGCTACTGAAGGTTTTACAAGCTGGAGAGTAAGAGACAGTTCAGAGAGAGAGTGAACTTTCTCCTTACACTGCAGGAAATAGACAAACGAGGGGGAAGACGTGGGGTCTGGGTCAAAGGTGTTTGGCTCATCGAAAGCAATCAGAAGTGTCAGAAATGGGGGTGGGGTGGGGTGCAGTGCTGGAGGGGAGGGAGAAATCACCCATGAGGGCTGCAGAGGAAGAAGACAGGAGGTAACTTCTGCTTCCTGACTCTGCTGTTGACATGAGTCTGGCACCGTTTATGGCTTCTGTAGACACTCGGGAAGGAGTGACTTGGGAACGAGCCCAGAGGACATTGTAGGTGAATATGTGTGTCCCTGTTTCTCTTGCCCTTGGCACCATACCTCAGCATCTCCAACGTGCAAAGTAGAGGAGAAACCAATATTTTGTTGATATTTCTTAAAACAAACTCATGAACGTGAATGAGTTAAAGTCTAGTGTTTAACAATTTCTGTAACTTCATGTTCTGATAGGGACTGGCGTTTGTGAAGGTGACTTATGGACAATCTGGGGTAAGTATGAACACTAGACTCGGGGACCACAACCACAGGGTGTGGAATCCACACTTTGATCCTTCCTCTACTCTCCCCTACACACAGCTATGTTCTGAATAATTCCAGAACCGGGAGAGTTTACACAGCTGTCTATGTGAGTTCCTCAGGAAGCACACAGCGCATTGCCAGTGTAGCAGCATAGGAGCTATGCTGCTACTCAGCAGTGATGGGATGTTTACCAGAGGAACAAACCTGTGTGGGCTCCAAGTTCAGGGCAGTCTTGGCCCTGGGATGGAAGTGGAGACCCTCAGGGCCCCAACTCCAGAGTCACTTAACCCTGCTGTTACAGTCTAGCTGGAGGAAGCTTGTCACTAGGGGCAGGCTGGACCAATTGATATCCCAGCCTGCTTTCTTCCTCTGCTTCCTGATCCTCTGAGGTGTGAGCATGCAGCCCCACACTCCTGACGCCTTTCCTTCTTGCCCTGTGGTGATTTTTGAGGTCCCCTCAAACCAGGAGCAAAATAAAGCCTTTTTTTTTTCTCTAAGTTGCTTCTGTCAATGTTTAGTTACAGCAAGGAAAAAAGTTATATATATATATATATATATATATATATATATTGTGTGTGTGTGTGTGTGTGTGTGTGTGTGTGTGTGTGTGTATGTGTGTGTGTATATGTATTTCACCCAATCTTCACAATAAAACTGTGAGGTCAGCACTATCCCACCTATTTTATGAACGAAAGAACCAAGATTAGAGGAACTAAATGCCAAGCCAGAGACCCCAGCCTGAGTAAGATGAGAGGGAGGGTTCCCATCTCTACAATTTAGCACTGTTTCTCCATATAACACCTTCAAAATTTGAGGTTAAAAATGTCGGAGCCTAGCCTGGGCTACAAAATGAGTTTCAGGACAGCCAGGGCTACACAGAACAACCCTGTCAGAAAACAAACAAGGGATTAAGCAAAAGTTGGGGTAAGGGAGGTTGGTGGCTCAATGGCTAAAGGTGCTTTCTGCCAACCCTGGTGGCCTGGCTTTGATCCATAGAAGCTACATGGCAGAAGGAGGGAACAGACACATACCTGTTGTCCTCTGACCTCTAGACACATGCAGAGACGCAGATAAGTAAAAGAACACATTGTCAAAATATTGCGTGAAGTCTAAAATTTAAGTACATAGAACTAGAGAGATGGCTCAGTGGTTAGACTCTCTTCCATAGGACACATGTTCAGTTCCCAGCACCCACGTACCTGGTGGTCACAACCATCTATAACTACAGTTCCAGAGAATTCAATATTCTTTTTTAGGTCTCTGCAGGCACCAGACACACAGGCCATAAGCATACATACACATGTAGAATACAAATAAAGTTACAAAGGAAAAAATGTATAAAATTGCAGGCTGGTTCTTGGACAGAGAGAACCACATGGCCATGATTTTGACAGTTATTTCAACCGTCTAATGCATCACATTTTAAAGACTGTGCAGGCAACGTGCATCTCGGCTGCGGAGCCTAAAGTAGGGCTAAACAGAAGGCGTGTGGGAAGGCAAGGAGGCAGACAACCTTTTGAGTACGTTCAGCTCTCAAAAAATAACCCCAGGATACAAACCTCGCCACAACACGGAGATTCCAAGTCCATCAAACATGCCAGCCTCTCCGAACAGAGCCAAGGCAGTTCCCTAACAAGCAGAGGTGTTTTCAGAACATAAAAATATCAATGCCATTTTTTTTGCCTGTTAGCTATGATTTGAGAATTAGCAACTTTAATTATGAACAAAAAGCAAGATAGAAGGAGCAGCACAGAGCGGGAGCCTGTGTTCTGTTTCCTCGGCTTGGCTTTCTGAGCCCAGAAACTGCTTGACCTTTCTAAGCCTGCACTTTGGAGTTTCAGAGTTAAAATATTATTGAAAATGAATTGATATAAAGGTGAATAAGTGAATTTGTTTGTTGCTGTAAAATAGATTCGTTGCCTCTGTTAATTCTTGTTCATGACCTGGTCAGTTCTCCCCTAAATCGAGTCAGAGTCCTGTGATTTATTTAAGCAGCATTAGCACAAGTGGGCGATATCCCTAAACTATTTTTCTATGCTAGACTGGCTATTTTCTAGTTGTGCTCTCCAAGTTACTTGCTGTTTGAGTCTCGCACAGACTGTTTGGGGCCCATCAGTCTGTCCTCAGGGGACAGTTCCCTGACCACATGCTCCTGGTCCATTCTGTCTAATGCAGTCTCTCTCTCTCTCTCTCTCTCTCTCTCTCTCTCTCTCTCTCTCTCTCTCTCTTCTTTTCCTTCTCTCCTGTTCTTTTTCTGTCTCTGTCACTCTCTGTCTCTTTGTCTCTCTCACCCTACCTGACCGGCAGCCTGGTAGCTGAAGCCCTGCCTACCTCTATTCTCTCCAAGAATTGGCTGTAGCCACTTTTATTTAACCAATAGCTTTAAATTGGGGAGCAAGGCTTGCACAACGAAGGCCCATGTATGTTAGAATTCACTTGTCTGGGGGTAATTAGATCTTGGGGTTCAGAATTTAGCATTTGTATACATGGCTCTAGACCAACCCCCAACATTTGTTGTTGTAACAAAATACATGGCAAAATATATATATATATATATATATATATATATATATATATATGGCAGTTTCAGGGGCTCAGTGGTTAAGAGCACTGCCTGCTCTTTCAGAAGACCTGAGTTCTATTCCCAGCACCAACATGGAGGCTCACAACTATCCATAACTCCAGTTCTAGGAGATCTGACCCCATCATCTGACCTAAATGCACTCATACACATAAATAAATCTTTTTTTAAAAAGTGAGTTGCTAAAGAAAGATTCATTTTGGCCAACTGTTTAGACAGTCTACCAGGGTGGGAAGGCATGGGAGTGTTTACGGTGGCAGGAACATGGTTCTGAGACTCAGGGCAGGCAGAGAGCAGCTGAGTGGGATATGGACAGTTATTTTTCCATGTTGTTTCCTGTCGCGTCCTCCTTGACCAGCAATTAAGACACGACAAGGTTGGATCCTTCTCAGTCAGCTTTATTCCAGGAATGACTCTTGACTTCTGGACGGAGACAGGGTCGGGGAGGGGACGCGGATGGGGACGGGAACCCCCAGCAGCAGAAGTTAGCTGCTTATATAACTGCCCAAGGCGGGCTGGGTGACGTGTTCTCTCAGGATAGGTTAAGCTGCCAATACCTCATTTGCATAAGCCTGCTCGGGAGGGGCACTAGGCCGAGCATGCACAAAGGACTTGTTTACCAGTTTAGCTGAGCTGGCCACGCTGGAAGCCAGCTGCCTACATCATCAGGTGCTAGTCATAAGACTTTACAACCGTCCCAGGTGCAAAAGTTTCCGGCCCCGGCCCCGGCCCCGGCCCCGTCCAGAAGTCAAGAGTCATTCCTGGAATAAAGCTGACTGAGAAGGATCCGACCTTGTCGTGTCTTAATTGCTGGTCAAGGAGGACTCGACAGGAAACAACATGGAAAAATAACTGTCCATATTCCCCTCAGCTGCTCTCTGCCTGCCCTGAGTCCAGGCTGCCTACTGTTTCCTTCAGGACTCCAGGTCGTGGGATAGTCCCTTCTTTGTTATTGTCTCTGGAACACTGTCACAGACACACCCAGAGTTGTGTCTCCCAGGTGATTCCAAACCTGGTCACATTGACAATGAGGACAACCTTTTGTAAGATAAATGAAATAAAACTCTCAATTTACAGCAGTACTAAAGGACACACAAAGATAAACCAATCCATAAGCTAAACCACAGGCAGGCCAGCAGTCATAGAACTGACCTAGACAGACAGGGGGTGGGCATGATGGAGACACATTGCTCCTTATCTGGATTTGTGTAAATTCAGCTTTGAAATCATGCCTGTGCTTTATATGAATAGAAATAAAATCAAAAAAGAAAAACCCAATAAGCTTGTGAGGGGAAACCTTGAAACAAAGACACAGACACTGACAGACGCTCTACCTGTATTTCAAAGGAATCACACTGCAGATTGGCGGAGCTGCAGAGAACTCAGCCGGGTAGGGTAACCTTCTTATGTGGTACTTTCATATGTCTGTCAACTTGAAGGTAACCCCCCTGGGAACGAATACTGAGCTTGGGATCCCCACCCTGGTGGCCATCCATTCTAGAACCACCTGCCATATGTGCTAACTTTGAACAAGTAAGCAAACACTTATGGTGGGAAGCTAAAACAAAGCTTCTCATGCTGGCCTATAATTGAATAAAAACTCAAGATACTAAAAATTTTTTTTGACTATTTATTTATTTATTTATTTATTCTTAACTTCCAGCACACACGTGGAAGTTAAGGAATAACTGGACTGCCAAGGAGAAAGGTGATTGCTGGGGAGGAGTGTCCGTTTTCTTCTTGGTTCCCCCAGGAAGGCAGATGGCTGTATACACCCACGCACACACAGGCAGCACCAACTCAGTGGTTAGAAGAAAAAAGTTCATGAAGTTAAGAGAGGAATGGAGTGGGGGATGAACCTGGAGGAGCTGGAGGGAAGGACGGGGTGGTAATATGATCTAAACACATTGTCTACATGTATGATATTCTCAAATGAAAACTAAACGTGAAAGAACAGGTTGACTAGGAAAGATTTAATGAACTGAGTGTTTAATAGAGATGTTGTTACGGAAGAGACTCACTATTTGTATTATAGAAGAATACTGACTGTTAGGTATAGAAAATCCATAGTACCATTGTCCCCTTAAACTGCAGTATGGCTGTTCATTTAGGCAAAAGCTATCAGTGGACACAACACCACGAGGAGACAAGTTCTTGGAGAATGGGATAGTCACCTCTCGGCTTGCCAGCTTGGACTTTGATAGAATCGGTCGGTTGTTGGTTCTCTACCCAGGGTGAGCTGACACTTGTTCAGATTCCCCCAGGACAGTCCCACATCACAATATTGTCTAAGTGCAGGGGTCCCTTGTTAGATCTCCAAGGTCAAAGATTCTATCAATGTCAATGCAGGACGCACATTGGACCCAAGCCAGGCTTTGCCCTGACTGATGTGTCCAGGGTATGAGGTATCTGTTCCTGTTGCACGGGATGACGTCAGCAGGTCCATAGCCTGGTGTCAGCAGATCCATAGGCTGGTGTTAGCCTATCCAAAGGATTAGCAGATCCACAGCTTGATGGATTTCTGAGAGGATTAGCATGTGGAAGATAATCTCATTATGCCTTGAAGCATAATGACAAAGGTGCTGTGAGAACATTATTAAAGCCAGACTGTGGCAGATATGCAAAGCTCTCCTCAGAATCCACTTAGCACCCGTGTATGGAATGAGCTAGCTCCTGGCACAAGGAGAACAACTTCCACATTGGTTTTCACTCCCCAGATTTTGCTTGGTGGGAAGTATTCTTCCTCTGTCCTTGTATGAAAACTTCCTCAATAATTGGTTCTCTGATCATTTGTAGATAATAAAGACCTACTTGGGATCATTTAAAACTAAAACATGAAATCTAAATTAAAATTATTATAGTCCCAAATGGTGCTTTAGACCTTAACACTTTTATCATGTTTGAAATTTATTATTGCTTTTAAATTTTGTTCTTATGAGAATCTGCCTGCCTGTATCTTGGGCACTTCTTGCATGCAGTGTCCATAGAGGCCAGAAGAGGGCGTCAGATCCCCTGGAACTGGAGTTACAGACAGTTGTGCCACCTTGTCGGTGCTGGGAATTGACCCTGGGTCTTCTGGAAGAGAAGCCAGTACTCTTAACTGCTGAGCCACCTCTCCAGGCCCTACTCACTGCTTTTGTAATTAGAGTCTTCTACCATCTTTTCTTCCTCCCTACTAACCTGGTTCCTGGTCCATTGTTGGACTCTAAGATCCAAACCAGGGGACATGCTCCTGTAGAAACACACACAGACAGGGGATTCGCTGCAAAAACATGAGGTTTAATGATAATGATAATAATAACTAGTGCACTGGGGTTCGCATGCAGGCAAGAAGAACCCCGAGCCAAAGTTGGGAACAGTTTTTATACAGAGGGCAACCACAAAGGCTGACCTTCCCAGGTCTTGTCTCTAGGTGACTCAGATTTGCACATTATTTTCATGACAGTGCGTGTCTTTCATTTGCCCAGGTTTATTATGTTAAGGGCCCAGCTTCCTGACCACCTCCCATCCTGGGCCCCTCTCCTGGAAAGTGTCTACTTGCTCTGGGCCTTCCTCACCCGAAGGTGGTTTCCTTCCCTTGTGGTCTGAGGAATGTTAATCAGCCTCTCTCTTCTTCCTCTGAATGTTAATCCAGCAAGTGTCCTCTGACTAAGAAATGTGCCCTCCCAGGATGTGTCCTGGGACAGTGGAATTCTTTCAATTTTAAGTTGGAACTGAGACCTGAAATCCTACACCATGAGATCCCTTCGCTCATTTGATAGGTGACACTTGATTAAGGAATAGCCATTTCAATTGTTAGCCGCAAGCTTGCGCTTTACCCTTCCTGTTCTCATAGGTCCCAACCTGCTTAGTGTTTTCAATTGTGTGCAGTGTTTTTTAATGCTCTTGGGAGCCCCCCTTGCCTCGAGGTGAAAGAGGGTGACCTGGCACACAGCACTCCCAACCAGAGCTTCCTTGGGTGCCTAGCAATTCTGTCCTCAATGTCAAAACTGGGGCCAGCAAGGTGGTTCATCAGTTAAGGAGCTTGCCACTAAGCCTGGCAACTTGTGTTGGATCCCCAAAACCTAAACAATAGAAGATGAGAATGAATTCCTCTGACCTTCACGTGTGCAATGTGGCAATTGCACACATGTACACATGTGCATGCACACACACCCCATATATATATTTTAAGAGAGTTGTGAGACTATGTTTTGGCTATTTTCTTTGCAGCCATGTTGGTCTGATGCTCCCCGCCGGCTCTCACTACTCCACATGTGGCCCCAGGATGAGCAGCGGCTTTGGGAACAGGAGCGCTCAGGCCACAGCACAGAAGAGCCTGCATCTTAGGGCTGGGTAGGGGTAGGAGTGTGGATCGGTAAGGCACTTGCCACACAAGTGTGAGGACCTGAATGTGGAGCCCCAGTGCCCAGCAGTGAGGAGGGAGGTGGAGGTAGAGCCCTCAGAAGCTGGGTGACACTTTTCTCATTGCTATGACAACCTAGGCTGACCAAAGAAACTTACAGAAGGGTTTGCTTGGGTCACAGTTGAGTCAGTCCATCATGGTGCAGAGAGAAGGCATGGCGGCAGGATCATGTACCAGCTGCACTTTGTATCTTTAGTCAGGAAGCAGAGAGAGAGCGAGAGAAAGAGGGAGAAAGGGGTGAGAGGGAGAGAGAGAGAGAGAGGGAGAGGGAGAGGGAGAGGGAGAGGGAGAGGGAGAGGGAGAGGGAGAGGGAGAGGGAGAGGGAGAGGGAGAGGGAGAGGGAGAGGAGAGGGAGAGGGAGAGGGAGAGGGAATGAATTGCTTTTGGTCAGCTCACTTGCTCCTTTTTATTCAGTCCCTGACATTCAAACTGGGTCTGGAAGCTCCCTCACCGGCATGCCCAGAGATTTGTTACTATGGTGATTCTAAATCCCAGCAAGTTGGAATCAAGAGGAGTCATCCTGGTGGGAATGCATGGCCGCAGGAGGCTCTGAAGGGCTGGGAATGTCAGGGGTGCACACCAGTCCCACAACTCATCGGTCCAGCGAGCAGAGATGAACGTATGCACTCAGAAGGTTTTCTCATCTCCCCTGTGATATCATCCAGGACCCCAGCTGTTTCCTGGATCACTGCAGCCCAGAGCAGTCATCCTTTAGTACGTATTATAGTGTGTGTGTGTTTTGTGTGTGTGTGTGTGGTGATGGAGTGTGTACATTTGCATGTGGAGTCCAAGTATTGATATCAGATGTTGATGTCAGAAGCTGACATTCTGTGTTGACATCAAGTGTCGACATCAGGAGACTTCCTCTATCACTCACCATCTTATCTTTAATTTTTTTTTTTTTGATACAGGGTCTCTCCATATATATACCTGGAACTCACTATGTAGACCAGGCTAGCCTAGAATTAATAGAGATACTCCTGCCTCTGTCTCATGAATTCTTGGATCAAAGTTCTGTGCTACTGTGCCTGGCTCCATCTTATCATTTGAAACAGGGTTTTTTCACTGAGCCCAGGGCTCTCTGTTTCAGCCAGAGTGGCTGTCCAGCAGACGCCCTGGCTCTTCCTGTCAGTGCTGCTGGGACTCCAGGCAAGCCAGGGTTTCTCTATGTGAGTGCCAGAGATCAAATGCAAGTCCTCACGACCCAAGGTGGATGGCATTTAAGGAATGATACCCAAGATTGGCCTTTCATCTCCACACACATGTACACTTGTACACACATATGTAACACACACACACTGAAATTTACTCCAATGGTTGCAGAGGGTGACAAGTCCATCTCCAGATGAAGGCAGGAAATGCAAATGTCTCAGCTATGGCCTATCAGCCTGGGAGGATTGTCTTACTAAAGGGAGGGCTAGCCTTGTATTCTCTTTAGACTTTCGGCTGACTGGATGAGTTTTTTTCCTCAGTTACTGAATCAAGTGTTAATCTCACCCCCAAGCTCTCACAGAAACATCCAGAATAATGTTTGAACAAATACTGGAGGCTCCTTGTGGTCAAACTGACGACATAAAACTAAATATCACAGCATGTACATAAGTGTATACATAACACACACCATGTATGTACACATGTGCATCTAGTGATTGATGTGCTTATCTGGATACGTGCACAGAGACTAGATAGCTCTGTGTTGCTAATTGTGTGCACATACATGAAGACTGCACATATGTGCACTGTGTTAAAGAATATTCACTCAGCAGAAACCTTGCTCTATGTGCACAAACATGTCCCCTTTAAAAAAATAAGCGCACCTATTAAATGATCAGCCTATAGCACTGTGGCTCACAAGTGAGTCCAAAAGAATTTTAAATAGAAAAATCACATTTCTAGTCACATGACTTCTTGCTACAAATCTCTTGTGATGGAAAGTTTCCTAAGACAAATTAACGGGAAGTCATAAATCACTGCACATACTGTTCTGTGCCTTTGTTCTGCACATGATAGGTGTCTTAGTTAGGATTTTACTGCTGTGAACAGATACTATGACCAAGGCAACTCTTATAAGGACAACATTTATTTGGGGCTGGCTTATAGGTTCAGAGGTTCAGTCCATTATCATCAAGGTGGGAGCATGGCAGCATCCAGGCAGGCATGGTGCAGGAGGAGCTGAGAGTTCTACATCTTCATCTGAAGGCTGCTAGCAGAATACTGGCTTCCAGGCAGCTAGGATAAGGGTCTCAAAGCCCACAACCACAGTGACACACCTACTCCAACAAGGCCACACCTACTCCAATAGGGCCACACCTACTCCAACAGGGCCACACCTCTAAATAGTGCCACTCCCTGGGCCAAACATATACAAACCATCACAATAGGACAACATGAAAGCGTGTTCATCTGGACAACCCCGCTGAGCAAGAAGCAAAACAGTTTTAAGTCTTATGACTTTGAAGTTTGAGGCCAAAGCTTCTTGTTTTGTCCTCTCTAGTTTCCTGTTTCCTGGGAGGAGAGCTGGGGGCGGGGCGGAGCGGAGCTGGTGAATGGGGGGGGACAACAGGGACATTAAAAAGTTCTGTGAGATTTGGGTTTCTCTCTGTTCTGCTTTTCTAATAGTCAATGTGCTTAAAGGATTGATGTTGTGGATAGCCTCAGCCTTGTATCCTGATCCTAGTTCCACCCTTCGGGAGGGGCTGCAGAGGATGATTGAATCTGTACACAGATGATGTCTTGTAAACCTTCTGTCCAATTAAAACCTGTAAAATAAAGACTAGAGCCAGCGATTGGGCAGTAGAAGGGGAGGCAGAGAGTGAGAGGAATTCGATATAAAAGGAGGTAGAAGTAGAAGCCAGAAGGAGAAGAGAAGGAAGTCCCTGGGGGAGCAGAAGCAGAGAAGAGAAGAAGTAGAAGCAGGAGGAGACAGAAGCAGAAGGAAACCGGAGATAGAAGGAAGCCGACGATGGAGGAGCCAGAGCTGGACAATCATGAGGCCTGGATGAACCGCAAGTTATAAGGGATCTCATAGCCGGGGATTAGAGTAGTGTAGTGGTAAATCACCTATGAAATGGCTAGGGAATAAAAGCATCTGGTGATTTGAGTTTGATTCCTGGGACCACAATGGTCAGACAGAATGAGTTCTGCAAGCTGACCTTCGACCTCTGCATGTGCCCCGTGGCACATGTGTATCCCCCCTGCTACCCCCAACATACACATACTCAGATAGATATGTAAAGTGTAATAATAAAAAGTTTAAAACTTTTTCTTGGGGCTAAGGTTTGGCTTTATATAATTACCTATTAAACACAAATGGAAATTGAAAGATTCCTTTAGTCCCCATTAGTTTTCCCGACACTGCCCTTACAAGCCTTTCTGTATTCGGGATTCTTTTCCTTCAGCTTTTGAACGCGGTCACTCACCATGATGCAGCTGTCCAAGGTGAACCACAAATAACTGTGGCGTAATTCTTTTGCTGATACAGTTACACAAGACCCTCAGTTAGTGATGACTAAGAAAGAAGATATTCGTTCCTGACGACGTCTTTGTTCTCTATTGTGCTTGGAGTGAAATAGTTAATTAAATATTTGAACAGGAAAGATAAGAGACAAAGACTTCACAGACCACAGTGACAAAACTGTTTAGAAAGGGGGGCCTCCCTTTCTAAAGCACACAGTCTCTAAAATTAAGCCCAATGTGTTTGATTCCTATGAAAGACAGATTGGTCTAATTTCAAGTTGTTATTAATTGTTTTCCTTCCTTCGCTGGCCTCTCAACTGCTTTGCCGAGTGGGGAGTGCAGTGTGAGCAGAGACCTGTAGCAGGTGCAGGTGTCCAGCCTTGGCCTCAGCCCTGCCAGGATTTCCTTATTAGAGACAGGATTCCAGGGAGACTGTTCTGAGGTCACATCAAGCGAACAGAGCAGAGTAACAGAGAGGCAGGAGGAGAAGGGACTGTCATTCTTCAGGAGCCATGGAACTTGTCTTTGTTTTCACAGATCCAGAGCACAGAGCCTGGCAGACAGGAAGGTCACTAAATATTAATTCTTCTAAACTCAGACTCCTGGCCCTCCCCTCAGCGGCCCACTGGGTCTAATTTTAATGATTGTGTGCTTGTCTGTGCATGACAGTGCGTGTGTGTGTGGACCATAGTGTGTGTGTGGAGGTTAGAGGACAACTCCAATTGTGACCAGATTCTGACATTCTGGGGTAATTGTTACAGAGGCTGAGAGAGGTTTTGGTTTGCTGTGGTCTGACCATTATGTATTCATAATTCACCCTCAGGGATGTAACCCTGCTGGCCCCTCTGCCTCCTGCGTCTGCCTCCAGGGCCTCTGTTTCCACCTTCCCACGCTCCCCTCTCTTTCCCACCTCTGATCTCCCCAGAGACCAGTCAAGACTCAGTTTTGATTCTGGAAGTAGTAAATAATGTCTTCTTTTCTCTTCATCTACTCTCCAAATTATTCCCTTAGTCTCCTGGGGAAGCAGGGTCCTCTCTGGTTCCTTCCTCCATGGCAGAGGGACACTCTGTTTGTCTCCTACCCCTCTCTTGATACCTGTGTTCCAGGTGGAAAATGAGTTTATTTGTTTCTTGGTTACCTCATCTTCGTAGAATCCAGATCTTGTTGGTCCTCGCTTAGAGGTAACCACAGGTTATGAGGAGCTTTGAGAAACATTGTCTGTCCGTGAGCAGGTGATATTTTGTTTATGTTTTCCATCGTTCTTGTGTATGCACATGGTATGCAAGTATGTGCTTTTGCATGTGTGCAGGCATGTGTGAATACCTGTGCACATGCACATGTGGAGGCCCAACATTGAAGTTAAGCATCATCTCCCATCTGTCTCTTGCTTTGCTCTTTGAGGAGGGAGTCGCTCAGTAAACCTAGAGCTCTCTGATGTGGACACTCCACTAGCCATTCTGCTCTGGGGGATTCCCTATCTCCACTTCCTGAGACTTGAATTACAGCCTGGACACCCCAGCCACCTCCTGGTCCCACCACCCCAGCCACCCCGCCTTTTACAAGGGTCCAAGGGATCCAAACCCCTACCTTGAAGCTTGCTTAGCCTTAACCTTGCTGATACTGTCCTCTCAATATGCAAAGAGACGTTTTATTTCCCACGGGAACTTCGAAATACATGAAAATTCAGGTCATCTGATATTTAAGAACTCAGTGTGAACATTCTGTGTGCACCTTGAGTTGTAGCGTTGGCAGGATAGCATTTTCCTCTGGAGTTTGTATGTGGCGTCATAGCAATGTGCCAAGAATTTCCTATATGCTCAGGCTCTGTCCAAAGTGCTTAGAAACACCAATGAACAATGCCAAACCCTGACTTACATTCCAGCGATGGTTAATTAGGAGACACAGCTACACAGGCTGTCCCTGTGGCCCCAGTCCTTGAGGATCAGGAGTTCAAGGCCAGCTTTGGTGTCATAGTGCTGGGGATAGCCTAGGCTACATGAAACTTTGTCATAACCTTGAGCATCACAGAGTGAGAAAAATGACAGTGTCTTACAAGATGACAAGTAGCACAGAATAAGAACACCAAGCAACCTAGACATTGTTAGAACCGAGAGACAGAGGGTCAGGGTGTCTGACTCCCTGTCGTCTGTGACACCACATTCTGCCATTCAATTGCCTGCTTGTTGCTGAACCTCAATGAATAAGATCACAAGTAAATTATAGCACAGGGTTGGAGGGTAGCCAGGAAGGAGACATCACACATGTGCGCATACACACACACACGTACATACATGCACACTTACACATATTTCCACACATATATAAATACATGCCCATATACATGTGAACACACACACATGCACACACATATATACATGCATACACACATGTTCACACAGTTTAAACATGCACACACATACATGCTACACATGCACATATGTGCACACACATGTTTACACATGTACACACATACATGCTCACATGCACACATGTGCACAGATATGTTTACACAATGCACACATATACACATGTACACATGCATACATACATACACACACATGTACACACATATGCACACTCACACATATTTCCACACATATATACATATGTGAACACTCACACACATGTACACATCTATGCACTCTCACACACATTTTCACACATATATACATACCTGTTCACACACATGTGAACATGCACACTCACACATACATGCTTACATGCACACATGTGCACACACATATTTACACACTTATACACATACATGCATACATACATTCACATACATGTTTACACACAATCACAATACACATGTATACATACCCACACACATATGCATCCACACATGCATCCATACATATGCACACACACACATACACACACACACAGTCCTGACTACATTACTAGGAATACTGTAAAATTAACTTTTAACTCTGAGCACAGATGTGGCTGACTCAGCTCTATGGGTTTCACCAGCTCTGGATTCAGAGAGGCATTGTAATTTGATTAACTTATGGAGGTTATGAACCGAGTCTGGGCTTTTATTACAGGCAGCCAGTTTCTTACAGCAAGAAAGATTCTAAGAGTCATAAATCAACATCCTGTAAAGAATCACTGATCAGATTGCCCTGTTTTCAGCAGCAGCAGCAGCAGCAGCAGACACCCAGGACTGGACTCTCCCTGCCCCTCCCCCACCTCAGTGATTGACAAGCTTCTGAGATTATTTCTGCTTGACTGTTGCAGAATCGATGCTGCTTAGAGAAGCGGCAATGCCTTTAAAAGCCGTTATGTCGTAGGAAACAATAGCTACATAATAAAATATTCAATGTTCTGAAAACCACCGTACAGAAAAGTACTATAGTTACCAGAAACAGTCATTATTTTCTCCACATTTCTATTTCTGTTTGCTCCATCACCTCAGGATACACAAGTTGCTCACTTGTTTGTTGTTTGAGTCAGCGTTTCCTATGACCTCAAACTCCCTATATAGTCAAGCCTAGCCTTGAACTCCTGATGATCCTCCCGTTTGCATCTTTCTAAGATAGTAATTATAGGTGTGCACCACTACGCCTGACTACGTCTTCTACTTAATTGCTGTTAAAAACCAGAGATTCTGAAGGAGTCTGCTCACTCACTGCCTTCCCATTGCTGTGACAAAATACTTGATATAAAAGCATACAAGGAAGAAAGGGTAATAGTAGTGACTCATGGTTTCAGTCCGTGGTTGGCTGGCTCTGTTGCTCGGCTCTGACGCAAGGTAGGAAGTAAGATGCAGAGATGTGCGGTGGAGGTAACTGATGAGAGGTATGGACAAGATGGTGCCTCGGGACGCATCACCGAAGATGGACTCCCATCAGCAGCTAACTCATGGATGATCCACTTGGTCACTCTCTAACAACTCCACCTCTGAACACAACTGGCCTGGGTCCAAGCCTTCGTCACATGAACCTTTCGGGGCAGTTACACCAAGCATAGTAAGCTCCCTTTTCTACTGCAGCCTAACTTGGACTGTACACTTCCGTCTGCTGCCTCTAGGTGGGGCTATTGACAGGAAAACCTGGCGTGGTTTGAGTGGAGGGCTGTTTCTTGCTAACTGGAAGCCCTAGTTAGTGCACACCGTAGGGGATTCCCGTGCTGAAGGACAGAATGGTAGCTGCTTGCGCTTCTGTGCTCAATCATGGTGCCCCGAGAAGCTGGATTTAGACGTATGGGTCCAAAAGCTTCCTCCCATACACCTGGTGTTAAGTAACTTCATGTTCCAATTGCAAATATATAGATGCTTACTTAATTTTCAATTATGTGGATGCACGTGTGTTCATATTGAACCCAGCTTTGGTAAAAGCATTTTTATCAACAACAGACATGTAACTTTATTACTCTTCTGAAGTATCGTATTGTTCTCAAGGTCTCAGGGAGGGAGGGAAGGAGGGAGGAAAGGTAGATGATTCTGGAGCCCTCACACGCTGCTGTTCCTGAGCTTGTGCCTCCTCTCCTATTGGTGAATGTGAATACCTACCGGCTTGCAACTGCCTCTCACAGAGAATTACTCTGTAAGTCACCACACATGGGAGGATATGCCCTAGCAGGGCACAGGGCAGCCCACCATTGATGGATGGTGGATTATAATGGGTAGTCCATTGCCTCAAGGTGGGACAGCTTTAGTGCTATCAATTCAAGGTTCACAACTCCCCACGGACTTAGAGGAACTGGACTCAATCCTGGACCTTTTCTGTAATCCCCTCCTCCTCCCATGTCTCCTTTGGGTATCTCATTAATAAATCACATAGCCCTGGACTCCTATCCTAGGCTCTGCATGTGAGGAGCCCCAGCTAAAATAGGCTGTGTTTGAAAAGGCACAAGCTGGGTTCAAAGTTGGATGGGAGCTCCAGGAGGTGTTTCTCTGTGTGAGGGAGGTTCCATGATTGCATTTCTGCAAAAAAGCAGGGCACGCTACATTTCAGAGTAAGCCTAAAAGTAAACCTAAAACTCATGCATATTTTTTCACAAAGTGATATAATACTCGTATAATATAATGTTTTAGTGAGAACTGACTTAATGATCTAGCCTCATTAAAAAGTAGATTTGTGTCTGAAAAAAAATCACAATGGGATGTCATGTTGAGGTTACATAAAGCAGAATTCTGCGCTGAGATCTGCAGGATGGTGGAGAGAGGCCAGCTAGGGCTGCCTCAGAGATTCCAGCAAGCCTTCTCCAGCAGCCAGGAGGGCAGCCTGCCCGGGACCACATCAGAAGCCACATGCCTGATGCCATAATGAACTCTCAGACTTTCCTGTGTTAAAGGGACAAAAAGAATTCTTACTATTTAGAAATGATTGCATGTATGCATGTATGTGTGTATGTATATCTGTATGTGTATATGAATGTATGTGTGTGTATGTATTATGTATGTATGTATGTATGTATGTGTATGAGTGTTTTGTCTATATATCTGTACACTGAATGTGTACCTTGTACCCATGGAGACCAGAAGAGGGCATCATTTCCCAAGGTACTGGAATTACAGATGGTTGTGAGTCACCATATAGGCGCCAGGAATGATCAGCCAGTTCTCTTAATCGCGGATCTGTCTCTCCGGCCCAATTCACTATTATATAGCTGTCAAATATAGCTAATGTAGCATAGTATAATATCATATCATACCTGGGTTTTTTTGTTCACAACACAGATTCTGTGTGCGCATTTATGTGGTGCTCAGAGGACAATCTCAAGCATTGTTCCTTGAGTATCTTCTACTTTCTTTCTGAGACAGGGTTTTCTATGGGCCTGGGACTTTCCAGGCCAGGCTGGTGACCAGGGAGCCCCAGGTGACCAGGGAGCCTCCTGGCTCTGCCTTGTCATCACTGAGACTATAAGCTCCTTGTTTTTTAACATGGGTTTTGGAAGCAAGGCAAACACTTTACTGACTGAACCACCTCCTTAGCCCACAAAGAATTTTCACATTGCTGGGATGAGCCAGAGGTGGTGCTTGCTGCATTGTAAGTTAAGTCTGGTTTGGGTTTTGAAAGAGACTGTGACATCTCTGTCCAAAATCATTTGTGTCTTTTAAGCTCCTGCCAATGTATACATGATGCCATTTCTCTGCCTTTGCCACCATTTGCTGTCATCACCACTTTCTTCTCCACCTTTTGATAGCTATGTCTCCAGATCTCAATGTAGTCCCAATGTGCATTTCTCTAGTGGCCAAAGATATTGAGCAGCTCCAGGTGCCTATTTATCAGTTGGGTGTATTCTTTGGTGATTTATTGCTTCATGATTTGTGTGTGTGTGTGCGTGCATGTGTATGTTCATTTTCAAATTGGATTGCTTGGAGTTCAGTTTTACAGTCTGTCCTCCTAGTAGAATTATTCATAGAGCAGGCTTTTAAACTACCATGAGATTTAATTTATTAGTTTTTAATTCTTACTAAGTTCACTCAACAAATGCTGTCTGACTATGCTCAACTTACCAGGATACTGATGCAGATGCCCTGGAGTAGTCAGAGATTTGACATGGTTCCAACTTCAGTGTCATTCCAGACAGTGAGGGTCCCAGAGAACACTTAACTAATTAAAGCCACATGCAAGTGCTACGTGGGAAAGAAGAGGCAGAACTATGTTCTTGGCTGATCAAGAGGTAGTAGGTGAAGGCTCTGATTTACTGCTTCTGTGCTAGGAATATGTGCCAAAAATAGCACAGTAACATTGTTTATAAAATTTACTTTCTCCAGGTTACAAATGATAACTTTTCATAACTAACATATGCTAAATCTTATTATGCATGAAACAATTTCATATACATTGTATCAATTACTTTAAAAAAATTTCCAGGGAAGTAGAGAAGATGACACAGTATTTTATATTTGGAGAACCTAGGATTTGGCTAGGTTAAAGAACATGTCCCAGGTCACACGTTCAGGAGCGGATGAGTTCAGACCAGCACACTAGTCTTGTGATTGATGCTCTTTTAATTTTACCCACAGTCTTCTGGGACACATCCTTCTCCAGCCAGTACAAACGCATCAATCTTCCAAAAAATGGATTGTCTGAGTTTCGTTTTAAAAGAAGACGGGGTACAGTTCCCTGCGTGCTCAAATGTCAAACAGTTCTTTACAGAGGAAGAATCCATTAGACCCATCCAGCGGTCAAGATGAAGCTCTCTGATCTCCTCTGAGTCATGAGAGCCAGAGAGGGGATAGTTTTGGTTTTGTTTTTAATTAAGGCTTAGATAATTTTTATTTGTGTTTGTATATATGCATGCACATGTATACAAGTACCCACAGAAGCCAGAAGAGGGCGCTATATCCATGAGAACTGGAGTTATAAATGGTTGTGAGTCACCCGATGGAGTTGCTGGAGACAAAACTTCTGTCCTCAGTTAGAACAGCAGGTGCTATTGAACTGTCTCTCCAGTCCCTGGAGGGAATGAATCTTACTTCAGTTGGGCAGAATGTTGCTGGGTGACAGCTCAAGATGGAAGGAACACAGAAGTCACAGTTTAGGACATTTTTCCCCCATGCTCCTGGACACCCAAGTCATTTCCAAGATGCTGAACTTTTCAGATAACACATTTAAAAAAATCAGTACTATTTCTGGTGAGAAATCAAAGCAGGTCTCTTCACACACTCGAGGACCATGAGTGGGGGCAGGGTCCCCTCTGTGCCGTGAGTTTCTGGTTTTGATGCTTCACTTCTTCCTATTTGGTATCTTGCTAAAATCCTTTAGCAATTCTGACTGTCTCTCAAAATCCTTAAGTAGGGGATAGGACTTAGACCCTGAGAGTTGCATGGGACAGTTATATATCAAGCCAGCTTTGCAAAGATTGGCACCATGTCAAACAACCTTTGAGCCTAGCCCCCACTGTTAGGAAGCAGCCCTGTGACAGTCTACACCCATAAAGCTACCTTGAGGGATTGGGATCCAGCTGTGGAAGCCAAAATCTTCACTGGGTCTGGATGAAAATGAATTTATCACTTCTGGGCATGCACCCAAAGGATTCTATATTCTACCTTGGAAACTACCATTCACCCATCCACATTCCTTGCCAATCTATTCACAACAGCAAGATGGAACTGGCTTACCTGTCCATCAGCAGATGCATGGGTAATAAAAATGTGGTGTAAAAACACCACAGGGCTCTATTCATCAGCGAAGGAAATGGAATTATGAAATTCGTGGGAAAATGGATAGAACTAGAAAATATTATGTGAAGTCAACCAGAGCAGAGAAAGAGAAATGATGTATATTATCTCTCATATGTGACTCCTAGATTCTAGAGACTGTGTGTGTATGTTTGTGAATATGTATGTTTGTGTTTATATGTGTGTATGCGTGTGTAAATATGTGTATGAGTGTATGTGTATATATGTGTGTGAGCGTGAATATGTGTGTATATGTATGTATGTGTGTGAGTGTGTGAATGGTGAGTGTATTGTGTGTGAATATGTGTGTATGTGTAAATATGTATGTATGTGAGTGTGTGTGAATGTATGTGTGGATATATTTATGTGACTATATGTGTATATGTGTTTATGTGTGAATATGTTGTGTATGTATGTATGTGAGAGTGTGTGATTGTGTGTATATGTGTATGTGAAAATGTGTGTATGTGTGTGTAAATGTGTGTATGTGTGAATATGTGTGTGTGTGAATATGTGTGTGTGTTGCTAGAGGTCAGAGAATTAGCAAAGGGCACCTGAGAGGTAAAGTGGCTCCCTGTTGGCCAGCAAGGGGCATGGCTCCCCAGCAAGGGGCGTGGCTCCTCAGCAAGGGGCGTGGCTCCCCAACAAGGGGTGTGGCTCCCCAGCAAGGGGGCAGGTGCAAGAGGCAAACATTGGCCAGTTTGCACCATCCTGTCTCATCTTCATGGCTTACTCACTGTGGGAATACCCCAGTCTTGGGTCCTTGAGATGGCTCAGTGGTAAAGGTTGCCTGATGACCTAACATTTAATCTCTGGGACTCACGTAGGGTAAGAAGAGAATCAAGTCTCAAATGTTGTCCAGGAACTCCCTGTCTTCCTTAGGGCTTCTGTTGCCGGAAGAGAGACTATGCCCGTGGGAGCTCTTATAAAGGAAAACATTTAACTAGGGCTGGCTTACACGTTCAGAGGTTCAGTCTATTACTGTAGGGGCAGGAAGTGTGGCAGCGTGCAGGCAGACACGGTGCTGGAGAGGGAGCTGAGAGGTCTACATCTGAATCTACAGGCTGCAGGAAGAGAGAGTGACACCGGGCCTGGCTTGGGCTGCAGAAACCCCAAAGATCACTCCTAGTGACACACCTCCAACAAGTGACACTTCAGAGTCACACCTCCTAATAGTGTCACTCCCTATGAGCCTATGGGGGCCACTTTTTGTTCAAAACCACCCCCTTCCACATGCATGCCATGGCATCTGAATGCACATGAACACATACAATAAATATTTAAAAATCACCACAGCCTTCACAATGCTTACAGACTGGATTTGTTCAAGAAGGACATAGCCGTTTTAATTTATTTTTATTTTATGAGTATTTGGCCTATATGTAGGCCTGTTTGCTGTTTACATGCCTGGTTCATGTGGAGGTCAGAAGAGGGCTTCAGATTCCCTGGAACTGGAGTTACAGATGGCTGTGATCTGATACGTGGGTGCTGGGAATCAAACTCTGGTCCTCTGAAAGAGCAGGGCATGCTATTAACCCATGAGCCATCTCTCCAGCCCAGGGAATGGTGCCGCCCACAGCTGACATGTCTTCCCATCTCAGTTAACATAATCAAGATAATCCTGGGGTTGGATGCCCAGAGGACCACCTCAGAGGTGATTCTAGATCTTCTCAAGTTGACAGTTGCGATTAATCAGCACAATCATGGTTACACAGAGTTTCCCCAGGGAGAGCACATGCCGGTTGTGCTCAGTGTGGCAGGAGCTGAGATACGGGGAGACAAGGGTAGGAGGGAGTCTTGTGGACCATTGAATGTTGAACTGTGTGGATACTAACCGGGCCTAGATAAATAGGTTTAGAATGGAAAATAAATAAAATGGACACAAAATAAGCTTTCTCTCATTGTAGCAGTTTTAAAATCCCTCAAGAGAGGAAACTGGTTCTTTAGAGGAACCAATTCAATGCCTTACACGTTCTTAATTTTCCTCCCTCGCTGCTCTGCAAAGATGCTTTTCCCATCTACCCTGCATGCATTTACATAGGACACGACCTCAGCACATTGACCTATGAGATTTAGAATTGAGATTTAGACCTGGAATTTTGAAATCGTTGTAGCGCTATAGAAGCTTTATTCTGATGGAGTCACTGCTGCCCAGCAGTTGGCACTGACCAGATGTTTCCCCAGCAGACACTGCTGAGGCTGAGGTCTCAATATCGGGGCCCTGGGCTTGCTGGATGTTAACGAGCTGTGCAGCCGTAGATTGCAGGGCAATCTCAACTCCTAGTCATCCTTTGGCGTCCATGGACTGCAGGCATGAGCTCCAATGCACTCCTCACTGGCAGTAGTCGAGGGCTCACTACCCCAGCGGTGCAGCGGCTATGGGGGCACACGCGGGATTAGAATCCCCTAAGCCAAGCGCGAGGTAGTCCGTGCATGTCGAATGAGCGAGCATGGCTACCTCAGTAAATTCCCTGGAGAAGAACGGAATCCAGACCGGAATCACAACGGTGTCTTAAAAACACCTTGGGGTGGAGGGGACAGTGAAGTGAGAGGAGATGTCGATGCGGGCGCGCCACGAGTCTTTGGTGAGGCTGGAGCCAGCAGATCGTGCTGTTCCTAGGACTAGGAAGGCCCAGGTTGCGGTGACCCATCCCTCAAGCGGGCAGGTCTCCAAGGATGCAGAGCCTGACTTCAACACTAGGGATGACCCGAAGTTAGGTCTGGTTGAGTGGGTTTGCTCACGATCGCGACCCCCGCACCGCACTGCGCCGCAGCCCGCAGAGCCCGGGGTGCGCGCAGCCCCAGCCCCGCCTCTTCCCTATGCGCCCCGCCCCTCCCGGCGCGTGCCACCCGCGCACCCGGGGAGCTCGCGAGGAACCCGCGGGGTAGGCGGCCGGTGTCCCGGCGCAGGCGCGCTGGTGTCGCCGCCGCTCCCGCCAGCCGCCCCGCACGCGCCCCCGCCCCGCCTCCGCACGCGCCGCCGCCCCGGGCGCCTGTGATTGGCGGTCAGCGGGGCCGGCAGGTGGCGGCGGCCGCAGCGGCTTGGGCTGGCGCTGGCTGGTAGCCTGGAGCGGGCGCCTCCCTCGCCGCCGCGCGCCCTCGTCCTGCCCGCGCTGCCCGGCTCCCGCTGTGACTGCGGCCCCAGCTCGGGCGCACCGGCGATCTGCAGCCTCGGGATCGCGCGCTGGACGCAGGCTGCGGCAGGTGACCCGGGGCCATCCGAGGCGCGGTGGCTCTGAGCCTGGCCGCCATCCATGAGCGCCGCCGCGGACCCACTCCAGGCCAGCCACCCCGGGTGAGTCTTGGAGCCCTCCCCTCCACGCCCGCAGCTCGATGCCACGCTCCCCTGCCACGTTGCCGCAACTTTTGGGGTGGGTGTCTGAAGATGTCGCGCACGGTCCCCCGCACCTGGTGCACGTCCGGGGCCAGGGCTGCGGGACATGGCCAGCCTGCCTCTGCGGAAGGGACGGTGGGGACTTGGACTTAGCCCCGACAGAGTCAGATTCTCCCCTTTCCGTGGCTGCGGGGGCGGGAGCTGACCCCTGCGTTTCCCCGATGGCCACGTAGCACTCCGGCTGCGGTGCGCCGCGCACCTTGTTAAGGGATCCGCGCACCGGCGGCGGGCACCTCAAACCACCCGGTGCGCACCCGCAGCCGGCCAGCACCGGCCACATGACTCTTTTAGACTCTTAATGTTTGTAAAATAGGGCTAATTAGGGACTCGCCGAAGGTCACGGCCAGGGCACAGCGTTAACCCTCAAAGCAGACTGCGTCTGGGCTCAGCCCCCGGCTGCTAGAGGAGGAGAGGTGCGCTGGTGAGGCACTGGGCGGGGTGTCCCTTCATCCTGCTCTCTTTCTCATTTCCTCCTATCTTCAAAGACAGGAGACTTGTTGAGATCTCGAGCTCATCCACAGGGTCTCGGTAGAGGTTTGGGGGTAACGTCTGGCTATCTTCCGTGTGAGCATGCTGTGGAGCGTTTGTGTGGTGGGAACCCTCACAGTTGCGGCATCCGAGGCTCCATCCTCTTCTAGTCACTTAATTGACTGATGTTTCTGCAGAGTGTGGAGTCGAGGACTCTGCTAAGTGCCAGTGCTTACATAGGCTGTGTTTGGCTTCTGGTCTCCCGAATAAACCTTGTCCTCAGGACGTGTGTCCCAGCCGCTCTTCCAAGACACACCAAACGGCTGGGAAGGAAGCTGGCACGCTGAAAGGCGGCTTTCTCTAAGGGTCTTTCCCATCCGCTCCTAGAAAATTCCTTGAAAATGGACTACATGTCTGTCTGCCCCACCCCCTACCTCATAATATACATTTTGTTTATTATCTTGAGACTTTCCCAGGGAGAGAGGGAGGCTGTCCCAGGTGTTGTCCATGCGACTCAGAGCTTGGAGAGGCTGTTCTCCCATTTTGAGCCTAGGAGAGGGTTGTTCCTTCTCCTGCCCTGCCATTACCCTGTTCCCACTACATGTCCTTCTCACCCTCTGACCTCCAGCCGCAGCTTTGACACTCAGCGATGATACTGTTACTCATAGTCCTGGGATAATTGACAGGCGATTTTTTTTTTCCGATCTTGGAGCTCTCGGGGTACGATGTGAAAAAGCACTGGGGCTGTGATACCAGGTAGAGGGGAGATGTTGCAATCTTGTTGGAGGAGTGGAATTGAAATGAGGTGATTTCAAGGATTTGACAGTAACATCAGGACCCTGTTTGCAGATCTAAATACCTTTTCCTAGAGATAGTTAGTTTTTGGTAAAGCTTTGAAGACTGCTTTCCATCTTCAGGTTCGAATCCAGTGGGTAGCTGTGTTTTCCTGATCTTTCCCTCACCTATGGAGGGGTGCCTCTGGACCAGAAGTTGTGTTCTCTTTAGCTGGGGACTCTCTGGAGGTATAAGGAGAAATTGTACCCCACCTCCACCCCCCACCGTGTAGTGTATGGTTGTGTCTGGACATGTGAATATATAGTCAAGCATGTATGTCTCTTCGGAGATGATGTCTGTGGCAGGAGTCTTTTTTGAGATCTGGATTTTATCTTTCTGTGTGGGAGAGGAAAGGGTGGAATTTGCTCACGTTTGGGAAGATGAGCCACTAGCCACATCTGTTAATTTAAACAAGCAGTCTTATAGATCATGTCCAGGGTAAGGTGGAATGGTGGTAAGGTGGGGGAGTGGGGTCAGAAAACATGACTGTGACTTGATATTCAGATCAATTTTATTCTCTCTGGCGGAACAGTGTCTCACAGAAACACTAGGTCCCCCCGTCCCACCCCTTCCACCTCATCCATTCTTGCCTGCTTAGTTCTGATTGTGTTTGAAATTGTTTTACCTCAGAATTCAGGTAAAGCAGGAATGGTCGTCAGCCCTTGGTCAGTTTGTTTTAACATGTTATTAAAGTATAATTACAAAAAGTTTTATAGCTTGAAAGTGTATATTTAGGGCTTAAGAGACCATTCAGCCATTAAGACCACTGGCTGCCTTTGCAGAGGCCCTGGGTTAGGTGCTCAGCACCTGCGTGTTGACTCATAATGATCTGTAACTCCAGTTCTAGGGGATCTGACATCCTCTTTTGACCTCTGCAGGAATAGAACACACATGGCACACATATAATAACCCAGGCATGTATACACTGATAAAATAAAATAAGTAAATATTTAAAGTGTATATTTGATGGATTTTAATAGACTAGCCACACCTGTGTATCCGGTGCCCAGATTAAGAACAGAAAGCTTCATAGTTTCCCTGTAACTCATGAAAGGCAGCAGCCTCAGAGGCAGCTGTCACCTTGTTTAGTGTGGTCAGGCAACATTTGTTTCATCTTTATCACATCATTTGCGACCAAGCTGAAATGAAACCTTTACAGTTCTGTTTTCTTTATCCTTTAAGACAATGTCTTACCTATTGCTCAGGGTTCATGGGACTCTCTCTATATATAGTCCAGGCTGAACTAAAAACTGTGGTGTCCCCCTGCCTCAGACTCTGGAATATGGGTATAAGCCATGTCTGGCTTAATTTTTTTTTTAAACCTTCCTTTTTAATGAGCTCAAACCAAGAGTCTTTGTCTATGGCAGACAACTAGTAGGAAAAGTTTGATCTTAGGAACTGGGTTGGCTGTCCCACCATCCAAGGATGATCAATGTTCATTGATGGGGTGATAAGCCGACCCCAGATATAGCAAACATTGATTAGTGAGTTCGGTTTACTCCCTGAATTTCTCTTCCTTTGGGGTACATTTGAATGGTGCACATCTTAAATGGTGTGATATGAATGAAAAATATGAATGACTTTATTTCTAATTCCTCAAAAGTTAAAAGTTGGATGGAGTCAGAACATTTCAACTTATCTATGAACTGTTGGGTCTGTTGCGACTGTGGTGACATGCTGGCTGGCGACATGCTGGCTGGAGAACCCAGCACCCACCACATGACAGGGATAAAAGCCAATAGCCCGGGATCTCCAGAAAGTTGTAGAAATAATGTTTTCTGCTCTCTGATTGGAAGGCCCTTTTTGGTCCCTACTGCTAAGTCCATGGATAGAATTTGTTCAGGGTTTGGGGGCTGTTTTGTGAACTGAGCTAATGCTGCCTTTTCCTCAGTCCTGTGGGACTACGGTGACACATCCTTAGGATGTTAGAGAAAGCTTGGTTAGTATGTGTATTATATAGTAACCCTAGAATCCCCCAAAGGTTTGAAGGTTCTCTTTCTTGAGGACTAATGGCTCCTTTCACAGAACACTATCTAGGGAGTTTTAAAGAATGGATGGGTGACTGGGATAAGTTCCCTCAGCATCTTACAGGGAGAGTTCAAATCAGGAGGAGGAGGTGAGGACGCGGATCTGGCATGGAGAAGGCTAAGTGAGGCAGCCCCTTGTCCTTGTCCACATCAACGTGTGTTGTCAAATCATCAGATGCTGTTTGGAGTGTTGTGTTCTTTTGGTGACTGTATTCTTTCTCGCTGCTATAACAAAACTCCATATGAAAGCAATTAATAAAGGAAGGATTTCTTTTTCTCACACTCCAAGGTTGCTGTCCATCCTGACTGGGTGGGTTTGGCTGTGGGACCATGAATGTAAGGTTGCTGATTTTACAACTGCATCCACAGTCAGGAAGTAGAGAGGTGATGCTGTGCTCACCCAATTTTCTTGAGACCCCAGTCTGTGGTACAGTGCTACCCATATGCAGGTTGGCTCTTCCTTTTTCAGTTAAACTTCTCTGGAAACACCCTCAGCAGACAGGCCAGAGGTGTGTCTCCTGTGGGTCCAAATAAGGTGCAGTTGACAATGAAGATGTAGCACACGGGGAATGAGAGCGGGCAGTCTGTGTGGCTGGGTACGTACAGCACTTCCTCTTTCCAGGCATATGGATGACAGCCTTTCTAGGTACACAAATCTGGACTTCACAAGTTCAGGCTCTTTCCAAGTTCACATGCTATGTGAGTCAAAGTGAGGGTCAAGGGCTGAGTCTCCAAGACAGCTTCCCAGACGGTTGTGTCCTCCTAGAGGGCGGGAGAGCTCCCTGCCATTCTGTGTCCTCCTTGGCATCTGTTACTTGTACTTAGGAGCCAAAGATAGAAAACTCTTCAGGGCATGGGAGGAGTTTAGACAGGGATGTTTGAGGACTCGGCGTTAAATCCATGCCACCTGCCACGTTGAGACCAAGTGCGTGCCTGTCAGTGGCTGCTCCCTCTTTGCGTCAAAAGTTAGTTGTCACGGAAGTCTGTCTTACCTGGTTCTGTGTTGTTATTATTATTATTATTTTAACCTCTAAAGATGTATTGATGTTCATTAACTATTGTAGATTTATTAGTTAGCTTTAATGCTGTGATAAGACACCATTACCAAAGCTATTTATGGGGCAAGGCGTTTATTTTGGCTGAGTGTTCCAGAAAGAGACTGAGTCCCTAATGCTGGGGAGGCTTGGCAGCAGGAAACTGATCACATTTCATCATACAGGAAGCCAAGAGAGTGAAGAGGAAGTAGGGCCAGGCTCTAAATCTTCGAAGCCCACCCCTCAGTGACCTTCCTCTAGCAAGGTTCCGTGCCCTAAAGGCTCCAGAACCTTCCCAAACAGCACCACCAACTGGGGACCAAGTGTTCAAATACTTAAGCCTGCAGGTGATTCTATAAAACAACAACAAAAGCAAAAATACTTTGTATGTGTGTATATATGACTTATGTATTTGTGTGTGTGTGTGGTGTGTGTGTGTGTGTGTGTATATATATATATATATAATATATATATATATATATATGATGTGTAGGTTTGTATGTATGATGTGTGTGTGAGTATGATGTTTGTTTGCATGTCTGCTCATACCAAGCATGTGTGTGGAAGTCAGAGGACCTTTGGTATTGGTCTTCACACTCCACCTTGGTTGAAGCCAAGTCTTTTGATGTTTACAGCTGCATTCGACAGGCTAGCTGGCACGTGACCTTCTGGTGCAGCTCACCTCCTTACCCAGCTCACTGTAGTACAGCAGGGTTACAGATGTTCACTGCAGTGCCTATCTCTTTATATGGCTTCTGGGATTTGAACTTAGCCTTCGTGATTCATCTTTAATTCAACTGGGTTTAAACATGACCCATTGACGGATAATAAGAGATCTCTACCGTTTTCAGTAAGTGTCCTTGATAAGTCTTGTCATATAGGATGTCTAATGTCTGCATTCCCAGACTGGATAATACTTGACCAGCCTTTCTCTCTCTGTGGTGTTTTGTCCAATGGGGTTTGGAGATTACAATCTCAGGCCTTTGTGACACTCCTCTTCCCACTACTCCATGTTGGGAGTTTCTATTTTCTCCTGTCTTCAACTGTGGCTGGTTTAGATTTGATTAATCTTAGCAACTCCCTGGAAGCTCTGACACCTTATATTCTCTCTGCTGTGTCCTTTCTCTCTGCAGGGCCTTTACCCTCTGAACTATATGTCCTGGTTCATTCACTCTCAGACTCCTCTTCTGGGCCCAGGTCAGACTAAAACTGATAATTTAATAATAACAGTGTTAGAGGCAGTGGATGCTTTGTTTATCACCTGCGACCTCAGAGGCGCTTACAGTCGTCATAAGAAGGTCCCTCCCTCCCACAGCTGATTCCACTCAGCCAGCTTTTACAGACTTGGCTCAAGTGCCGTCTGCCCTGGGACACAGCCTTTGTGGGAGTCCACAGTCTGCGCAGTTCTGCAGTGAGACTCCTCTGACGTTTATATTTCTGTGTCATCTGAGGCAGAGGTCTGATGGCTTTCTGTAATGGAAGCCATCTATCTTGTTATCACGGAATGAGTAATTTGTTATTTTCTCATTTATCTGTTGCCGTCTCAGCCAGATACTGATTTTGGTTCGATTTTCTTTTGGATCTGTCTCTTGACTTTGCTCTGTCCCATTTGTCTTGTGATTCCTGGGTTAATACCAGTTTACTTAATTACCAAAACCTTGGAATAAATCATCCCATCCCGTCTAAGACTTTTTCTTCAAAACTTTCATATTCACTCCAGACCCTTTAGGCTTGAACATGAATTTTAGGATCGGCTGCCCTGCCCCGCCCCCACCCTTATTCCCACCCTGCCCCGCCCCTGCCCCGCCCAGCCCCCCACCCTTATCCCCACCCTGCCCCGCCCCCACCCCAACTACTTCGTTCCCACCCCACCCCACCTGCCCACGCCCCAAGTCCTGCCATAGTTTACATGGAATCTGTAGTTTACAGAAAGGACACTACATCCTTTTTTCAGTTGGCACGTCTTACTCATGGATGGGATCTATGAACAAGGTTCCTTTTAGATGGTAATGAAGCTTTGTAGCATTCTCCAGGAAGCTCTAGGGACTTGTATTGGATGCTTTCGAGTTGTTTATATCATTTTAAAATTAACATCCGCATGGAGGTATAATTCACACGCGGCACAATTCACTCAGTTAACATTTATAATTCAGAGTTCGAAGTCAACCCAGGGTGCATAGTAAGTAAGCACACAGTCTCATATCCTCAAAACATCCTTGTTACGTTCGGACGAAAACATCTGCCCAGCAACAGCCCCTCACGGCGAACAAAGCACCTGTAACAGCAGTCCCTCACCAGTTCCAGACTGTGTACTTGCCCACCCGCAGTATACCTGGGATCATCTGGCAATACAATAAATGGCTCCCTGCTTCTGGCTTCTTTTACTTAGTTATGGTTTTGAAGTTTTCCTGGGTAGCAGAATCATTGGTTCTTGCCTTTGTAATGGTGTATTCTGTCCTGTGTGCACCCCTCACCTGAGTCACCCATCCCCAAGCGCTCACTGGTTTTACTGGTCTTTCCAGGGGGATCTTTTTGCAGATAATTACATTCGTTAATTGGTTATTGCCGATGTATAGTAGTCGGTTTGTGTATTAGTTGGTTTTCTTGAACTGTGACAAAAATATCTGACAAAAGCAATTTACGAAAGGAAAGGCTGGATCGTGGCTTGAAGGTACGTCCGTCTTGGTGACAGGAACTGAGGCAGCTGGTCAGAGTTCATGTATATTCAGGAAGGGGTGGGGAAGGCTGTGCAGATCCCTATTTTTAATCTATTCACTCTGGGCCACACATGAGATGGTGCTGCCCACATTCAGAGTGGCTCTCCTTGCCTCAGTTAACCCAGGCTAGAAACTCCCTCTCAGACACCCCAGATATCTGTTTTCTAAGTCTTGACAAGCTGACAATGAAGACTAACAACCATGTGTTGTATTTTTTTTCCTAGCATCTTTGTTGGTTTATAGATTTTTTCTGAATATTTTTGTAGAAAGCCAAACACCACAAATAATGTTGATATTGTTTCTTTTCTCTTTATAGTTATTTATAACATTTTGGACCTCCAGCATAATAGAGCAACAGTATTAAGAGCTCAACCCCAAGTTTATGGCCTTGTCTTTGATCTACAGTGATGTGTTTAGAGATCTACAAAGAATAAAGAGAGTGCTTCAGAGTAGAGCTTTAGCATGCTATGAAATTTTATACTTCCGATGAACTTTTGACTTTGTTTTTAAAATTATACCTTTGTTTAATTTTATCAGGTTCCTTTCTTATACCTTTTTTAAGCTCCTAAAGTTGAATTAGACACTATTAATTAACTTTGAATTATATCCAAAGATTACAGTATAGAAATCACATTTTTTTAAGGATAAAATTATGTATTTACTATTGCATGTGCTTTTTGAGCACCCCGCCACGGAGTGGCCTCCACTTTCAGAAAGCCGTCTTTCCTTCCATCCCGTTCCCACTGAGTTGATTCTTCAATTGAATTAAGATTTTCAGGGGCACACGTCTTTAATCCCAGTACCTGGGAGGCAGAGGTAGGCAGATCTCTATGAGCTCAGGGATACGATTGGTGGCTAACTTTACAAGAGTTGATAAATATGTAGAACCCCAAATAGTGCCTGACCCGTTCCAAAGAGCATTGATTGATCTGGGAGTCACGAAGAGCAGGCAGGAGGCAGGACTGTCCAGATAGGATGGTTCATAGGAGATGTGGGAATTGAGACTAATATGACTTATTTTATTAAGACACATGAGTTATCGGACTGCAGGCGAGCAGAGAAGGGAGGAAATTGAAGCCTGTCCCAACTCAGTAGTTGCTTCTAAAAATGCTCCATTCTTTGTTCAGCAGTCTTTTGGTTTTGTCCAGATGGATACTGGCTTGAAAAAGCTTCACTTTCAAACCATAGTGGCTGGAAACCTTCCTAGCCTAAGAGGTATCATCACATGGAAACATTTGCTAATGAGCTGTCCACTTACATTCTTGTCTCCATTCTGTTGTTTTAAAAGTAGCAGGTGCTTGCCTGCCTAAGCATTGTTTTTATTGACTAACCATTCTATGAGTGCTTATCTGCTTGGGAGAATGGGTAACAGTTTGTTAATTGGCCAGGTGCTTGGCAGAACCTTCAGTGGGGGCAGATTGTGAGGGGAGCGGAGGTGCACACAAGGGCACTCAAGGAAGCAGCTCTCTCAGCCTTCACCCTTTGTCAATTGACCCAGGGTATAGAGACCAACACTGAGCACTTGGCTTATTCCCTCATCTTCGTTTAGAATTCAGAGGACCTCAGTTGGGTTGACCCTGATGAAATGCATTAAAGCTATTACATGGTAGAGTTTCTGCTCAGTTGCTGGCAGCGGGGAGACCAGAACAACACAATACAGTTTGAAGGTTAGGGAAGACACGCTGGGAGGTTGATGGCGTGGAGGTGCCCAGGTCCTTCACAAAGAGACTCTGTATCTGCTTCATACCCAAGAATGAATTCTTTACGTTTCTATAAGGAGAGTCAAGAGTGCTTTATGAAACTATTCAAATTTTTGTGTAGATACGTGTGTGTGTGTGTGTGTATGTGTGTGTGTGTCTTCCTCAGTCTTTCTCTACTTCTGCTAGGCTGGCTGGTCAGTGAACTCTGCCTGTACACACTTCCCCAGTACGTGGGTTATACACGTACCGTCGTGTGGCTTTTGTGACGTGGGTGCTGGTGATCCCGAAGTCAAGTCTGTATGATTATGTGGCAAGGATTGTATTCTCTGGGCTATCTCTCAGCCCTTGTCTTTGCATTTTTATCTTAACTGTTTTTCTTCCTATATGATTATGAGTTAGTGTGTGTGTATATTTATGTCTCACCCATTGAAGATAAAAAAAAAAAAATCCTCTGGAATGCCACTTTGTGACTTTGATTTACAATGTCCTGCCATTGAGGAGACAGATGTGTGCTCTCCAGCTTCCATAAGCATAGCCATGCTTTGGTCTGATAATTTAGTCTCATTGAGCAGACCTTTGGGTAAACTACACAGGGTGTGCAGGCTCTGAGAAGGACAGGTATCTGGAAGGCAGAGGAGCCCTTGGCCTTGGGATCTACCCTGGCTGTCAAAGTCCTTAAGCAATGGCTCTTTGACTGGGTGGGAGCAGCTCAGATAGCTGTGTGCTGCTCTCAGACGTCTCTCTTTATTAGGAATTCAGGGTTGTCTTGTAGGCTGGGAAGCTGGAAGCTGGAAACCAGAAGCCGGGGCTGTGTTGGGGGAATCGGGAGGAAAGTAATCAAAGCCTCTTTACTGTTCCTTTCTGATCATAATCTGTGATGGTTCATCACAACTGGATGGAATTTAGAATAAGCATGGAAACAAACTCTGAGCATACATGGGCCGTCGTGAGAGAGTTTCTATATTATGTTAAATGAGGGTAGCAGCATTCATGGGCCAGCTCCTAGGCTGAACCAAGAAGACACAGTAAGCCGAGGACCAGCATTCACCACTTCCTGCTCCTTGACTGCAGATGCCACGTGACCTGCAACCCCGGCTTCTGCCGCTGCTTCTGACTGTATTCCTTTAAACTTCTTTCCTTAGATTCCTTCTGGTCAGGTGAGTTGGTGATGAGAAAACTAGCAATTATGTAGCTTGATCTGTGCAAGCATGTGCCTTCAAACTCTAAGTTTATCTTGAATCACCATGTCCGGTTTCGTTTCACCAAGTCTCTTTAACCTGGGGAAACATGGCAGGCGTTGTTTGCTTTCTTGTTACACAAGTACGGTTCCATTGTTTTGTTTCCATTGAAAAACAAGTTATGCCGGGCAGTGGTGGCGCACGCCTTTAATCCCAGCACTTGGGAGGCAGAGGCAGGTGGATTTCTGAGTTCAAGGCCAGCCTGGTCTACAGAGTGAGTTCTAGGACACACAGAGAGAAACTACACAGAGAAACCCTGTCTCGAAAAACCAAAAAAAAAAAACCTTTTTTTTTTTTTTTTTAAAACTACTGTGATAAAACACTATGTCCAGGGCAACTTATAGAAAAAAGGGGTTTGCTTGGGCTTATGGCTCCATCTGAGCCGAGGCAGGCTGGCATGGCGGCTGGCTGGGGCAGCTGAGAGCTCACATCTTGAACCACAAGCATGAAGCAGAGAGAGAGTGAACTGGAAATGAGATGTGTCTTTCAACTCTCAAAGCCTCTCTCCAGTGACATACGTCTTCCAGCAAGGCTATTCCTGCTAAACCTTTCCAAACAGTGCTACCAGCTGAAGACTCGGTGTTCCAATACATGAGCCTATTGGGGGCAGTGGCGTTTCTCATTCAAACCACCACACTAATCATGAGGAATTTTGATGACTGGACTGGTACACAGCACAGCCTCTGTAGTTTAATCTTCTCTCTAATTAGAACAGTTAGAATGACCCTCATAACTACATCCTTGAGCCAAGTCTTTACAAGGCTGCTCAGGGCATTTCTAGCTTTCTGGTCCTGTGGGAAATTTCCCCTGAGGTCTCTGTACTTCCCAAGTGAGAGTCCTCCCTTTCATAACTCCAGATACCCAATGCTTGTCCTTCCGGTTGGCATCTCCATACAGCTGCTGTTTGTGTGGATTCCTTTCCACTCAGAGTACCTTCCAGATGTCAGGGGAAGGAAGGTTGTAGCCGGAGGGAGCTCTGCCCTCGCCTCCTCCCCTCCCTAGCCCAGGGCCCTTCTTCCTCATCTCCCCAAAGGCATAAATTATTTTTATTTATCAAAGAACCAAATTTTGCCTTTCTCCTCTCTGCTGTATCATTCTATTTATTAATCTCTATTCTCATTAAAGAAAAAAAAATTCCTTCCTTCCCTTCCTTTCTCCCTCTAATTCTTTTGTCTTGAGACACAATCAGGCTGGCCATGAATTCATGATGATCCTCCTTCTCTCTCCTAAGGACTGACTTTGTTAGAGTGCACAGCCATGCTCAGCAGGCTTTTAACAGTCTCTTCAGATGGCAAAAGCCTGGTCCTTTCCCTTTTATCTTGTGTGTGCCTCCAGACTCTGTTTCCAACCATCACTTCAGCAATGTTTGCAACTGTGTATTCTGTCATAGTTTTGTTTCTTTTCTGTTCACACATCTTAAACATTTCATTATACTTTTTTCTTTGATTTATGACTTAGAAGTTTTTTTTTTTTTTTTTTCAATATAGAACTTTAACTTTCTGTTTTACTTTAATACAAAGAGGATGGGTCCACATGATCCCAGGTTCTTAAAATCTGTTGACACTTGTTTTGTGGCCATTTTAAGAGTTTAAGAGTTAAGTGCTATCCTGGAAAGGTAGTATTGGTTGCAGAGATAGCTATTAGTCTGCCAGCTCATACCTAGTCCTTTGTGGTACTAAAATGCTCCATTTCTTACTGTTATTTTGGCAGTTTGATCAATCAGTCATGGAGAAGTCTATAAAGGCCAACTAGTTTTACTTTGGGTACTTTCAGCTTAGCTTTGCACATTTCTTTTTATTTATTTATTGTATTTATTTCTGGTTTTTATTAATCCTTTGAGACTCTCATTCAGTGTATTTTGACCATGTCCACCCCCTCCCCCAGCTCCTCCTAGATCCATTCTCTTTTCCCTATCTGCCCAATGTTGTGTACTTTAAAAAAAAAAAAATTATGTCTTATTTTTAAAGCCACAATTTGTGCTTATACTCTTGACCCTTCCACTGGAGCATGGTCAGCCCAGCAGGGACCACACACACCCTTAAAGAAAACTGACCCGCTCAGCATCTATCAATTGTGAGTAGCTACTTGGCTAGAGGTGAGACTTAATGCCCACATCCCTTCTCCCTATTGGTATTTTGTCTGGCTTGAGCTTCCATAGGTCTCATGTGCTGTCAATCCCCGGTGAGTTCCCGTGTACAGCTGCCCCACTGTGATCAGAAAACATGCCTACCACCTCTGGCTCCTACAAGCCAGTGAGCCCTGAGCCTGGCTTGGTGTGGTATATTCAAAGCCACAGTGAGTTTTAGTTTAATTTGCATATGGCCCTCTTAATTTCTAATAATGCATTTCTAGGTCCGTGTTTAATGAGGCAGAGTTTTTCTTGCTTTTTCCTGCCTCATCTTTTTCTCTTACTCTTGCCGTCCAGAGCTCTGAATATTTTTATCTTACTTGTGAAACCATTTGGAGGAATCAATAAAGCCTGGAATTGCTTTGTTTATTCCTAACCTGCAAGTTTAAGTGTGAACTGTGTCTACTTATTAACATATTTGATTTTATCTCACCGTCTTCCTGTGCTCTCTTGGGTGGGTGTTCTACTTCCTACATACAGTGATCCCCTTCATCTGTGAGGCTCCAGTCAGGTACCTGCTGAGGAGCCTGAAGCCTTAGACAGCATTGAACCTGTGTAGTTACATTTTTCACTGCTGTGACAAGACACCCCAGCAAAAGGCAACTAAGGAAGCAAAGGTTTCTTTTGGCTCATGGTCTGAGGATACAGTGTAACCTGATGGGACACAGGAGCTGGAAGCTGCTGGTTACATTGTACCTGCAGTCCTGAGAAGAGAGAGATCAGGCTGAGGCTCATACCACATCATCTGGGCTCTGACAATCTTGGGCAGTCCCCACCTTCCAGTTCTGTTACACAAAAGCTCCAGATGCCAGTCATGGACCTACAGGGTGCAGTGTACCCTGCTGGGCTCTGGCTTGATTTCCCCCGGCTGTCGTCTGTCCCCTCCTTACCCCTGTTTTGAGTGGGTGTGTTTACTCTGAGCCATTCTATATTAGAAGTCTGTAATTGGTGCTTTGATGTTCTAGGCATCAGGGTGTAGAGTTCTTCTTGAGTCTCAGAAGGTTCTTTGAACTTTGGCCAGTGTTGGGACTGTTAAGACATCGGAGCTCTTATGTGAATTTAGAATTTGTGTTGTGAGATAGCCAGGAGCCTTCGAAGACCAGAAAAGGAATGCTGTGATTCACAGTGATGTTTTTAGGTGTCAGTTTGTGATGGTTTAACCTTCACTGGCAGTTTGATTGGATTGTAGATCATCTAGACACATCTTTGGGTGTGTCTGTGAGAGTGTGCATGCCTGTGAGAGTGTTTGCAGACATTCCGACTGTACAGGAAGAGCTCCTATAAATGTAGGCAGTACCATCCCACGGACTGGGGTCCAGGATGGAAAAGAAGGAGAAAGCTCTGAGTACCAGGTTCATCTCTCTGCTTCCTCACTATGGGAAATGCGACCAGCCACCTCATGCTGGGCTTGCTGTGATGTCCCTGTTGTGGACTGTGTTCCTCAAACTGTGAGCCAAGGTGAACTGACCCTTCATTTTGATCAGGATCTCATCATAGCAATGAAGAGCTAACTTGCTCATCATGTGTGTTTCCTGAAACCCTGTGGTTTGCACACGTGGAGAAATCTGTCTTACAGCACTCTCTCTTCAGGTTACGTGAGCACAAGCTCTGGATGTGCAGCAGCTGATCGAGAACAGAGACAGCTAAGGGTACTCACAGGACTGGGACTGGCAGAAATGATCATCCTCAGGTGGGATGAGTGGAACTGTGCGAGACTTCATAATGCCACTTAGAACGCATGCAGTTAAAGTTATGAGCTATTGACTTCTGGAATTTTCCATTATCTTTCAGACTATGGTGACCATAGAAATGAGCCATGTAGAGTGAAGTCTCAGGCAGAAGATCCGTGTCCTTAGGTTCCACAGCTGTTGTTGTATTATTTACACACGCATGCATGCATGCACACACACACACTCTAGGTCCTATGTCTTCTTTCCTTACTCAGAAGATTTATTCTCCCTTTCTATTCCCTGGCATTTATTATGCAGTCACTGTGGCATCCATACTAGCCTTGAAACAGCTAATGTGAACCAAATTCATTTCCATCTTCAGCATTTCCAGGCTGAAGATGACTTTAATTGTCATTGGCCTTCTGCTGAATTTGTATGTCAGTGTTTCCTATTTTAGGTCAAACTTAAATCCTCCATGTGTATATAAGACTTCTATTTTTTTCCATGGTTATATAACTTATTGATAGCACTCCACCATCTTCCAACTTGCACTGTCCACTGTTTTTGAGATAGGGTCCCTCATTGGTCTGGAGCTCACCAATCAGGCTAGCTCAGCTGGCCGGTGAACTCCAGGGATCCTCCTGCCTCTGTTCTTGCCACACTGGGATTACCAGCATACACTACCACACTTGGTGTTTTCTGTGTGGGTTCACCACCCCAGCCATCTCCTTTTGTATTGTAATTTGTCTCTTGTAACTGATTTAGTAACTTCTTTGTGTCTTTGATGGTCTCAGTCTCAGCAGGTTGCATGCTATAATGGCTTTGCTTTTATTCCGCTGACACTGAGGATTCTCTGAGCTTCTGAGATGTGCCTGTTGACACCTAATCAATGCTCGCTCAGGAGCAGCTTAGCTTCATCTGTTTGAATAATGCTTCTCCATTTTCTTCCTATCTTCTCCTGCAACTCTGATGGACACAACTAGGAAGTACTTCCTATATCACCCATGACCTTTAACCTCTCTTTCACAGGTCATGATATGCCTTGGCCTCGTTGTTTTTCCTCCTGAAGACCTCATGGTGTTTGTGGTGATACCCACTTATGTCAGTGAACTAGTCTGTATTTCTATTTTTATTTTTTGAGACAGGGGTCTATGTACCCCAGGCTACCTGTGGATGGGGTGTGTACTACCCTGACTGACTGGTCCCTGTTTCATTCTTTCTTTTTTAATTATTTACCTTTGTATGCATTCAGGAATTTAATGACAAACTTTAGGAGTCTTTCTCCTTCCATGATTTGGGTCCTGGGGATCAAACTCAGCTCATTGGGTTTGGTGCCAAGCAAATCTACCCATTGAGCCATCTGGCCAACCCCAGACCTATAGTTTTAGACCAGGCTTCTCTCTTGGTTCCCTTGTGTACCTTACCCAATATCTCCTCTGGCTGTGCAACTTTTTGAAAGCCAAGCTCTTGATTTCTGATTTTTTTCCTCCCCAGACCTGTTCTACTTGATGATTTGGTGTTAGTCAATATAAAAAATTATTTTCTTGGTAAGATAGTACATTCATTTATTCTTTGGAACTTCAGGAACACAGGCAATGAAACCACATCTCCCTCCTTGTTCTAAACTAATGTTTGTAATCTAGTGTGTATTTTTCAAGCATAAACTGTCATCACAATTACTTGGTTTATATCTAAGTAATTGTACAAATATTATACAATAAATATAGTAAAGTAATTGCATCCAAGACTTCATGAAATACACAGTAGTGAAAGTATAGCTATATACCAGAGTTTTTACACACACACACACACACACACACACACACACACACACACCCCTCCAAGAGTTTTCTAATAGTTGAATTGAGTGTTTAATAATGTTTAGGTTAATTATAATCTAATTAAAGGTCCAGTTCAGTAGTGTTAACTACTTTTACACTTGACCAGCTGTGGCTGGCAGCAGCCATATTAGTCAATGCTCGTGAGACTATTCCCCTGGGAATGTGTTGGTCAGGATTTGAGTTTCTTATATATGAAGAATGATAATCCAAGACTAATTATCTGCAGCAGAGTTAAAGGAAGAAGTTAGAATTGATTTGCAAAGCCTTCGGCATCTATTGATCAGAGGAAAAGCCTTTCTTCTGATGCTTGCTTCTATAATTTCGAAGTTGGGTAATTGTGGAATAGAGAACAACCCAGGCAGGTCCGTGCTCCCACTACTAACCCAGGCAGGTCTGTGTTCCCATCCCTAACCCAGGCAAGTCCATGCTCCCACCCCTAGCCCAGGCAGGTCCGTGCTCCCACTTGTAACCCAGGCAGGTCCATGCTCCCACCTGTAACCCAGGCAGGTCTGTGCTTCCACCCCTAACCCAGGCAGGTCCGTGCTCCCACCCCTAACCCAGGCAGGTCCGTGCTCCCAGCCGTAACCCAGGCAGGTTCGTGCTTCCACCTCTAAACCAGGCAGGTCCGTGCTCCCACCCCTATCCCAGGCAGTTCAGTTCTGTGCTCCCACGCCTTCCTTCATCCCTTGTCCCTTGTGAGGCTTGGTTTTGAATTTATTTATTGTTATGGACATCATTGCGATGTCTTCTTCCTATGTGGGAAGGAGTTTGGAGTGACAACCTGAACATGGCTGAAAACAGTACACATTCTCTTTTCTTCACTCATCTCTGCCTTCACGCAGTGGCTGCTCATGGGGCTATCCACAGACGTCAGAGCTTCGTTCTTCCCGGTAGAAACCAGAGTGTCTCATTTGGTCGCCAGTCAGACAGGGAGGCAGAGCCATGGCCACTGGACCCTTTCTGATCAGCTATCCCAACTGGGTTTCGAAAATAATGTTTGAGTTTGGGGCGACAGACAAGCCAGTGGGTGCTTCAGACTCACATCAGATGAACAAAATCAAGAGAACTGGAAGAAAATCCCACCATTATCTATGGTACAGCCCTGGGGAAATCGGAGGTCAGAACACTCACTTCTCATGGAGGAACTGGTCAGTAGCAAATCAAGTTTTATTTTGTACAGATTCATAAGGTAGTTTGGGATTCACTGTTGAAGCAGATAACTGATTTTAGTGTAAATCGTTGTCGACACAAGCAGGAGGGTTTAGTTGTGGTAATATTGTTGCTAGTCTGTTTTATCAGTGAGGTAGATCCACCCTTATCTGTTTCCCTGCAGAAAGGTCTCTAAAATGGCTCAGGAGCCTCTTGCTTTTGACCTTAGACCTGGTTACTTTACTTCTAGCCAAAGGAAAATAAGACCTGAATGGGAAACATATTTTGGCCCAGAGGTTTGATCCAGGAGCTCTGTAAAACAGCAAAAAGTTGGATCAACCCAAATTCACAGCAGGAGGAGTGGGGGTTTACAAAAACACTTAGTAGGTAATGAGTGACCCAGTCAGTAGGAGGGACGCTTCCCAGGGGGCTACCCATGTGGACTGTGTCCCTGAGATGAGGTGTTGGTGAGAAAAGGTCCATCAGATAACACCACCTACAAACGGAGCATGCAGATTGAACACATCAACCACAGCAGTTTGCTGGATGGCATCCAAGTGGTTACCTTTCCTGGACAAGCATGTAGCATCCCTCCAGTCTTCCTACAGGGGGTTTACCTAGGGGGTTACAGAGAATCTCACAAAGCTAAAGGAACAAGTGATGGGTTGGAAACCAATGGTGGAATGATGGTGGAAGGGGATGTCTCAGCGGGCCCATGCCGAGGCATCTCTTCCCCCTGAGGGACCAGCCACACGACGGTATACCAGAGAATGGAGTTTATTCAGGGCATGGGGAGGGGAGCCAGGAGGGTAGTAGAGGCAGAGAGAGAGAGAGAGAGAGAGAGAGAGAGAGAGAGAGAGAGAGAGAGAGAGAGAGAGTGGAGGAGGCCGGCCATGACCCCGTGGAGAGGGGGGAAGGGAAGGAGGAGGAAAGCCTGCAGGGTCAAGGGAGCAAGAGAGAGAGGAGGGGCCAGACAGCCCGGTAACAGTGGGGAGGAGCATACCTGGCTTTCGTCAGGTGACTGTGAAGGTGGAGTTTAGACAGAATACTAACAACAAGTTCACAAGAGAAAAAGACTGGAAAGGAGGCCAGAGGCACAGCACTTCAGGCGTACTCGTAGTGGGTCAGTGTTCTTCTTTGACAACTAGACTCCAACTAGTCATTGAGACTCCAAGAGAAAGATGGGCTAAGGAAGATGCCCTAGCCTGCCTGGCACGCTGCTCGGCACTGCCTCCCACCACTGTCTGTGCTTAAGTCCTGGCTCCCTTTAGTCTGGCGCAGCTCTGGGCACGAGTTGTTATTCAAGCAGTGTGGGGGAGTTTGGAATCTGGAGACTGTGGCTGATTTTCCACAGACCAGCTAACTTATACCACACTATACAGTCTGGCCTTTGGGTTTTGAAAAAAAAAAAAAAAAAGAGAGAGAGAAAACTTGAAGTAAATACCCAGATGACTCCATATAAAACTTGAAATAATACCCAGATGACATGACTCTCTATAAAACCACTGTCTCACTTCTCCCAGCTACTGGGGCCTCTTACAGGTGCAGCTGTGTGGGGAGGGAATACTGAGGGACCCTGCAGTCCTGTCAATAGGATTCCGCCACACACTTTAATTACTCCTGAAGTGGTGTGTTTTAATTAAAGCGCATGTCTCCAAACCCCCTGCCGACAGAAGATGCATCTCCGAAGTATAGCTGGGCGTGTGAAGCTGGCAGTGGGCCAGGCTACTGCTAAAGGTTGTTAGCCAGTCTCCTTCCTGCTATGCTCCTGAAATTAGATTTCTTCTCCTGTCGCCTGGAGCGAGTCAGAACCCCTTTTTCTTATCTACCTAACAAGAACAAGCTATTATCTTGGTTCAAATCCCTTCAAGATGCTCTCATGTGTATTAGGGTATGGCACTGTGAAAGGGTTACGTGAGTAGAAGCTTCATTGTTAGCTTTTATTGTGCAAATATTTTGTTTTCTTGAATGAAAACTGGTCCGGTTCAAATGTGTATCTAGATTTCTAATATATTAAGGATTTAAAAGAAAGAGAAAAGAGAAAGAAGAAAAATAAAGTTAATTTTGCTTCTTTTATTTATTTATTTATTTAATTCAAGCCTTATGACCACTGGAGACCCCACAGCCTAAAAAGAGATGGAGTCACAGAACTTTATAATGAGTTTTATAAGGGGTGAACAAAACTTACGGGTAGGTTATTCTACCAACTCACTGAGGGATATAGTTCTGTTATGGAAACAACGAATTCCAGGGTAACCAACTCCACAGCCAGACTTCCTTTTGTGGTAAAATGAGTGTACATTGGAGCTGGGGAGATGGTTAGGTCAGCGATGTGCTGTGAGGAGACCTGAGTGCCATCCCTAGGAGCTGTAAAACTGCTAGCTGCAGTGTTGTCTGTGATCCTGGCACTGGGGAGGTGGAGTCAGGCAGATCCCCGGAGCTCACCAACCAGCCTGTCTAGCCTACTGGATAAGCACTATGCCAGTGAGAGACCATGCCTCAAAGAAATGTGGTGAGAGCTGAGGGGATGGCTCAGTGGTTAGTATCACTAGCTGCTCTTACAGAGGACCTGAGTTCAGTTCCCAGCACCCAGGCCAGGCAGCTCATAACTGCTGGTGACTCTAGCTCTAAAGGATTTGACACTCTTATGGCCAGCAAATGCAGGTAGACAGAGCAACTCTGCATGTGGTTTCCCCTCCATTTTCTTCTAGGGAAGAATCATTGTCTTTCTGTGACAGAGGGATGCCATGGATAACCCTCCAACAATGGCTAACTGTCACTCCCTCCTCTTGCGGAAGCCAATGGAAGCACAGATCCTCAGGGTTAGTTGTTTACTGACAAGGTGGGAGGGAAGTCATACTGAGGAAATGCTTGAAGACTGATGAAGGCTTTTAAGAGTTGTCGAGTTACACCCATTTCGACAGGCATCTTTGTACCCTTCCCAACACTGCCCAGTTCTGACAGCCCAATCGTGTCCTTCCCTTCTGGTTCCAGTTCAGGTCCCTGTTGGCTTTCAGAGCCATACGGTTTGCTCTTGACTAGCTCATGTGATATGTCTGAGGGTGTCCTGGTGAGCTGCCATGAGACTACTCTGGAGTGGGCCTTTTCTGTAAACATGGGTTCTAGGGCCTGAGGCACTAAGCACCCGGAAGCTAGTTTAGAATTTTAACTTAAAAAAAAAAAAATCCTACCTTGGAAATAATGAGTTTGCTAATTATTTGCATGTCATCTCCTTACAACAATGATCTATTTTTCTTTGTCTGTATTGACAAATATAGTGGGGGCCATTTTCTTTTCTATTTATGTATCAGCAGTGTCGAGTTTCGAGGTTTTATATTGAATTTTAAGGCACTTTAATTTCAATCGATCATACCTGGCAGGGGAGGGTTGGCCTGTCTTAGTGAAGGCCCTCGGACAGAACCTTTTACACGAGTTATTTTTAATAAGCTGCTCTCAAGTCAATCACACATACACAGATGTCATCAGACATAAGCAACTGAGTGAGACTGAGGCTGGATAACTCCTGGGCTGGGGGGATGGTCACGTGGCTTTCTTTAAGTTCTGACACTCTGATCCAGCCAGACTTCTGTCAGTTCTAAGAACCAAATTACTACACAGACCCCACCATACACTGGTCACATATTCCAGAAGGAACAAATAAAAAACATCTCCTAGAGCAAATTTGTGCTAGACTTAAACAATTTATTACATTTAAATTTAATTTAATTATGCAATATGGGAAAACCTTCCCAGAATCACAGAGCAACTCCAACTCCGCAATATGCAATCCTGTGACTTCTAAATGTGCAAGAAAAGAGGACCCAGGTATTTTGAAATATCTAAATCAATATGGGCCACAGGAATCCGTAGAGGTTAAGGAGTGATCTTGTCCCTGCCTGCTCGGGCAAAGCTTCATTCTCCCCCTGACCCCTGTAATCCTAGTTTACAAACCATCTGCCTCAGCACCCTTAAAACTAATCTCACTGTTCCTCTAATACCAGCTCAGTGGACCTTATAAGTTGCCACGGTCTCCCTGGACAACCATCCTGTGGATTTCTTTCTGATCTCTGCTCTTCCTCCTCTACCTTGTATTTTCCCATCCCCTGTCAGAGCTGCTGGTCAGTCAGCAGCAGCTGTTGGGATAGGGTCCATTCACAGTAGACTCTGTTGACCAAGGAAAGATGGTTTCCTGAGTCCAGTGAGTCAACTGTTATTCTCATCCAAAGCCATAATAGGTACAACTGGCCATTACAAGTCCACCCTTGGTACGTAGGGCAACTCTTTAAAACTAATCTCCACATAAAGACAAAACCGAGGTCATTCTTGTACTCAACGTCACAAAGCATAATATTTCAGACAGCCAGAAGCTCACTCTTCTTGCAGAAGATACAAAGTCCTACGCTTAAATACTCTGCAATAAAATTAACACACACATTTATTTAGTTCAATTTTTATATATTTGAGTGTTTTTACTGCATTTATGTATTGTACGTATATGCACTGTGGATGTGCCTGGTGTCCTCAGTGACTAGAGGAAGGTGTTGAGTCCCCTAGAACTGGAGTTATAGCTACCATGTAGGAGCTGGGAACTCAACCAAGGCCCTCTTCAGAGGAAGCTTAAAAATCAATATATTTTATGTGATGGCCTTTGGCCAAGCAACCCTGTCTGTTGAGCTGGCCTAGCCACTGCCTCTTCCTGTCTACTCTATATGTCAGCTTATGCATTCTTATGAGACCAGCCCATTCTTTGGGGTCTATCTAATGATTCTTGATAGACTCTACTCTAAAAATGAAGATTTGACAGGGACAGGACTCATGGGATATTAGGCCCAAGTTCTAAACTCTGTGACTACAAGAACTCCTGGAGTTCATATGTTACGAACCCAAACACTGTTGGGGTTAGAAAGATGGCTCAGCATTTAAGAACATGGCTGCTCTTCCAGAGGACCCAAGTTCAGCACCCACATGGCGGCACACAACTGTCTGTAACTGTGGTGGTTGAAATGGGAACAGCCCCCATAGACTCTCATATTTGAATGCTTAGTCACCAGGGAGTGGAACTATTTGAAAGGATTATAAGATTAGGAGGTGTGGCCTTGTTGGATGAAGTCACCTGGAATGGCTGTTGAAGTTTCAGAAGGCCAAGCCAGGCCAGTCTCTCTTTCTCTCTGCCTGTGGATCCAGATGTAGCTCTCAGCTTCTGCTCTAGCACCTGCCTGCTACCATGCTCTCTGCCATAATGATAATGGCCTAAATCTCTGGAACTGTGATCAAGCACCCAATTAAATACTTTTTAAGAGTTGCTGTGATCATGATGTCTTGTCACAGCATTAACACTGTGACTAAGACAGTAACTCTAGTCCCAGGGGATCCAACATCTCTTCAGGGACTGCACACCTATAGTGCACAGACATTCGTGCAGGCAAAACACTCATACACATAAAAATAAATAAATAAATAAATCTTTTTTAAAAATCCAAGGGGTTGGGGATTTAGCTCAGTGGTAGAGCGCTTGCATAGCAAGCACAAGGCCCTGGGTTCAGTCCTCAGCTCTGAAAAAAAAAGACAAAAATCCAAGTTGTTGGCCTATAATTGAGATCTGTACATCAAATGGATGCTTCTAAATTAGTCGTTTGTTTCTTCTTGAAGGTACATCCTCTTTTCTTGTCTACTATTAGCCATCTTAATTCGTCTGTTTAAGGAACAAATGGGATTGTGGATTTTACCTGACTGTTTGATAGCAAATTCAGAATTGGAGATGTCTGAATTAGTGAGATTTTACGGTGTTTTTAATGACGTTTAATTCTCTAGCCTAATTAATTATGTGGTCTCATTCCAAATATAGTTAGGTACAAGCTCTTGTACGAATACATATTTTATTACAGACAGAAGAAATGGACCAGGTGTTTCTATAGTTGAGGGAGCAAAGACCTTCATTATCCAGTTGAAAGAAAAAGACATTTCTGGCACACTGCAGAGCTGTGTGTTTTGTCAAGTGCCTGTTGGTGGTTTTCTGTGCAGGGGTTCTATATGCAAGTGCCTCAAGGACAGGACGCAGACCGGGAAAGCTGAAGAGGCTCCACAGTACTCCTCTGCAGTACCCAGAGAGTCAGGACAGAAGTTGGGGGTTGCAGACACCTCTCAATTGCCAACAGCACAGAAATAGACTGTGTTCTCGTATGGATACTGGACTTTTGTTTCCCTCTAAGAGTAGTTATTACCTACAAAGCCAGAAAAATGACATCAAGATTTATTATAAACCAGGTCATTCTTTGTTGGTAACATGTGAAACATGTTTGTCATTGTGAATAAGTAGATGTGTGCTCTGTATGCCTATTTTATATACTGATGTACCTAGAGTCCTGTAAAAATTGCTCATTGGAAAAGGAGTTTTAAGAGGAGCAAGCTTAAGAACCTCTATGGGGCTAGGGAGATGATAGCCCAGTGGGTGGATTGCTTGCTTCTTAAGCATGAAGGCCCAAGTTTGAATACCAGGAATCCACATAGGAGCCTGGTGCACTAGCATACATTGATAACCTCAGTGCTCTGTCTGCTCCTACAGTGAAGTGGGAGTCAGAGATAGGAGACTTTCTGGGAGTTCTTGGGCCAGCTAGCCTTCTGTGTGCAGCACCACAAAGTATCAGTGATGCTCAGAGTCAAAGTGGCATGCAAGGACAACCCCTCAAGGCCTCCATACACAAACTGCACATGTGTCCCTCTCCCTCCCTCCTAGATCCACACACATCATACACCCCGCCCTGCCCCCCCCCATATGCACACACAGAGAGGTTTGTTTTCTTTTTTAAGGAAAGGAAGACACATAGAGGAAGTAACTTGCAAAGAATCAGAACAACCAAATGACAAGAAAATCTAGAGTAAGATGTAACTGGGAAAATGATACAGGAACAAGGTAAAAAGTTGAGCAAATAAATCCAAGCCATAAGCTGTCCAGTCTCAGAGCTGAAGGGCACAGTGATAGAACTAAGAATTTACTAGAGGGCTGTAGCAGCAGACTTGATAAAAAAAAAAATTAAACAAATATCTGAATTATCCTCTTAGAAGAGGGGGAAAAAAAATGAAGGAATGAAAGAAGCCCACAGGAATTTCCAATGCTGTAATAGTGTGCAAACCACTCAACTTTGATCTAAGAGCTAAAATACAAGCATGTGAAAAATAACCAGTTCTAATAATGTTATTAAATGTAATATGATGTAAATTTATGATATATATATATATATATATATATATATATATATATAATAATGTTATTGAATATGTAGCAAAGAGTTGTATAAATTCCAAGGGGAGAAGTAGGTAGTAGTTTTATGTTTATTATCCAAGTTAATTTGTTTAACACATAAAATAGTACATACTTGTGTGTGTGTGTGTGGTGTGTGTGTGTGTGTGTGTACATATGGATGTAGTGCTCAAGGAGACCAGAAGAGGGCGTCAGATCCTCTGGAACTGGAGTTGCAGGTGGTTGTGAGCTATCCTACATGGGTGCTAGGAACTTAATTCAGATCCTCTGGAAGAGCAACTAGTGCTCTTAGCAACTTCTCCCTACTCCATCTCTGTGTATGTTTATAGCTAGTATATCAAGTTGAAAAAGTTCTGTTTTCTGTCTTCTTTGCTGAGTGTGTTTTTATCATAAAAATTCACTGGTTTTATCAATACAGAAAACAGTGCTTTGCTGTATCTATTAAGGATCCATGGTCGTTGTTTATTACTATTAATTTTTCATGTGTGATGGTTTATATCAACTGTCAACCCAACAGGACCTAGAGTCACCCAGGAAAGAAACCCTTGGGTATGCCTGTGAAGAATTACCTAGACTAGGTTGGCCGGTAGGCATGCCTGTGAGGGATTTTCTTGTTTGTGTTAACTGAGATAGGACAATTCATTCTAAATGTAGTTAGTACCAGTTCCTGGTCTGAGTCCTGGACTGAATAAAAAGGAGAAAGTGAGCTGAGCACCAGCAGTCACCTCTTGGCTCATCATTCCATCTTCATCACTCGTCATTCTGTGGATACAATGTAACCAGTTGTTACAAGCCCCTGCAGCCATTCAGACTCCACCACGATGGACTGTACCTTAGAACTGTGAGCCAAAATAAAACCTTCCTTCTTTAGACTGCTTTTGTAGAGGGATTTCATCACAGTAACAGGAAAAGCACCTCAGACAATGTTAACCTTGCATTTTAGCATACATTTTAGCATTTTTGTCATGTTGCTGGTTTGGCCTGATATTGGTCAGGAACTTTGAATCTGTATTTGTAAGGGTGTTGGTTTTGTTATGTTACATCTTTACACTGTTTCTGTTTGCTTTTGGTATCTCATGATGTTTGTCCCCTTTAAACAAATTGGGAAGTGTCTTCTCTTTGTTCTGTTCATAGAAGACCTATGCTCACTCTTTTCCTTATGTGCATATAATTCATCAGTGAAGTTACCCAGTCCTCTGCTTTCCTTCCTGGAAACATTTTGTTGTTGTTACAGATTCAGTCTCCTTACTAGATATTTGTCAACTCAGAGTTTTCATCTTTCCTCAATCTGTTTTGGCAATGTCTTCTTAGGAATTTTTCTATCTTATCTAGTTCATCCAATTTTTTGCTGTTTAATTTTTCATAGTATTTTTTCTTAATCCCTTTTGTTTCTCTAAGGTCTATTGATATCTCTTTTTTCATACATTAATGATTTGGATATTATTTTTCATGATTGGTGTCACTAAAGGTGTAACTATTCTGCTTATCTTTTCAAAAAATGATCTTTAGATTTTGAGGACTTTTCTCCACTTTTTGTATTAGTTGCTTTTTTTAATTGGATATTTTATTTACATTTCAAGGGTTATCCCCTTTCCCCATTTCCCCCTACCCAGAAACCCCCTATTGCATCCCCCCTCCTCCTGCTTCTATGAGGATATGCTCCCACCCACCCACCTACTCCCATCTCCCTGCCCTTGAATTCCCCCACACTGGGGCATCCAGCCTTCACAAGACCAAGGATCTCCTCCCCCACCTATGACCAACAAGGCCATCCTCCCCTACATATACAGCTGGAGCCATGGGTCTCTCCCTATGTGCTCCCAGGCTGGTGGCTTAGACCCTGGGAGCTCTGGTTGGTTGGTATTGTTGCTTTCCCCATGGGGCCGCAAACCCTTTCAGCTCCTTCAGTCTTCTCTCTAACTTCTCCATTGAGAATCCCATGATTAGTTCAATGGTTAGCTGTGAGCATCTGCCTCTGAATATGTCAGGCTCTGGCAGACCTCTAAGGAGCTCTGGCAAACCTCTAAGAAGACAGCTACATCAGGCTCCTGTCAGCATGCACTTCCTGACATCTACATCAGCATCTACCTTTGGTGACTACACATGGGATGGATACCCAGATGGAACAGTCTCCAGACGGCCCCTCCTTCAGTGTCTGTCCCACACTTTGTCTCCATATTTGCTCCTATGTATATTTTGTTACTCCTAAGAAGGACCAAAGCACCCACACTTTGGTCTTCCTTCTTCATGAGTTTCATGTGGTCTGTGAATTGTATCTTGGGTATTGTGAGCTTTTGGGCTAATATCCAATTATCAGTGAGTGCATACCATGTGTGTTCTTTTGTGATTGGGTTACCACACTCAGGATGATATTTTCTAGTTCCATCCATTTGCCTAAGAATTTCACGAATTCATTGTTTTTTAATAGCTGAGTAATACTCCATTTTGTAAGTGTACCATATTTTCTGTATCCATTCCTTTGTTGAAGTTCATCTGGGTTCTTTCCAGCTTCTGGCTATTATAAATAAGGCTGCTATGAACATAGTGGAGCATGTATCCTTGTTGTATGTTGGAGCATCTTCTAGGTATATGCCCAGGAGTGGTATAGCTGGGTCCTCAGGTAGCACTATGTCCAGTTTTCTGAGGAACCACCAGACTGATTTCCAGAGTGGTTGTGCCAGCTGTTGCTGAGATATAACACCATGACCAAGACCAACTTATAGAAGAAAGAGTTTATTTTAGTTTACATTTAGAGAGGGAGAGTCCATCATGATCGGAGGATGTGACAGCAGAAACAGGAAGCTGAGAGATCACAGACACCTATCAGAGAGAGTGAACTGCAAGTGTCATGGGGATACATATATTCAAAGCCTGACTCTAGTGACATACTTCCTCCAGCAAGGCCACACCTCCAAACCTTTTCAAACAGTGCCACAAGCTGGGGACTAAGCATTCAAATTCTTATGGATGTCATTTTTCATTCAACCCCTTGTCTTGTTGTTTCTCTTTCTGCTTAGAAGGAAGGCTGAGTTTCTTTCTGTAGTCCATCATTTTTGTGGAAGTCTTTAGTTCTTTGACCAGGCTTAAATGATGGATTTCTTCCTTATCCTCTCCTGCATCCATCCTTCTCTCCACTGTGCCTTGCGAGATGCAAGTGATCAAAAGAAACAAAACCAAATGTTGTGCACTTATGAGAGTATGTCAGCTCCTTAGGCAGGGGTGCAGCAGGCCATGAGCCTCGCATCCCCTCTCTTAATGGACACATCAGAGTCCCCAGGAGAGGATCCTAAATCCAGGTTGGATGAAGCAGAGACCTAGTCCACTGCTGATAGTTCTGTCTGCTCTGGCTGGTGAGCACGGACACATTTTAGAGGAGGAGCCAGCCCATGTCAGGGAGCGAACAGAATGAAGTTCAGTGGTCTACCAACCCAGGCACTGCTGGCTTCAAAATAGCCGCAGTGAGAACACATCTCTACCCATCTGTGAGCTTGTTTTTCTTTCCTGGCTGAGTTCTTCTCTCCCTCCCCTTCTCCCTCTCTTCTTCCTTCCTCTAAAAGCAAGTCATTTTAATGGGAAAGGTGTAGCATTGCACTTCCTCTTTGGGAAATAATATTTTCTTCATTTCTAGTCTATGAGAAGAGTGCTATGGTATTTACATCCTCACTTTTAGGACATTGGATTTTCCAACTTAATAATTTTTTTATTTGGATACAAGGTCAAACACACACACACACACACACACACACACACACACACGCAAGCAAGAACACCAAAAAACTTTGCATTGGTAAGACTTCACGCAGGCATCTGTCATTAGTTCTGTTCTGGTCCTGCCCAGAATGTTACCCCTGCAAACACTGACCTCTCCCCATGAACATCCCACAGTGTGTTCTTAGTGTCCCTGCACTGTCTGAGGTTATCTTCATTTGCAAGGTCTCTGTTGACCAGCTTCCTCCAGCAATACCACCTTTGTTTTGCACTTGTCTTTACCCTTACAGCTGTGGGCCACCAGAGCTGGTATACACTGTGCTGGGTTTAAAAGCCAGGGCTTTGTGCATGTGGGGATGACCCTCCTCCAGCTGGGTTCCATCCCCAGCACCCACTGGTTTTGGTTTTTCGAGACAGGGTTTCTCTGGTCCTGGCTGTCCTGGAACTCACTCTGTAGACCAGGCTGGCCTTGAACTCAGAAATCCGCCTGCCTCTGCCTCCCAAGTGCTGGGATTAAAGGCGTGCGCCACCACCGCCCGGCCTGGTTTTGGTTTTTAAGTCATTAGTTTGTGGTGGTGACGGTGGTGGTGGTGATGGTGGTTTTCTGTCTGTAGGTACCCTCAGAGGCCATAGGTGGGAGATGTGTAGTTATAGGCAGTTGCACCTCCCTTGTGTGGGTGTTGGGAACAAAACACAGATTCTCTGCAAGAGCAGTATGGCTGTTTACCTCCAGGCCCTTTCCTGGTTCTGCCAAAGCACTGCTGACAATTACCTGACTTCTGACAATTATATTCAAAAGGCCATCAGTTCAGGGATCCTGTGAAAGTGACCAGAGCATATCAGCAGAGCCTTGACTTGGTGCCATTTCCCAGTTAGCCCTGAGAAGGTAGGTGCTGTTCAGGAAACTGCCTGTAGTCACATGTCCAGGGCCAAACAAACTCGAACTGGACCTGCTGCTTTGGCCAGAGACTTCTAAGAGCTGATTATCTCATAAGCCTAGTGTAGCCCCACGAGGATGGCCGAGTGTGACACTTTACTGAGATTTATTACAAAAGAGTTCCTCTGTCACAGCTGCTCGTGGGAACAATAACCCAGCAAGCACACTTTTGGGAGGTGGCACTATAATTAAATGCTGAACTGGTATTAATTTTCTCATTACTAAATTTTAGGACGGATTCTCTCTGTTGCATCTTGGTTGGGTGTCAGCCAGAGGAAGCAGGTGGTAGCAGCCCCGATGGGCCAGGAATACCTGCATCTGCTGGGTGTCTGGGCATGCACCGCTTTCCCCAGGTGTTGTCATCTGAGATACGGTTTGACCTGAGTGCCCTCTGACTCAGTGGAGGCGCATCTTTCCTCAGCTACATGGCGCTAACTCAGTGCACACAGACGATAGTTGTGCTTGTCAAAAGTGAAGAGCTTGCACCATTTCTCAGAAAGTGCTCTCTGTGTGGCGTCTGGGCCATTTAGAGCCCTCTTTTGAGCCTTGGACAGTTTTCTGTAGATACGATCAGATCCGTGTTGCCATATCTGGGCATCTTACAATCTCATTTCCCATTGCCGGTGATATCATGAGGCCAGGAATGGCTTCCTCAAGGAAGGGCCACCACAGGGTCCTAATGGGATGGTATGTGTGTATGGTGTATGTATGGTATAATATGGGTTACGTGTATAGTATTGTATGTGTATATGTTATATTATAGGTTATGTACGTGAATATGTGTGTGTATGTGTAGTATTGTACATGTGTGGTGTATGTATGTGTGGTATATGTGTGGGGTGTGTGTATGGTGTGTGTATGTTGTGTTTATGTGTAATATTGTATGTATGTGTGTATGTGTAGTATTGTATGTATATGTGTGTATGTGCATGCATGTATAGTATATATGTATGTGGTGTATTATGTGGTGTGTGTGTGTGGTATATATATGTGTGCATATGTGTAGTATTGTATGTATACATATATATGTGTAGCATTGTGTGTATGGTGTGTGTGTGTGGTGTATATATATGTGTGTGTGTGTGTAGTATTGTATGTATACATATATGTGTGTAGTATTGTGTGTGTGGTGTGTGTGTGGTATATATATGTGTGTGTATGTGTAGTATTGTATGTATACATATATATGTGTAGTATTGTGTATGTGGTGTGTGTGTGGTATATATATGTGTGTGTGTGTGTGTAGTATTGTATGTATACATATATGTGTGTAGTATTGTGTGTGTGGTGTGTGTGTGGTATATATATGTGTGTGTGTGTGTGTGTAGTATTGTATGTATACATATATGTGTGTAGTATTGTGTGTGTGGTGTGTGTGTGGTATATATATGTGTGTGTGTATGTGTAGTATTGTATGTATACATATTTATGTGTAGTATTGTGTGTGTGGTGTGTGTGTGGTATATATATGTGTGTGTGTGTGTAGTATTGTATGTATACATATATGTGTGTAGTATTGTGTGTGTGGTGTGTATGTGGTATATATATATGTGTGTGTGTGTGTGTAGTATTGTATGTATACATATTTATGTGTAGTATTGTGTTTGTGTGGTGTGTGTGTGGGGTATTGGTGTACATCCATGTACAAGTGTGTCACCTCTATGTGCACATGTGTGGAAGCCAGAGGAGGATACCGAGTGACCTGCTGTGTCATTTTTCACATTGTTCCTTCAGTGAACTCAGAGCAAGGCTGGAAGTTAGCAAACCCAGGAATCCTCTGCCCCATGTCGCTGAGGTTACAGGTGTGTGTGTGTGGCCAAGCCTAGCTCTTCCCCCTCCCAGACTTATTTCTAGCTTTATGTGAGTGTTTTGCCCACATGTATGTCTGTGTACTATGTGTGTGCCAGGTTCCCACAGAGGTCAGAAGAGGGCATCGGATTTGCTAGAATTGGAGTTAATTTGATTGTGAGCCATCATGTGGGTGCCGGGACCTGAGCCTGTGTTCTCTGCAAGGGCAGCCAGTGCTCTTACCCACTGAGCCATCTCCAGCCCTTTAGTGGATCTCCAGCCCTTTAGTGGATCTCCAGCCCTTTAGTGGAGTGTTTAAAGGAAGACGTCCACCCACATCTCTGTTGTGCCTGCCATAGGGCTCCTCTTGCTTGTGGGTATACTGAAGCTGTTGGCTAACCATGCTCCTCCCCAGAAAGACTCTGTCTGCTTCGGCTTCTCCTGACCTACAGGTCCCTCTCCCACCTCAGTGTAGAGCAGGTGGGTGATTTGTTTTCAAATTGTATTATGGGAAGTAAATGTTTCTGATGCTTAGCATTCCTGTCCTGATTTGTAGGGGAAATCTTGAGATTAGTTTATATTACGCTGTCACACGGTTTTAAATCCCCTAACAAGAGACTTAAGGACAAAAGTCACTCTGTTTTCTCCATTTATTGTTATTATTTGGAAATGGGAAAAAAAACAACAACCACATAACCTAAAAATAAAATAATAATAAGCAAACCAAGTAATGGGGTTGTGGTATGTGACTGTAATTCCAGCAATAAGGAATCTGAGGCAAGAGGATTGTTGTGAATTCAAGACCAGTCTGGGCTACATAGTGAGTTAAATGTCAGCCAAAGCTACACAGTAAGACGTTGCTTTAAAGACAAAACAAATACCGAACAGCCAAGGAGTCTGGAGGGATGGCTCAGTGGTTAAGGGCGCTTGCTGCTTGTTCAGAGGACCTGAGTTCAGTTCCTGGTACCAGAGTTGGGCTGCTCACAACCATCTGTGACTCCAGTTCCAGGTGACCCAACAGCCCCACAACAAATATCCCCTTCTGACTTCTGAAGGACCTGCACAAACATGGGATATACACATGCTCGACCTCTCTCTCTCCCTCCCTCCCTTCCTCCCTCCCTCCCTCCAGCTCTTACACCACACACACACACACACACACACACACACACACACACGCACACAGAGAGAAGGATCTGCTGTTCCTAGTGTCCCTAGTTTGCACACAATAAGAAGGGTAAGAGACTCAGGCCCTCACATGTTAAAGCCTGAGGCCCACTTTGTCCTCTGCCTGCTAGAGATGTGAGTGTGTAGGATCGGGACCCTGAGGCAGAGAGACAGCCACGTCAGGTGTCCCTCCTTAGCGGGCGAGCACACGCCTTTTGTTCCTCATCTGTGACTGTCCATACGATGTTGTGGGCAGTTGAGCTGTTTCATATGCATGTGTGAAAACCGAAGCTCGTGACCCATAGTAGATGTTAATCGTTCGGTGGAAACCTCATTAAAAAGGTTTATTTATTATAATCCCAGTGTCATTATTTATTAAAATCCTCAATTGTAATTCTTAAAATGTTTTGGATAGTTCATTATGACACGTGTATATTACTTTTTGTTCAGTTTGAGGTTGGTGTTACTTCATTCATTCATTCACTCATTTTTGAGATGGGGCCTCATGCAACTTAGGCTGGCCTTGAACTCCCGTACATAACTGAGACCAAAACAGAAAGAAGAATAAAATAGGTAAAAACTAGGAAATACCTTTTTAAAAAGGAACTTCAATGACCTTGACATTCTGACCTTCCTGCCTCTACCTCTGAAGTGTGGAGGTTATGGTGTGGGATCCCATACATCCAAGTCTCTGCGTGCTGGGGATTGAACTCAGGGCCTGGTGCACACTAGGCAAGTGCTCCACAACTGAGCACATGCAAGTCCATGTGTCATCTTAAACACTCACAGAAGCACGCTACACACAACACATAAAGCTTGGCTTCCTCCTCCAGCCTTAACCACCATCTGGGATTTCTAGTGTTTACAGTGTAGGCCTGAAGCAGAGCTTAAGGGGTATAGTATCCATAGGATAGTATTTGTCTAAAGAATACATTATAATTTATTTTGTGTTGAAATAGAATGCCTATAAGTAACCTGTCAATCTATGGAAATTAAGAATTCTTGACTATTGCTTTTCAGTGCTTTGTGGAAACCTGTGTTTCATTTTGATGAAAAGGATAGATTACCTGCTATTGCTGGTTTGGTTTCCTTCTTTTCTCCCTCCCTCCCTCCCTCCCTCTCTTCCTCCCTCCCTCCCTTCCTCCCTCTCTCTCTCTCTCCCCCCCCCCTTCTTTCTTCTTTCTTTCTCATGGTACCCCAGGCTGGCCGATCTTCCTGCCTCCATGTCCTAGTTGCTGGGATCCCAGGTGTGCTCCGCCACGCCTGACATAGGCTATCTTTGTCTTCACCTAAGAGCTGAGAGCATGAAACAGCAGATGCTTGGCCGTCCAGTTCTCTGCCATCTGGCCAGAGCCATCTAGAAGTAGCACATGAGAGTTCAGAGGAACAGTCTCCCTTGCTCCACAGACATGCCATGTTTGGTCTAAGTTAGTGTGGAGGGTGGATTTGGGCCACACTGAACTCTGTCCTCTCCTCAGTCTCTGATCTCTCCTTTCATTCCACAGATCTACTTTGGCTGTCCATGTTTAACTCTGACCATGGGAAGAAAGCTGGACCTGTCGGGTCTGACCGACGACGAGACCGAGCATGTTCTCCAAGTGGTGCAGAGAGACTTCAATCTTCGCAAAAAGGAGGAGGACCGGCTAAGGTGAGACCTGACCGCATTTGGACAGTGAGGCTCAGGTGTCTATGTTATAATCCCACACTTGGGATTAGGAAATGGCTACTCTGTCCTTTCTTGAAGGGCTTCCCATATCCAGTGACATGTGTCAGAAGGTACCTGGCCCACTGGTGTGACACCTGTGTCACCTCAGTGAGAGTCTGGTACTGAGCCAAAGGAGCTAAGGACACTCCCTCAGAACCAAGGGTACCTACTGTTTGTCTTGTCTCCATATTGCTTGCATTTAATGTGCCTGGGAGAGGTTTACAAACAATGAATAGACGTAATGTTGTTATAGGAAATACTATTTCATTCTTTAGCAGTTTCCTTTAGTGGGTATAAAACTCACAGTGGAACCCTTTCCTTCTTCAGTCTTGGCCTGAATTCATTCTCTTGCCTCCCAACCAGCTGTGCTTTTTCAGGTTTGAGGGTCAGGTCTCAGGTGTGCAGTTTATCCTGTGATGGTGATGGCCTCGTCACCGGTGATGGCCTCGTCACCAGCGCTGACAGGAAGCGAAGATCGTGGGAATTAGGTCTTAGGAATGTAGCGTGGAAATGTAAGGAGAGTTGAAAACATCCAGGAAGAGATTCAGAGGGAAACAGTCACCTAGCTGCTCCTGCCCCAGGTGTGTAGCACTGGCCTCACAGACTGTCTGGGCTGTTCTGTCACTGTGAGCCCCAGTTGACACAGAGGTGCTGACTGATTACAAAGCAAGTAGCTCAAAGGAAGAAGACTTTACCTGGGCTCATAGTTTGAGGGTTCAGTCCACTATGGTGAGGAGGGCGTGGAGGCTGGAGCATGGACCAGTGGGGCACACTGCTTACACTTGTCAGGAATCAGAGGGAGATGAGAACCGCTGCTCACCAGGGCATCATGCCCCTTTATTTGACTGTGGAGAACCGAGTCCACAGTCAGGTGAGTCCTTCCTTCTCCATCACATCTCTCTGAAAGCCTCACAGACACACAGAGAGGTGTATCTCCTAGGTGATCTACAAGGCCTCTGCTCCATGCTGAGGTCACCTTGACCTCTCTTGCTGTGACCTTCAGGTTGAGGTCACCTTGACCTCTCCTGCTGTGACTTTCATGCTGAGGTCACCTTGACCTCTCCTGCTGTGACCTTCAGGTTGAGCTCTCCTGCTGTGACCTTCATGTTGAGGGTCTCCTTGAGTTCTCGTGTGACCTTCACAAATCTGATCATATGCTTTCACTGCTTTACCCCAGTGACCTGCCCTTGGGTCAGTCCTTGGCTTTGAACGAGGGAGACTTGGCTGACTTCAAGCCTTCATCTTTAGCTTATTGACGATTGTCTCTTGTTTTTTGGCTTGGTTTTTTTTTCTATTCTCCATGGTTCTAGTTTCCATCTCTTGCTCTAGTATGTTTGACCGAAGGCAACTTACAGGTTACAGTCCATGATTAAGGTAAGGCAGAACAAGAATGCAAACAGAAGCTGTGGAGGAAGCTGCTGGCTGGCTTACTCTCAGGCCTGTGCACAGCTAGCTTCCTTAATACAGTTCAAGAATGCCTGCCTCGGGAATGGTGCTGCCCACAGTGGCCTGGGTCCTCCCACATCAACTAACCATCAAGATAATCCCCACAGTCATCCTCACAGGCCAGTCCTATCTAGGCAATCTTTCTATTGAGATTCCCTTCTCAAAGAACTCCAGGCTGTGTGGAATTGACAGCTAACTAGGACATTTTTCAAATTTAGTACAGGAACCTGATCTGTGAGCTGTACCATCCCCTCTCAGTTCTGACAGAATGGTGTTCATATGCTTAGCCCAACCTTCCTCTGTAATGACTGTGCTTTATACCCCTACTCTTTCTACAAAACAGTTTGCCTCCAATGCTGAGGGCCATCCCACGCTGCTCTGCAAACCTCTTTGAGTCTTTCTGTTGTTTGTGGCTTGCTTTTTAATGTCTGGAAGCCAACAGGTAGCACTTATGCAATCATGACTGGAAATGCTCTCTCCCTCCCTCCTGCCCCCTCCAGAACTTCGTTGGACTCTGTAGGGGCTGATAGCTTTCTCCTTGTTGATGTTATAAGTTAGTTTATTTTTATTTCTGCTTTTAAAAATTATTTTATTTACAATTCAGTCATTGCCCCCATCAGTCCCCCCTCCCACAGTTCCTAATTCCTTTCCTCTTCCCCCTTGCTCTGAGAGTGTTCCCTCCACCAGCCACCACCAGGTCTGCCCCTTCCCTGGGGCATCAAGTCTCAAGGATTAAGCACATCATCTCCCACTGAGGCCAGACCAGGCAGACTTTTGCTACATATGTGCTCTGGGCCTCGGACTAGCCCTTGTATGCTCCTGGTTGGTGGCTCAGTCTCTGGGAGCTCGCTGGGGTCTGGTTTAGTGGAGACTGTTGGTCTTCCTGTGGGGTCTTCAATCCTTCCCGTAATCCTTATTTTATTTCTTTGTTGTTATTGTAAAGTAGTCTTGCAAGGGAGGGTAGAACAACAAGTGGTTGCTTCCCTTGTCATCTGGAAGCCAGACAACACAGAAACTTGTCAGCCTGTCTGGACCGTCTGGGTTCCTGGGGACCATGCAGAGGTGGGAGGCTCACCAGGGGGGTGCTGTATAGTCTGCTGTGGGCCAGAAACATTGGGGAAGGATTCCCAAAGTCAGAGGGGTTCTGGGAAAGGAGGGTGATTGGTGCTCAGTACACGGATGATGTCTTTTAGTACTGGTCTCTTTAAGACAATGAACACCAAGTAGATAGTGCCTCGAAGGACTGCTGGGCCCAGGCTCTGCTAAATATATTGAGTGTCTAAACAGGACGCAGTGAGAAGAATAAATTAATTACCGTTAAGCCACCACATCTCCAGCCCTGTCTGGAGTGGCTTGTGTTTTCCAGCAGTGAGGTCTGCCTCACAGGAAGCGGCTCCTCCCTTCCTTCTCTCAGATAGATCTGGAAAATCTTCAGAGGGTATAAAAATAACAATGTCCATGGTCAGAGATCTTACATGTCTACTTCATTTCTTCTGTAATTTGATTTTTTTTGAAGGATGAGAGAGGAGTCAGGGAGTCATTGTGGTCTTTGTGCCAGGTGCTCACACACGGGTTTTGGCCCAGTGTAGTCTTGGTAGGAAGCAGTCCTACAGAGGCGGGATGCCCTGCCTGGAAGAAGCAATGTCACAGGTTCTTGAGTTATTAAGATTCAGGCAGCAAGGCCTTTAAAGCCTCGCCTTGCAGGGAGATTAGGGGTGGGAGTGGTTCGCTCATGCTTTCCTCTCTACTGGGCTCCTAGAGCAATGCCAGGTACCCCCAAAATAATAATGATTTGGGGGTGTGGTGAGGGTGCATGTATGTGTGTGTGCACTTGTGTGGTAGGGATGTGGTGGGGGTGTATGTGTGTGCACATGTGTGGTGGGGTGTGGGTGTGTGCACATGTGCGGTGGGGGTGGTGGTGTGTGCACATGTGTGGTGGGGTTGTATGTGTGTATGTGCATATGTGTGGTGGGGTGCATGCACTTGCACATGAGCTTACATGCACATGCACATGTGTGTGCATGCACACCTGCTTAAGCATGCAGATGGAAGCCATGGGTCACTTCAAGTGTCACGCCTCAGGAACCCTTAGCCTTGTTTTCTGAGACAGGACCCCTCTCTGGGGTCTGAGGCTCACAGAACAAGCTCGGCTGGCTGGCCAGTGAGCTTCAGGCATCTGCCTGTCTCTGTCTCCTTGACACTGGGATTGCAGTATGCATGCGCTGTCATGCCTGGCTTTTTATGTGGCTCCTGGGGTTGAACTTGATAACCATTTTCTTATCCCCACAGCCCATTACTGAAGATTTGTATAATAGTGGGATATAAGCCGGCTCCTGAGCTCAGACCACTGAGGTCTGGGCTTCTTGCATGACTCAGATGCAGGGGTCTACCCAGTTGTGTCTTGACTCGTTTGTACATGGTTACTGCTTGTAAGGACCTCATGGACGAGCTTGCTTGGGGCTCAGACATCTGGTTTGGTGTTCGACCTCAGACTCCCCTTCTCCACGTGGCTTTCCCTGGTGGTCTCAATATTGAGACTTCCTTTATTCACTTCCCCAACACGCAGCGCCGTGAGGTTCTGGTTTCACTTACATAGATGGAAGTTATCATCACAAGTGAACTGTTTTCCCCTGTGGCAAAATCCAACAGCACTCACCCAGTATTTCCTGGCTGCTTTTGCAGTTCATGGAGACCACTGAGGTCTAGCCAATCAAGTGTGAGGGGCGGGGCCTTTGTCTCTTAAAGCCTGTGCTCCAAAGAGGTAGTATAGCTCCACCATCTCTCCGCTTGCCTGCTGGGGTGACTCTAGAAGTGTCTGTTGAGATATGACCTTACAGGGTAGATGGAACCTGATCCCTAGGTCACTGTATAGGAGAAACTCTGGTGACCAGCAGGGGACTCGGTATGAGTTCCCTGGATTATGTTTCTGTAATGGTTAATCTCAATTGTTAACTTGATGAGCTCTAGAATCGGTGGGCATGCCTGTGGGGGATTGTGTTGATTAGGTTAGCTGAGATGGAAGATCTGCCCACTGTGGGTGACACTATTTCTTTGGCTGGAATCCTGGGCTGCATAAAACTGAGAAAATCAATGGAACAAAAGCATTTATTGCTGTCTGCTTCTTGACTGTGGATAGATGTGACCGGCTGCCTCAAGGTTCTACGGTCATGCTTTCCTCTTCAGAATGGACTTCCCTTAGACCATGAGCCAAAATAAACCCTTTCTTCAGTTGCCTTTGCCAGGACCATTTTACCCCAGCAATGAGAAGAGTAACTAAGGGAGCCCTGGAGTTTGTTTTATTTCTATCAACATAGCCCAGTGTTGCTCTGATTGGTATGGTAGATGAGTGCCAAGGGGCAGCTAAACATTTTATTAAGCTCCAGCCCTAGACTTAGCAGGTGAAGAGGGCCATTCTTCAAGTCCAGAGGAGGCCCAGGAAGCTAGGGGTACGGTCTAGCCTTACCATGTCCTTGCTGCCAGGAATCCCCAACATTAGCCATCTGCCCTCTTGTGCACAGAAAGATACCCTGTGGGAAGGTCTCCAGACAAAAGCCAGAGCCCATGGTTTATGTGTCTGGCTTGTTTACAGAGGTTTTTTTAATGACTGCTAATTTTGTAGGACTGCGGTGTTAAAACTGAGTCTTGGAGACATGGATGAGAGAACCACAGGCTTTAAATTTTCTCACTTAATCCAGCCAGGATCGAGCCAGCATGCGATTTGTACCGGGCATGGTTTAGATTTGAGGAAATTGTTTCCACTAAATGCTGCTGGACATTAATTGTCAGTGATTGTTGGACTGAGAGTGTGTGCTTGTACCTTGGGGGGCTAGTGGGCCTGGGAGGACAGAGGAAGGCCAAAACCCAGAGGTCTGGTAATATCTATCTCTGTCCATCCACCTACCCACCTACTCACCAATCCACCTACCCATTCATCTATCTACCCACCTACCCATCCATTCATCCATCCATCTATCCATCCATCCATCCATCCACCCACCCATCTACCTACACATCCATCCATCCATCCATCCATCCATCCATCCATCCATCCACACATTCACCCATCCATTACGAATGGCTTCTAAGCTTTGGCTCCAGGAGCCTACCTGCTTCTCACCAACAGCTGTGGGGTGTCAGCCCCCTCCTCCTGTGTTAAAGAAGGAAAGTGTAATTTGAATAAGAAATCTCCTCCATGTGTTTGGTACATGTGTTTGGTCCCCAGTTGGTGGCGTTTGTGATAGATGTGGAACCTTTAGGAAGTGGAGCCTCTCTGGAGGAAACAGGCCACTAGGGGGTGGGTTTAAGGTTTTATGACACACCCCTACCTGCTGTTCAGTCTGCTTCCTGTCTGTGAGTGCCAGTGTGGCCATCCACCTCCCACTCCTGTCACTGTGCTTTTCCTTCTATTACTTTGAACTGTAAGCCAAAATAAACACTTCCATTGTGATGTTGCTTCTTGTCAGATCATAGCAATGAGAACAGTACCTAATGTATGGATGTCAAAGTACCTCTGTGAGCTCACGTGTCAATCCCTAGCTGCTGGCACTGTTTTGATAGACTGTAATATCTTGAGGAGGTGGGGGCTCATCTAGAGGAAGAGGGTCACAAGTGACAGACTGTGGGCTTCGCTAACCTGGCCCACTTTCTCTCCTGTGTCTGCTCCCTGGTCCATACATGCCTGCCGCCATGGACCTTCCAGGCACTCTGCCTTCTCAGCCATGATGGACTGTATCCCCTCAAACTGTGAGCCCAAATAAATGTTTTTTTTCTCTTACTTCTTGTTAGGTATTTAGTTAGCAACAATTTGAAAGCTAATACAAAGGGGAAGTTCTCACACTTGGAGACCTATTGCACTGCCTAAAATATAGTCAGCTTAGCATACATGCTTGCATGTGCATGTCAACATGCATGAGGAAGTCATCAGGCAACATGTGAGAGTTGGTTTTATCATCCTGCCATGTGAACCCCAGGGATTGAACTCCAGTCCTCAGGCTTGGCAACAAGCACCTTTACCTATCTGAAGCCATCTTGCCAGCCCCTCAATCACCTTTTTCTAAGGTAAAAAGAACACAGCATTTTAATAAAGGAGTTAGCGTCTTTCCCCTCAGCCATTCATTTCTATTTTAAACAAATGAAAATTTTATGATGCAGAATGAAATTTTCAAAAAGTTTCTGTTGCTAAAAGTAGACCTCCTTTGTCCTCAATGCCCATTGTTTGGGATGATACAGTTGGTGTGATAAATTAACCAATATCCCAGGTTACATTTGCTTTTGAAACTGGGGGTCTTGTCTGCACCCAGTTGGAACATGGATGGATACCTTGTGGTTTCTGGTGTAACTATGTGTTCCTAATGCGTCTGTCTGCCCACACTTCCTTCCTGGCTGTTCTTGTCCTTGAGATTCTGTGTCAACTGGGGCATTAACATCTCTGGTTAATGAGACTGTGACTTTTGAACAGGGCTGCTGCAAGGTTAGCCAGCCAGCCAGTCATCTGCTATGAAAGATCGGTGTGTGGGCGGGGAGAGAGCTCAGTTAGTAAAGACCTTGCTATGTAAGCCTGAGGACCTGAGTTTGAGTCCTAGAACCCACATTTAAAAAATGCTGGGCACAGAGACATGTACCTCCCCAGCAATGCGGACATGTGGGAGGCCTGTCTCTGGGGCTCATTGGCCAGCCAGCATAACTCAGCTACTGAGTTTTAGGTCAATGATAGACCCTGTCTCAATAAACAGGGCAAACAGCTCTTGAGAAACACCTACAGTTGACCCTCTGGCTTCTGCACACAGAGACAAATACATATATACAAACCCACATATGTGTGCACATGCACACAAACACAAACGTGCACATGCACACACAAGCACATGCATGTGTGCACACACAAACACACACATGTGTACACACAGAATGCTAACTCTGAGGGCAGAGTCAGTACATTCTGTGGTGGGGTGAGAGGTCTGATCATGCTCTGTTTGAGAGTTTCCACACAACGGCAGTGGGGGTGGGGAGCCCAGCCAGCTGAGACACCTGTGGAAAACTCAGGGCCTTGTAGGAGGCAGGAGACCTCAGGGAGTGGAAAAGGGGTGGAGTGGAGAGAGTCTCACAGCCAGAGAGCCCCCAGGAGATTTGGGTTCTCAGATCTCCTCTGTATTGCTGGCATTTCATTAATAATGGAAAGGCCAAACGTATTACAGCAAAGCTGTTGGCTATTCATTCCTTCACTTCAGAGCCCTGGTTTGAATGTCAGGAGTCTCCTAGGGAAGTGGGAAGTGAGCCACAGGACAGGAGACTGGGATTAGTAAACAGAGTAAGGACCTTCGCCCTTGAGGAAGATTCCAGAGGCTAAGCAGAGTCCTGCAGGCATGCTTATGAACTATAGCCAAGTGAGAGAGTGAGAGAGGGTGGGCCCTTCCCAGCTAAGGCAGGGGCTAGGCAGACATACTGAAGCAGAGGGCCCTTTCACAGGAGCCTCAGGAATTTCCTGGCAGATTAAGACACCAGTCAGGCACCAGGGAGCATCCCCAGTAAGTGATAAAGACAGAAAGGGAATGTGTTCTCTAACACCAAATCAGGACTGGCAGCCGTGCAGGAGCGAAGCTCCTTGGTGGTGATTCTCCATTTGCTGTTCTAATGGTGGCTGATAGAAGATGATGCTTTGAGAACCCCCACTTCCCCCCAACAACCCTGGGGAAGCCTCATTCTTGTTTGTTCATAAATTGGAGAAACTGAAGCCAAAACACTCTCTGTCTCTCACAGTTGAGAGGTGGATTCAAACCTACCTAGAGTCACCCTGAAGGGAGGATGGTAACCACTGCTCTGGGTGTGGAAAGCAGAAATGCCTGGAACAGAAGGAGTGAAACTAGAACCATCGTGGAAGCCCAGCACTGTTGGCTAATGCCTGCTGTGTGCTCAGGGATAGGGGAGTTACGGGGTTTGCAGCCATACATGGTGGACAACACAGTAGCCTTTGACTATGCATGCTGTCCACATCTCAAGTGCTTCAAGGCCGAAAACAGATGTACTCTAGAAAATACACACAGGGTTGCAAGGATCAAACATGAAAGTGGAATGCAGAATATCCTGGTGGTTTTCATATTGATTGCACCTTGAAACGTTCCTAAATAGCATTTTAAATAAAGTACCTTCCTATGATAATGCCACCTTTGTGTAACATGGACACCCAGGTGTTTTAAATGGTTTTAAATGTAGAGCTTTCCTGATACTTCGATTAGCTAGCGTGGCGATTAAAAACTTGTAAAAAATCAAAGAGGAAGCTTTCTTTCTCAATTGGGGTAGAGCAAGTCCTTTTTAAAATTATATTTATTAGCCGGGCAGTGGTGGTGCACGCCTTTAATCCCAGCACTTGGGAGGCAGAGACAGGTGGATTTCTGAGTTCGAGGCTAGCCTGGTCTACAGCGTGAGTTCTAGGACAGCCAGAGATATACAGAGAAACCCTGTCTCGAAAAACCAAAAAAAAAAAAAAAAAATTATATTTATTTTTACTTAATGTGTTTTGTTGGAGTGAGTCCTTTTAAAAATTATATTTCTTTTCATTTAGTGTGTGTGTGTGTGTGTGTGTGTGTGTGTGTGTGCACTCACATGTGCCTCATTAAACATCTGGAGGTCAGAGGCTAGCACACTGATTGAGTCTGTCTTTCTGTTGTGTGGGTTCCGGGATCAAATTTGGGTCGTGAAGCTTGACAGCAAGCGTCTTTCCCCACCGAGCCCTCTCATGCCTGCCTTTTCTTTCAGGACATGATCTCCTGTGCCCTACTGGCTTTGAATCTGCTCTCTAGCTGAGGATGATGGGTGACTTTGAATTTCTGATCCTTCTGCCTCCACCTTCTGATTGCTAGGACTACAGGCGTGTAACAAACACCACGCCTGCTTTATGCAGTGCAGGGTGGGGTGGCAGGGTGAAAACCAGGGCTCAGTAACAAGCTAGGCAAGCACTGTGGCAACTGAGCCCCAGTCCAGAGTCCACTTGGTCCTTATATGCCGAGTCACACTTGTAAGTCTAGTCTAATTGTTGAGTCATCTGTGAGGAGACAGAGGTCTTGACTGTAAGAGGTCTTTTAAAAGGAAAGAGTGCTGTGTGCACATCACATTACAAGGACTGAGTGCAACACCAGACAGAAGGAAGTCTTCCGTGTTCCTCTGATGTCAAGGCCGGAACTAACACATTATGTATGACTTTTGAACTGACACATGGCTCTTTTCGTTGTTGGACCTGGATTAGAACCCAGGGCCGTTTGCCTGCTAGGCAAATGCTCTGCAACTAAGCCACAGCCCCAGGCCAGCACATAACTTTTGACTGGCCTCATTTGTATTTTATGCCACATCTCTGACACACATCTTCCTCTGGGGTGTGTTTATGGGTTCAGAGGGGGTTTTTCTGCACATGAAAAGGAGATAAAGAGAGGTGTTGGGGCAGTGCTGTGCCCTGCTTTTAATTTCAGACGTGTGCTAACCGGGAGCTCCTGCAGCCATTAGGAGCTACTTTCTAACAGCTGGCTCTTGGGTCTGAGTCCTGGGCTTTGTTTACTTTCTCATTGCAAATGTCAGCGGCTCAGCTGCTGAGCCCTGATAAAGCTTTTGTGGTTCTCAGTCTAGATCTGACCTTTAGCACCCAGCCTTCTGGCCGGCTTTTCTTTGGCATAGCATATGTACTGAGCTGGCTTCCAAGGGACAGCAGAGAGACGCTTCCCTAGAGCTGTTTGTAAATGTGGCTTTCTTCAGCCACAGTAACTTGGGCTCTTCCTCTGCTCTTTGGGCAGTGGTTACCTTGAAGTCTGCTTTATTCCTGTGGGCATCCCAGTTCCCAGATGTGGGCCCTGACATGGGGCCAGCAGCTGCCTCCCTGTGTCTCAGTGCCTGAGGCTAGGGCTCATGTCCTGGCCGGCCTGCCTGCCTACTTGCCTGCCTGGCAGCCTCCCGCCTTTTCTCCCTCCCTTCCTTTTCTTCCTTCTCTTTCCCTCTTTCTATGCACACATGTTCCAATGTGTGTGTGCACACGCTCGCACAAACACACACACAGATACATATTAGGGTCTACCATTCTTATAATCCCAGGCTTCAGTCTGTTGTTGAGGGGAAATCAAGGCAGGAACTTGAAGAAGTTGGTCACATCACAGCACAGTGAGCAGCAGAAGAAACAAATGTACAATTGTCTCTATCACACAGTCTAGGCCCTATCCCAGGAATGGTGTTCCTCTCTTTTGGGGTGATCTTCCTCTACAACCCATGCAACTGAGGCAGCTCCCCACACCATAATCTAGGCAGTCCTTCACTGAGACTCTTGTCATAGATGACTCTAGATGGTCTCTTGTTAACAGTTGGAGTCAGCCATCACCATTGGCCAGGTCACAGAAACGCTGGGACATGAGGCAGACCAGGCTGGAAATCACAGGCAGTCAGGTGTCAGCAAACAGCTGAACGTGCAGAATAAAATCCCCTCTCAGTAAGGCAGGGGGGGCGGCGGGGAGCCATGTTGCTTCAAGGAAAACCAAAATCAATCAGAGAAAGGGTTGTAGGACTCAGCAGAGGGTGCTGAAGGCTGCACTGAGATGCAAATCCTTCCCAGAATTCCTTTGGCAATGAGCATACCTCCCCAGGTCCCAAACCCAAGAAAAGTCAGTAAAGGAGAGAAAAAATATTACAAACTTTCTGAGTGGAGTACTGCTTGCCAACAAATGTAGATATTACTGATTTGAAGGAATTCACACACACACACACACACACACACCCATTCGTCAGTAAAGCCTGGGTGGAGACACAAACCACGGTGTCGGTGTCGGGTTGAAGGTGAAGGTCACTGTTCCTGGAGACCTAGACACAGGTACTTGGGAGAGAGTGGTCACTGTGGTCGAAACTAAAACTTGGCTGTGCCTCAGCTGCTGGTGACGGTCAGGGTGGGAAGAGAATGTTAGAAGCTTATGAACAAAACATACTCCATGCAAATCTCATGACGAGGTTCTGACACAAAATATTTAGGAAGACCAAATCCTTAAACCAGCCATGGTGGTGCTGGAATCTGTGTCGTGGTGTTCGTTTTGCAAAGAGATTTGAACACTACACCAATTCCAATGCTGTCAGAAAGTGTGTATAAGTCAACATGTTCCAGGGATCAAATGCTGCAATATGGCTATGTTCATTTCGGTCCCAGTAACTGAGTATGTCCTTTGGTTGAATGCATTTTTAGATACAGCATTAATGAAAGGCGGGGAGTTGGTTACGGGTTCTGGAGATGTGGCTCAGCTGGTAGAGCGTTTTCTTAGCATGCCCTGAATCCTGGGTTCGAGCCTCAGCACTGCAACACTGAGCTGTGGTGCGATATGCTTGTAATATTGATGTTGGGTAAGTGGAGGCAGAAGGACGAGAAGTTCAAGGTCTATCCTGGGCTAAAGAACCTGTGAATGGAGAGAAGGGAGGGAAGGAGTGGGAAAATAGAGGGATCAATTTTTCATTTCCAAATTCCTGGGAATTCTGATTTCTTTCTGATCCCAAAGGGTTAGTATCTGGGCAGTATGGCTGGTACAGGCTAGGGGGGAAGGGTGACTCCTGAAGGCTGAACCCATGACCTACCTAAGTGTGTGCTTATAGCCTGGTGGCTCCAAGTTAGAGATGGTGGGGAGGGCTGCCAGCTCCTAACTGATGGTCCTTGCTTGGGTGTGCTCCTACTGGCTCATGCTGTGTGTACAATCGGATGCAGTGAGCTGAGCCTCCAGAAGACAACATGGGGCAGCAGGTGGCAGAGCACCCATATCTGGTCTCTGCCCCTGGGGCCCCGCAGCCTCCCTTCCTCCTCCCCAGTGACTCTTCTCAGGCCCTAGGTCCATCTCTCACACCTTCCTGATTTCTACCAGAGCCGAGCTCAAGGTGTCAGCCCTGAGACCCCTCTGCTGCTTGTGCCCTGGCTGAGCTTGGTGCTCACCAGGTACAGTGAGGTGGGGATTACTATGCCCACAGCACGAATGCTGAATGCAGAGAAAGATCGGACCCAAAGTCACCCTGCTTGGCCCTTTATGGCAGCTAAGTGCAGGCCTGCATGGCCTTGAGTGCCAGCCTCCAGCCGTGGGAACTCCTGAGTGCTTCTGGCCACTTGGATGTCAGGTTGGAAGGACCCGTGAGAGATCAGACTGACATGTTTCCTGCCTTTCTGTAGGCAAGGGCCTGGGTCTCCGTGTCAGAGCTGACTGTCCGAGAAGCCAGCATGCTACTCATGGCTCATTTAGGGTCAAAGGCTAACATGTCAAGAGAACCTTGAAGTTTGCTCTGTCACTTCACTTTGCCTTTTCTTTGTTGGCTTTGACCATGAAGAGCATGACAGACATTTGGCTTAAGGAGTCAATAAACAATTTGCTCTAAGGTCATTACAGACTAGTCCTGTCTTTGTTCTCACCTATTCGTTGTCTGGTGTTTGCTTGACATGGTGGACTGTGATGGACCGTGATTGTATTCTAACGCATTGTCTGGTTGGTTCCTTCTTTGGTTGGGGCTATTCAAAGTCAGACACATGAGTCTGGCCACTTCCCACTGGACAGAAGTCTGACTACAGCTTTCCGAGACCTGGATGACTCGAGTATATGTGGGGACAAGTTGCTTGTGTCCTGGACAACAGTAAGGTGTAGGCGGCCGAAGAGACGGCGCCAGTTTCCAACATGGCTGGCGCAGCGTCCTGTATAAGCCTACTGTGCATGCGTCAGCCTCAAGCCCCTCCCGAGAGGGCTTATGCTAATGAGGGCATGAGCCCTAACCAATCATGGGGCTTATGCTAATGAGGCATGAGCCCTAACTAATCCTGGGCTTATGCTATGAGGTATTGGCCCTAACCATCCTGTGAGAACAGGCCGCCTGGCCTGCCCCCTTGGAAGGGTATATAAGCAGTGCATTTCTGCTGCTTGGGGCTCCCCTTCGATGGATGAAGATTGTGCCTGGAATAAAAGAGCTGTCAGAGAAGAATCCAGGCATGTCGTGTCTTACTTGCCAGCTAAGGAGGATGGACAGTAAGGTGTTGCTTCTCACAGGCAAATAATTCCTACAGAGAAATCGCCTCATTTTCTTGTAAGCTGGGGTCGCTGGTACTTTGTCTTCACCAAGGCAGTATGTGTTCTGTCATGTTAAGTCTGTTCCTTCCCTGTCTCACGCCCCCTACTGCTCTGACAAGGAACAGGTATGAACAATTCTAAGATGTCTTCTCTAGGCCAGAACTCTTCAGACTTTCTGAGTTGGGTCCATCTGGTCAGGGGAAGGACACAGTGCTGTTCCATACCTGTGACTGGGCCTGTCTCTGTGACCAGGGTCACATGGTACTTGTACCTTTGAGGCCCATCATCAGCAGAACTGGAATTGGTCCAGTGACATACAATGTGGCCTTTCTTTCTTTTTGCCCTTCTTTGTATGAGCCAACGAAAGAAGAGAGCCAGTGAATTGGGAAAGCTCCGGGATGGCTGGGGCCCTGAGACAGCTAGAGGAATAAGAAAATGCAAGCTCAACCTGGTGGCACTGGCCTGTCGTCCCAGCTACCTGGGAGCTGAGGCAGGAGGAACCTGTAGGGGCTACATATTTAAAAGCCAACCTGAATAATAGCAAGACCCTGTCTCAGAATGAAGAAAGTAAATACACAGATAACGAGGCAGGGAGAGGAAACAGATATAGCTCAAAGCTACTGAATCTGCTGAGCAGGCACGGGATCCAGAGGGAGAAAAGGAGATGGAGGGAGAAAGGAAGAAAGGAAAAATAGAAAGTAATTGTCAATAAACAGACTACTAAATAATGGCCACTATTAACCTTAACTATTCCAAAAGCAAAGTTTGTTTAGTGACACTAACAGAGTCTTCCCTTACTCTGAATCAGGCAGGGAGGGAAGGCTAGCTTCATTTTATATCACAGGATGAGTTTGTGCTTTGGGGGAACAAAACGTGACTTTATCACTGAAGTGAATTAAGTCACTGGCAAGCTGTGAAGGCGAGACACGGGAAGAATTAGGAGTGAGAAGAGCGCTGCCGCTTCCAGCCAGCTGCAGCTAAGCTGAAGTCTCCATGCCAGGAGAAAGCAGGAAGTTGGTGCCACCCAGGAAGAGGAGACAGACACACACCTGTGTACCAGCACCCAGGCTGAGAGAAGCCCCTCTCCAGTGATTCTGCCAACGCTAACCTTCGGTGACACAAGAGCATTCTGCTCATCTTGGCACCTACCAATGGAATTTCACAGTGGAGCCTCTTTGGAATCCGTTTCTTTCTCTATCTCATTTAAAAAATAATGTATTTTATTTTTAATCGTGTGTCTGTGTGAGTACATACGTATGAATGCAATGCCCTCAGAGACCAGAAGAGGCCGACAGATTCCCGGGAGCTGGAGTTACAGGGGGTTGTGAGCCACCTGGAGTGGGTGATGGAAACTGAACTGCGGACCTCTGCAAAGGGTTAAGTGCCCTTAACCACCGAGCCTTCTTCCCAGCCTAGGATCCAGCATGCTTTGTTTCTGAGCTTGGTCCACCTGCTGCGTGTATTGCGGAGTATCCACTGCGTAGTAGTCAAATGGACCCTCATGGTGGCAAGACAAGCACTTCGCCCATGGAGCCACCTCCCTGGCCCTATAATGTGTATTTAATCATAGATACATAATGAAATCATGTGCCTAAATAAATTCTTCCTATTTAACAAAAGAGTAGGCAGGGGCTGGAGAAGTGGCTCAGCAGTTAAGAATACCATTGCTTTTGTGGAGGGCCCAAGTATGGTTCCTAGAACCAAAGGCAGCTCACAGCCTGTGAGTCCAGTTCAGGGGATCTGACGCCCCCTTCTGGCCTCTGACACCACTGCACTCATGAGTGCATGCCCTCCCCCATGTGAAAACAAACCTTTAAAATAGATTAATCAATATGTTTTCACTTAAATGTATGCTAACATATACATTGTATATGTAGATTTTGTTGAACCCATTGAGTCTAATCAATGCTGCCCATATGCACACGGTTGTGGGGTCATCCATTAGGGCATGGGCACTCTGCCAGTGGCCACTACTCAAAGAAAAGTGACTTCCTGTCCGTGTTAGCCATCAACTGCCAGTAACTCCCCAACTGGGAGTCTTACTCCTAGCACTATGCTGGAAGTTGTTATGAAGTGTATTTGTTTTTATTTCATGTGCACAGGCATTTTGCTTGCATGTATTGTGTGTGCGTATGTGCGCCATGTGCATGCTTGGTGCCCAAGAAGGTGAAGAGGCCTTGGAACTGGAGTTACAGGCACTTGGGGTGTCATGTAGGAACCCAAGCTGGGTCCTCTGCATGCAAAGCAAATCCTCAGAAGCACTGAGCCATCTCTCCAGCTCATATTCTGGAATATTTAACCAGTTTGATCTTGTGTGGGTTCTGTACAGGTAACAGTGGTTGCTATGGGTTCATATATGCAGTAGCCATGAGATTCTAGGGGACAGTAGTTCACTCCACCACTACCCCCCACGTTGTGTTTTATACATTGTCCTCTATAGGATTTCATTAAGCAGGACCCGGTTTCAGTAGCTATGGTAGTATTACATGGTACTGAAGTAAACCATCATGACCTACCAGACCGTGAGTTCCATCACTCCATGAAATATGTATGTATCTTAATCTATTCGGCCATTCCTCGCTGGGAATTGGATTTTTATAATACTGCAGCAAACACCTTCGCATGCCATGAGAACCTGCCACCCCTTTTCAATATTCTCTGTTTAAAATTCATGCCTAAATTAGAATAACCAACATCAAATTTGTGAGATAAAGCCTTCCAGAGTTATGGTGGTCCCACTCAGTTGGTTTGCTGAGGGTCCTGGCAGCGGTCCGGCCTTTGCTCTCAAGGGAGCATTTCACATTTGGTCTGTCAGAAACTTGAACGCACAAAGCTGCGTGGATAGAGTTCAAGTGAACACACCCTGGGTTGAGTTCTTTATAGCAATGCTGTCTGCCCAGCATGATCTGTTTATTATTGATTAAGCAAATAGATCAAGCTGAGTCCTGTGTAAACCATAATAGGGTTAGCAGCCTGTGTGGACTTAGTGCCTCTCCATGCATTCAGAATGGAAAATGGGTGTTAAGCTCAGGTCAGAACAACAAGGGCCTCACCACCAGAATTTCCTTCCTTCTGATTATGCGTAAGGCACAGGCAGCAGGAAGTACCTACTGACCTTCCCAGAAGCCCAAAGCTCTTGAGTCCTTGTCTGAAACAGACTTGCTACAGAGCAGACTTTCCAAACCCTTAGTTTTATGGGCAGTATTTTGCTTACTCTGGTGACCCTCTCTCCACTTCCTCAGGCTAGAGTTACAGGTGGATTCCTAGACCCATCTGGCACTTATGGGGGTTCTGGGGATCTGAATTTGGGTCTTCATATTTACCCAGCTAACATTTTCTCCTCTGAGCTATATCCCCAGCCCAGCCACCTCACATACATTTATCTATCTATCTATCTATCTATCTAACTATCTATTTATTTATTTTGAGACAGGATCTTTCCTGTCCTAGAGCTTTATGATTTGACTGGCCGACTGACTAAAAGTTCCAGGGACCTGCCTGACTTTTATATGTGTTTGCCGTGGCTGCCTTGTGTAGCAGCTCTTTATAGACTGAGCCATCTCCTGACTGCCTGGTCTGTGTTTTCCCTAAGCCTTGTCCTTCTGTTTGACCACAATAAAGTTTTATAGTGGGCTCATCCAATGGGAAAAAGCAAATAGGAGACACCTCACTGCTGTTTGACACAGCTGTCCTTAGGGGTGACAGGGACAAACGTACCCTCACTTTGAGACAGCTCTGAGCTGGTGACAGCTGACCTGGGGTAGGCTGGGGATCACATCTGCGTGTGGTGACATCTGCCAGACACTCACGTTTTGTTGGCTGCAACCCACCTGTCTTATCTGCTCACCTTGAAGATCACCGTCCCGTGACACCTGCACAATGCCCTAGAATTACCACTTAATGAATGTTTCTGCTGATTCTTCATCATCAAAAAGCCGTTCAATGTTGGGGCAGTGTGGGACTGTGTGGGATTTCTTTTATTAGCAATAAAACGAGTTCCCCTGGAGATGTTTTAAGTCAATTCTCATTAGACAGTGAGCCCCAGGGCAGAGTGTTCAGCAGCTGTCTGCCTCTGCTGGGCTGTTTACATGTGGATGTGTGGACGCTGAACTTAATGAACTGCTGACCTGGATGGTTTCAGGAGATGGCAGGTGCAGAAGCTTTGTAGCCACAGTGTGTCCTTTCCGGCACCCATGTAGTGTGAGGGATCATGGCAGTTTGGGGCACAAAGTCTATCTGACTGCCTACTGTGTGCCATGCAGCACGGCGAGACCAAGGCAGGAACTTCAAAGTGTGCTCTGTAGTGGCTAAAAATCACACGGGGTAGGGGGCGATGATGTGGCACATGGCGATGGGGGGCAATTGCTGCTTATTGGTTCAGGACATGCGTGCTGTGTAAGCCGGAAGACCTGAGTACAATCTCCCTCTCTCTCTCTCTCTCTCTCTCTCTCTCTCTCTCTCTCTCTCTCTCGTCTCTCTGTGTGTGCGCGCGGTGTGTGTGTGTGTGTGTGTGTGTGTGTCTTCGCGCGCGTGTGTGCCCAGTGCTAGGGATCGAGGCAGAGGACCAGCAGCTCCTTAAAGTTCATCAGCCAGTCTAGCTGAATGAATGGGCTCTGGGTTCAGTGAGAGGCTCTCTCTCAAAAACTAAGATGGAGAGTGACCCAGGAGTACACTCAACATTGACCTCTGACCACAACTCGCATGTGCACGTACACGTACACACACACACACACACACACACACACACACACACGCACACAGAGAGAGAGAGAGAGAGAGAGAGAGAGAGAGAGAGAGAGAGAGGCATGCAGTAATGCACACACACGAACCCCTTGCTATAATAGTAGGGAAGGAATATACCAAAAATCACTATTTCCTCCCTGGGGGGCAATTGCTGCTTATTGGTTCACGACAGAGCTAAGATGCAACTCCATTTAAAAGTGACAGAAATACAGAAAGAGGTAGAGAAGACCAGAAAGGAAAAGTGGTGGGCCACCAGGGAGGATAAATGGAAATGCAATCTGTTTCTGTGAAAGTTATCTCTGCCTATCTGGAAGGGAATGAAGGATGGGCCGCTGAGATGGTTCAGCAGGTAAGAGTGTTTGCTGCCAAGCATGGTGACCTGAATTCATTCCCCGGGGCCTCCATGGTGGAAGGAGAGAACTGACTTCCAAAGATTGTCCTCTACTTACACATGCATGCTGTAGCACACAGGGACACACACACGCACGAATGCACACTAGACACTAGAATAAATAGGGACACTTTTACTGAAAACTTTTTATGCATAGTCAAAACATTTAGAAAGGAAAGCCCAAAACACTCATCTCTTATGCGTGATGTTCTTGGGTAAATGCTCAGAACTTGTCAAAAACTTTACCATAATGCACCTGTACAAATGCCTGGAGGGGTGTAGTGGGGGCCCTACTCTTACTTCTAAGCAGGGCACTGAGGAAAACTCATGTTTAGGTTTTTTGTCTGACATTGAACTATAAACACACAGAGACTCCATTGCTGGTTTCTGTTAACCCTTGGCTTCTGTGGTGGGTTAACAGTCTCCTAACTTTAGGATCACAACTGGTGCACACCTTGAGAGAGTCTCCAAGGAGGCTCAGAGCCCAGGGAAGGGCAGCGTGGCTGGAGGCATGACTGGTTTAGGGTTTATTTGGTTATCTAAGGTAATCTCTTTGGCTCAACAGACTACAGTTCTGTCCAAGCTTTGTACCTTCCGTAGTCCAAATGCCTCTAAAATAATAGGCAGTCCGTCTCCAAGCCAGAAACAGAGTCTCAAGACCTGCTCTGATGTTCAGGAGCTGAGTATCTTAAAGCTAATTAGCCAACTAAAAGGTTAATTAAAAAGGAACCTTGGGCTAAAGGGAAATGAACTAGGGTGTAAATTATGAGTAACAAAACCTTTAACACTTGAATTTATGCCAAAATTGTAAGTAATTGTTCTTATGATTGTATAATTTAATATGTCAAAATTAATTCCCAAGAGTATAAAAAGTGCCAGTTGCCTGTATAGAAGGGCTGTGACCCTCTGTCTGGTAGGAGAGGAGAGAAGTAGACATTGTCAGGTAGATCTTCAATACTGTCATATTCTTTATGGTAATAGATGGAACTAAATGGTTTGAGAGTACAACTATTACTAAAACAAATCAAAAGACTGCATTTCACTTGTAAATAACCAAAGAAATAGCAAGGAGAACAAAGAAAAAACTTTTTACTTTGCTTTGGTTTTGAGACAGTGTCTCACACTGTAAGTACTGGTACATGGTAAGATTTATATATATATATATATTTTCCAGACAATGTCTCACTATGTAGCCCTGGCTGTCCTATAATTCACTATGAAGATCAGGCTGGCCTTGAACTTGTAGAGATCCACCTGCCTCTGTCTCCTGAGTGCTGGGATTAAAAGTGTGTACCACCATCTCCTGGTTCTAAAAATGCATATTTTAAAAATGTAGAATGAAATAGAATCATGGTCATATGAAAGAAATGTAAAGAATTTGTGAAGGAGCTGAGTAAGAAGGAACCCCTGGTACTGGCAAGGGAAGGAAGACCCAGAGAGCAACAGCTGAGGAGTTTTGAGAATTTCCAACAGTTGGTTAAAGTCTAAAATCAAGAATGTTTTGAAGTCCATTCATTGCCAATAATGAAAATCGTCTTCCTCTAGATTACTCTTTGTGAAGCAGAGGAACAGCAAAGACAACCAAGCTTTGAAAAGCAGCCAGAGGGCCTGGAGAGATGACTTGGCAGATAAGAGCACTGGCTGCTCTTGCAGACAGTCAAGGTTGGATTCCCAGCACTCAACATGGCTGCTCACAGCCACCTAGAACTCCAGCCACAAGAGCTCTGACGCCCTCTGCTGGCCTCTGCAGATACCTCAGCATTCACACTTACACACAAATCCCCCTCCAAACAATAAGTACAATAATCTTTTTAAAAAGTATCTAGAGAAAAAAGATACAGTCTTACAGGGAACCAGCTGGTCCCTTTGATCTCCTCAGATACGCTGAGAGACCTTCTAAGGGAGAGTTGGCAGACATTGCTGATGGGTTGACATTGGGTCATGAAAGAGCCTTCAATTGTATCAGTCAATTTTCTGGAGCACATGGATACTACTGTTGAGCTTCTTTCCTTCCTTCCTTCCTTCCTTCCTTCCTTCCTTCCTTCCTTCCTTCCTTCCTTCCTTCTTTCCTTTCTTTCTTTTTCCTTCCTTCTTTCCTTTCTTTCTTCCTTCTTTCTTCCTTCCTCTCTTCCTCCCTCCCTCCCTCCCTCCCTCCCTCCCTCCCTCCTTCCCTCCCTCCCTTCCTCCCTCCCTGTCTTTCTCTCTCTCTCTCTCTCTCTCTCTCTCTCTCTCTCTCTCTCCTCTCTCTCTCTCTCTCCTCTCTTTCTTTCTTTCTGTTTCTTCCTTCTTTTCCTTCCTTCCTTCCTTCCTTCCTTCCTTCCTTCCTTCCTTCCTTCCTTCCTAGAAAAGGAAACATTAAGAGAGCTGTATCTGAGGGAGAGACATTCATGCATCACCTTTTGGTCAGAGAACTGAGCCATCCAAATGAAAATCATAGCTTCCTCTCCACCGTGCCTGTGACTCCCAGATCTTCTCTTGTCTAAGATGTCTAACAAGAAGCTCATTCAGATGTCTCACTGGAGCTGACTCCCTGGTGTCTCTGAGGCTCACTTGTCCTACCAGAAATGAAGTCAGTGTGCTGTGGATTGACTTTGGGTTGCAGCTCAGTCATTGACTTTCCCTGTTTAAGACCTTCAGTCTATGTTCGTCGTGACAACCGGGTGTATGTCGCTGAGGCATCCTGAGGAATAAAGGCAGGTCTACATGGGAAGGATCTTTGCTCTGTAGTGTGTCATGTGGTGTTATCTGTGATTTCTAACTGCTCAAAGTCTACTTTACCAGTGTGTGTTGCCTACCTGCGTTGTTCACTGCCCTTCTAAAATGCCCCTAAGGCCCTGCTTTCAAGTTTGATGTTTACGCAGAATTAACTTCTTTCTCTCTCTTTTGAGGAGTGGCGCTGCTCTGACTCAGCCCTCTCAACACCTGTTCTCAGCAGCAGCATTTTATAACCATTTATGCAAGTTCTTTGGGGCCCTGAGATGAGAGTCAGCTCAGCTGGCTGCTACAAGTCAAAATGAAATGCCTGTTTGCATTTCTGTTTCACCTTAATTTATCCTTCATCTTTACTTACAATTTCTGATGTGAAATGTCTCTTTCATAGAGAAGAAGCAAGCAAATTTGTCAGGTAGGCCTGAATTTAAATTTTTACTTATATTTAAATTGTGTGAATGTGTGAATGTGTGCATGTATAGGTGTGTGCATGTGTGAGTGTGTGCATGTGTAGGTGTGTGCATGTGTGAGTGTGTGCATGTGTGAGTGTGTGCATGTGTAGGTGTGTGCATGTGTGAGTGTGTGCATATGTAGGTGTATGCATGTGTGACTGTGTGCATGTATAGGTGTGTGCATGTGTGAGTGTGTGCATGTGTAGGTGTGTGCATGTGTGAGTGTGTGCATGTGTAGGTGTGTGCATGTGTGAGTGTGTGCATGTGTACGTGTGTACATGTGTGAGAGTGTGCAGGTGTAGGTGTGTGCATGTGTGAGTGTGTGCATATATAGGTGTGTGCATGTGTGAGTGTGTGCATATGTGAGTGTGTGCATGTATAGGGGTGTGCATGTGTGGGTGTGTGCATTTGTATGTGTAAATGTAGGTGTGCATGTAGGTATGTGTGCATATGTGTGTGCATGTGTGAGTGTGTACATATGTAAGTGTGTGCATGTGTGACTATATACATGTGTAGGTGTGTGCATGTGTGACTATGTGAGTGTGTAGGTTTGTGCATGTGGGAGTGTCAGAGCCCATGGAGCTGGAGTCACAGGCAGTTGCAAGCCACCCAGTGTGGATTCTGGGAACTAACTCTGGTCCTCTGCAGTAGCAGGAGATGTTCCTAACCACTGAGCCATTTCTCCCATCTTTACACCATCTGCAGGAGTGAAATATGATTTTAGATACAATTAAGTTTGCGTGTCTGAACAAATCTGTGCTTGCCTATAGATCTCTGCATTCATCCTTAACATTCTTCTGTTGTTAGTGAATAGATTTTGAAAGTGTTGATTCTCCCATCTTTGGTTTGTGGTATTTAAATATGTGGCCTCAGGAGAACACAGTATCTCACATATGACACGTGCTCCATTTATGTGAAGAAATGAGTGAGTGGGATTGCCTGTGTAGCCTTCCTGGTGACTTTACCTTTGATACTTGCAGTCCGTTCACCTGGAAGTCACTTGGAGCCAAGACAGGCTGTGAAGTCTGCTCTGTGAGCACTGGGGTCACAGGTGTGAGCTACACTGTCCATTGCTTTTCTTGTGTGTAGTATCCTAGTTCATTTACTATGAAAAACACCTGCCAATGGCAAGTAAGGAAGAAGAGTTCATTTAGGTTCAGTTTGAGAGTACAGTCCACCATGGAAGAGACATCAGCAGGCACGTGAGGTAGCTGGTCACTTTGCCTTCACTGTTGGGAAGCAGAGTGACATAGACGCTGGCGCTTAGCTCGCTTTCTCCTTTGTATTCAGTCCAGGGAACTCTCGGGGTGGTCCTTCCCACCCCAGTTAACTCAGAGTCTCCCCACAAACAAGCCCAGAGCTGTGTCTCTGAGGCGATTCTAGACCCCATCAAGTTGACAGTCAGGATACATCAGCACAGGTGGCATGGTCCCTCTTACACCGCATTACGTCATGAATTTGATGGTTAAGTGGTGCCACACTTCACAGGTTTCAGAAAAGTCGACTGTCATCAGGTTCTCCTGCCATGCCTGGCTTTTCAGCTCTCCGCATCCTCATATTTCCAGATGAGATGTTTGCCTCCTCTCCAGGTTCTTTCACCAGAGTCCCAGTGAGCTTTTCCTTTGACACCTGATCTCAGCAGGGATAGGTGGCGTGGCTGGGTCCCTTTTATCCCAAGGTTCATGTGGCCTTGACATCCGAGGCTCAGCTTGCCTACACACTGCAGGGACTATTGCCTGGGCTCTGGTCAGTTTTTAGACTCCACCTCAAGGGCTGCAGAGAACTGAAGGCAGCACTTTACTTCCAAAAATGCTATTTTTGGCTGCTTTTGCTTATGTTCCCAAAGTTGTTGCCTTTGTTGGGTCACTTGACATATAACTCTAAAATCAGCGAGGGCTGTGGGATATCTTAGTCTCTACACAGTTCCTGTTAATTAAACTTTTGTTTGTTCCCAATCTAGTGCCATTGGCAGAATGCCACGGAGTCCTGGCATGGTGGTTAGTTTCATTGTCAACTTGACAGCACCTAGGATCACCTAGGAAAAGAGTCTCAGTTGAGGAATTATCTAGATCAGTTTTGGATGTTCTATGACTCCAGGCAGACTGTCTTGCTTGCCTTAATTGATGTGAGAAGACCAGACCTGAAAGTGGGCAGCACCATTTCTCTGGCTTGGGCTCCAGACTGTGTAAGAGACAAGAAAACTGGCTGAGCACTAAGCATGCATGCATGCATTCTCTCTGCTCTTGATTAAGCTGGCTGAGCACCAAACGTGCATTCATCCGTTCTCTCTGCTCTTGATTAAGCTGGTTAAGCACTAAGCATGCAGTCCTCCATTCTCTGTGCTCTTGATTGTGGCTGTATGTGACCTGCTTCAAGACCCTGCTGCCATGACTTCCCTGCAGTGATGGACAGCTACCGGGAAGTGTGCACTCACTGAGCCCTTAGCCCTCTAAGTTGCTTTTCATTGGGGCATGTTTATTGAAGTATCTGGGCACAACTTCCCAGACACAAGGGTTGTGAGAGATTGTGTCAGGGCCCACGATGCTGTTTCATTCACTCCCTTGTGGACTATCTGGCTTGTCTGCAGCCTGGCTATCCCAAGCTGGATCACAACGAACGTTTCTCCTTTTCCTTGCCTGTGGAATTCCTGCTAACAACCCAGGCCCACTAGGTTTTGCTGTGCTGTGCTCCAAGGCCCAATAGTTTTCTTTTCCTATCTGTGATGTACTCCTGCCTTCCCAGCTAGAACTCCCAGCTGCTGGGTAAAGTGGATTGAGGTTCACAGGATAGTGAGAACAGCCCCGGCTAGACTGCTAGACTCCCTTAGAGCTCTGGTATTTTTATTTGATTGAATAAATGTTTCTAGATTTGTTATGCATCTTTGAATCTTCTCCCCAAGTTCCAAATACTTATTTTTGACAGTGTTTCCAGTTCAGCATCTGGGAAGGCCATGCACCATAAGCCTTTGAGTTAATTAATGCTTCCATTCTTAACAGCTTATGTGAAACCAATTTTCCCCTGTTGCTATCAATAAAACATGTATCAGAGTTGTTGGCTTTGGGAAGATAAATAGGTTTTTCTTTGTGATAATCAAAAGGGCCACTCTAACAGCAAGGTGATTTGTGTGGAAGATTGAAAGTGTAGGCATTGAATGGTTCAGTTTAGTAACTACACATAAATACTGCAGATGGATGTCCAGCAGCAGAGTCAGCGTCTTCCTATGGAAAACAGTTCTCCTCATGAGTGATAGTGCTTCTTCTGATTGGTAGTGCTCCCTGGTGAATGGTAGAATGGTAGTGCTCCCTGGTGAATGGTAATGCTCTTGTGAATGGTAGTGCTCCTCGTGAATGGTTGTGCTCCCATTCCTTATGAATGGTAGTGCTCTTTGTGAATGGTAAGTGCTCCTTGTGAATGGTAGTGCTCCCACACATCAAGCATCACCCACAGCTGATGTGTCCTTGTTAACTAAGACTGTGAAAAACATTAACACCATGAACTGAATACCCATGATAGCCAGTACCATAAAAGAAAAAAAAGGGGGCTGTGGAGACAGCTCAGTCAGTAAAGTGCTTGCCATACAAGTGTGAGGACCTGAGTTCAATCCTCAGAGCCCACATCAAAAAATTCAGGTGTAGTTATATTCACATGTGAGCTCAGTACTGGGGTGTGGAGACAGGGGCATCCCTGGGACTTTCTGGCCAGGCAACCTGGCCCTAATCGATGAGCCTCAGGTCCCAATGGGTGACCTTGTCTCCAAAAATAAGATGGGCATCTCCTGAGGAATGACAGTCAAGGTCGACCTCTAGCCTACACAGACACACAGATACATACACACACACACACACACACACACACACACACACACACACACAGTGCATGCACATTCACATGCATCCTCATGTACACAAGCACACAAGAACATCCATCTATATACAAACACACGCACATACATAAATGTGTGGACACGCATGTCTACACATATGTGTAAACACACAGATACACCAAACAAGGGTACTGAGAAAGAGCTGGTCTCACAGATCTCTTATTCCCTGTCAGAACAGCCTGTTCCTTTGCTCTTGACATGGGCTCTGTGGGCCCAGTCACTCACTTGCTGCTTAGGTCTCTATCACTGTCCTTGGGCTCTCACAGCCACCAGATTGGAGTCTAAGGAACATGAGGAGCAAAGCCTCTCCCACGTCCCCATCACAGTTCCTTCTGGTCACAGTATTCCTGTCCCCTGTTCCTCTCCATGTCCTCTCAAGACTATCCTAAGCCCTTCTCGCTGAAGGCTCGAGCCCAGGGACTTAGGATTAAGAGAGCTGGCTATGTAGTCTTGGGGGGTCAATGTTGGGGTCCTGACACCTGTGTGGTAAGATGGCCCTTCCTTCATGTTCTGTCACTTCACTTTCAGAAGGAGTAGAGGGGACCTGCTTGGGCTTGCTGGCTTCCAGCCCAGCAATGAGAATATGAACCCAGATTTAGAGAGAGAGAGACCGTGTCTCAAAGGAATGGGTAGACAGTGATAGACGAAGACTAAATAAATGCGTGAGCCAGTTGATAAGGCAATTGTTGTATTTTGCCAGTGGAGGCAAAGTTACATGGTAGCATGCGGCAGTAGACGTTTCTGTTGGTTCTGAGAGTCCTTCCCCGTTTTGTCTCTCCTTGTAACCCTTATCGTTCACAGATAGACTGTCAAACAGAGCTCAGAAAGGCCCATGGAGCCTCGAAGAGGAATGGCGTTGCACAAAGGTCCTCTGTTCCCTCAGTCAAGCTCGGAGGACTAGCTCATAAATCAGCATGACCACTGGCACCCGCTCCAGTGTTGTGTATTTCTTTTGGCAGAGTTACAGTGTAGAAGAATGGAGTATCCTGTGGCGACTGAGGAACAACAGGCAGCTACTGAGGGAACCAGGTCAGGGCCCAACGTTGCCTTCCATGTGAGCTTACATAAGTCCCTCTAGATGGGACTGGTTCTGGATCACATTTCTGAGGAGATGAGGTGCACACCGAGTCTTCCTTCTGAGAGCCTGTGTCCTTCGCTGGTGGGGGCTGAGGCGCAGGCAGGAGCCTTGAGTGAGGTGAGCAGCTTAGTTGTCCCTGCTCCTTGTCAGGCTGAGAGGAAAGGCACTTCGCAATCTCTAAGCCCCAGCAGTTTCCTCTCCTCTTCGAACAGGGCATGCACACACTTCCTTAACTCAGTTTTGAATTCCAAATGTTTATCTAGTAAGTTGAATTCTGGAAGGAAATGGAGTCTTACAAAACATTTCAGAACATTACGTCCAGGTTGAAATCGCAGGCCAGATTTCCCAGGCGTGCGTCCCAGGCAGGCTTCTCTTTCCTCTGACTTTTTCTTCTTCTAAAGAAGAGAGACTGGGGACTGGGGTTGTGACTTGGTTGGCAGAGCACTTAACTCAGAGACACAAAGCCCTGGGCCCAAGCCCGTGTTTCATCTAGATTCTGACCTCATCTTCTACCATTTATCTGTGTGACCTTCGACAAGTGACTTAATTCCTCAGAGCTTCAGTTTGCCTGTGTGTACTGTGGTCCACGTGTTGCAGGATTGTGACACAGGTTAGTGAGGAACATATAAATGCAAAACTTGGCATCACCTGTCTGTAGTAATGTTGCTAGCTGTCACATCCAGACCTCTGAGCTTGTTGCTATTATAGTATAACCCTGCTCTGTTTTTAAAAACAAACAGCAACGAAAAACTAGGTGCCTATCCAAAAGGAGTGAAACTGCCTGTCAGCCTGCTGGAAGATGATTTGGAGTGAGGAGGGAGCTGGGAGCATTGTTTCTTAGGATACAGCTTTCTCACATAGTCAGCGATGGCCGGAGGATTGGGGATCTCAGAACCCAAGCTTGTAGGAGAACTTGCCACAGCCCAGAGACACACCCCTCTTCTGAGAAGGGCTGCAGCTGCTTTGCAAAAGGAATGGGGGTGCTCTGATGTGGTCACTTCACAAAAGACATGCTCCAGGATTTCTCTAGTCCCACCTCCCACCCCCCACACACACAACAGGACTTCCCTGTCCTTGGATGCAGGAGCTTTAGTGTCCATGGATCTCAGGAGTTGGAGCCTTGTGTGTTAGAGTCCCAAGTTTGCTGATGGGGTTGTGGGTGTGGTTGCAGGCTGTGACTTCGAGTCACTGTGTGGGAAGATGGGAGAGAATCTGCCAGCTCATTTTGTTGGCCAAGATGCTTGGTACAGAAGGCAGAAATTGATGGCAGATAGTTTGTGTTAAAGTGGTAGAAATTGTGGATGGTTGATTTTTTTAAAAAATTCAGTTTAATATTATTATAAAGTTATGTCTCGGTCTTATAAGAGACTATGTGCATAAGATGAAGAAGATAAAAATTAGTAAAATCCTTTTTGCTGTATTGAAATGTTCCCTGCTGAAGGGAGGCTCTTACAACTTTAGAAACAGGATGGAGAGATTGGCTCAGCAATCTTGCAAAGGTTCTGAGTTCAATTCCCAGCAACCACATGGTGGCTCCCAACCATCTGTAATGGGATCCGATGCCCTCTTCTGGTGTGTCTCAAGACAGCTACAGTGTTTAAGAAGCCCAGAAGCTTTGGGAGTCTCAAGGCCCTGCTCGGCAGGCAGTGTTGAGGGAGAGGATGTGGGTTTTGTGAGTGGGGTGGGCATTTTAGTGATCTATCTGCCTTTGAGTCTCACATGCTCTTGTCACTGTCTCCTTACCCACCCTCTTGTAAGCAGCACAACCAGCTCCCTGGCTCACATGCTACGTTGGTTAATGGTGATTGTCCACCTGAGATCTAGAGTCACTGAGGAAAACAAACCTCTGGCCATGTCTGTGAAGCCCAGAGAAGCCAAATGAGCGAAACCCAGCAGTCCTCCCACTGTTTCCTGTGGGTGTCACGTGACCAGCTGCTTCTATTCCTGCCATCATAGCCACCCTAACAGACTATACTCTCACACTGTGAGCCAAAGTCACCCCTTTCCTTGTGTGTTTAGTCACAGCAGTGAGTGACCCCCAGAGGCTGAACTTGCATGGGAGTCATTTCTGTAGTCCGTTGCAGCCTGTCTAGGGATGAACTGATATTTGTTCATGTCTTCCCAGGGAAAGTCATTCAACAATTGTGTACAAATAAACTTGGGTAAACAACCAGAAAAGGCCACATATGTACATGTTGTAGGAATGCAAACACCACACAACCACACACACACACACACACACACACATGCACACACGCACCATGGGGGTGTGTTTGGATTCAGCATCAGCACTTCCTGAGTGACCAGTGGTAACATGTGCCACTCCTCTGAGATCCATGGATGGGACGGTGACAGAGTCCAACCAAGCAAGATCAGAGTAGAAAGATAGATGCAGGGGGCGAGGTGAGGCAGCTGCCTGCTACAAGAGGTTGCAGCAGTTTATTTAGAAGCCATCATGCTTTCAATTTGGGATTATCATCATGCAATTCCCACTATGCTAATGAGAGCATTTCTGATTGGTCGGTGTTTACTGGGTGGGGCGGGGTGCAGAGGCTGGGTTTACAGACCGCAGTTCTGTGTGTGGTGCCAGCTCATGGTTAAGTTGATTGGTAGCACCATTCATTCTGTGATTTGACCAGCAGAGCACCGTGGTCTTCTTGTGTGACATCATCTGAAATTCTTCTGGTTTCTGAAATATGGTCTCTGCATATCCTACTTTCTAATCAAGCAGTGAAGTCTTGGGAGGTTCACTGCAAGGTCCTTTCCTTCTGCAGCTTCTTTGAGCTAGGCACAGATGATGCTTCTCACTTGTGACTGCAACAGGAGCCGTGTGAGGTGTCACTCAAGGAGAACCAGACTTAATGCGGTGTGGGTGGAAGATGCCGTGTCCAGGTCCAGGGCTCTGGGTGGTAGGTACTGAAGTTTTTATTGAAGCAATCTGAAAATGAAACTCTTGAGTTCTAGAAAACTAAAACCTTGGTAAGTGGGTTAAAAATACAGAGACCATACAAGGAGCAGACAGATGCACCCTAGAAAAGGAAGTTAATAAGACAACTGTGTTTCCAAGTTTGTTCTGAAGTCAGCCAGTTAAGGGAAGCTCCTCTCTCTCTGTCTCTCTCTCTCTCTCTGTGTGTCTGTCTGTCTCTCTTTCTCTTTCTCTCTCTCTCTCTCTCTCTCTCTCTCTCTCTCTCTCTCTCTGTGTCTCTCTCTCTCTCTCTCTCCTCTCTCTCTCTCTCTCTCTCTCTCTCTCTCTCTCTCTCCCCCATTGGCAGCCTTGTCTCTGGCAGATTTTTATAGATGAGACATTTATCTCCAGAACCAGGCAGGTGCTTTCCTGAGTGGTAGTTCACAAACCAGGACCTCAGCAACTTTGAAGGACTGGAGATGCCAGTGAACTGGTGAGACCCTGTAGGGCCTTGAGAACTCTTGAAACACAATCATGACCCACTGCTGTTTGGCGGAGAGGGTATAGTGGCCACAATTTAGCCCAGGCTGGCCTTGATCCCACAGTTCCGTCCCTCCTGGGTGCTGGGGTTGCAGGTAGGCAGACTATACCTGGCTCCTGCAGAGCTGAGGTTTGACTCCAAGGTCTCCTGCATATAGGCACACACCTCATCTGAGCTCTGTCTCCAGACCCTCCAAAGTGATCTTTGCCCAGAAGAAATGTGCTCCCGAATTGTCCTCTCAAGAACACTGCCAGTGCATGCCAACTTTGAGCAGAAACCAGACAAGGGGGAACTCGGCTGGGAGTCAAACCCCGTTGGAGGTCTTCTGCAGGTCATCATTTCCTCCCTGTGAAGCAAGCATGTGGTTCTCTTGACTAGAGAGTCATGAGGACTCTTAAACACATGCATGGTCCCCACTTTTCTGGGTTGCAGCATTGACTCTTAACACATGGGTGGCCCCACTTCCCCAGGTAGCAGCGTCAACGCACTTACTGAGCAAGAGATGACTGACAGCTCTGAGCCGCTGCTCTTCCTAAACACAACCAGCTCTAAAACACATTGTCTGATGTCTGCGTTTCTGATGCTGCCCCTAAAACGTGGGTAATGTGCTAGGCTGCAATTATTTTTCATGCTACCCCTATTCAGAGGAGTAAGAGCGAACAACTCACAAAAGACAATTTGGAATCAATACAGACATGAACCCTGGAATTTTCTCTTTCAGTAGCAATAACTATCAACAACACTGCTTCTCTTAGCTCGTAAGTTCTTGTCAGTTTAGTTCCTGTTCACAGTGTCCCGAAGATATGGCTATTCTTAGCACTACCATCTTTCCCAGTATGCAGTTACTTGCTTTACTGTGTGTGTGAGTGTGTATGTGTGTGTGTGTTATAGATGTGCACATGTGTGTGTGAGGGGGGCTGTGCGTTCACACGTAGACATGTTCCTCTAAGTTGCCCTTTCTTTACCTGATTTTTTGAGACAGTCTCTTGATGAAACTGTAGCTTGCCAGTTGGCTAGCCTTACTGACCAATGGGCCGCAGGGATCCTCCTGTCCCTGCCCCAGTGCTGGGGTGGCAGACACATGCTGAGCGGGGCTTCCGGCGATCTGACTTGATACCTTGTGTCTGAATAGCCATCACCACCTCTCTACCATCCTGGCTACCCCAGTCTATTTTCTTAGTAGGAAGAAAATAGCGCCCACACCAGCGGGTAGGTGTTCCAGGAGAGCAAGACAAACATGCTACAGCTCGATGACGCCAGGCAAAATATGCAAATGGAGTTGGAAGGTGTCAAACCTCAGTCAGATGTTGCTGTTGTTTCCACTCTTGCTCTTGCCCTCTCTGCACTGACCTATCAGCCATTTTTCGTCCCTCCTTGGCTTTCAGTTCCGAAAGGAGGAAGTGAGGGCTTCTTAGAGGGATGGGAGATTGAAATCCTTAAAACAAACATCTTTTAGGCCAGGAAAAAAAAATCTGTCCTTTCAGGCCTTGATTTTATCTTGTGGCTCTACTAACTTGAGGAGTGGGACTCATCGGATTATCTTCAAATCATGTACGTATGCGTGTGTGTAAATGTATGCACCTGTGTGCAGGAGACTATATGTGTGTAAGAGAGTGTATGCAGGAGACTGTGTGTGCGTGTATGTGGTGTGTGTGTGTGTACCTGTGTGCAGGAGACTATGTGTGTCTGAGTGTGTGTACCCGTGTGCAGGAGACTATGTATGAGTGTGTGTACCTGTATGCAGGAGACTCTGTGTGTGAGTGTGTGTGTGTGTGTGTGTGTGTGTGTGTACCTGTATGCAGGAGACTCTGTGTGTGTGTGTGTGTGTGTTGTGTACCTGTATGCAGGAGACTCTGTGTGTTGTGTTGTACCTGTATGCAGGAGACTCTGTGTGTGTGAGTGTGTGTGTGTGTGCCTGTATGCAGGAGACTATCCGTGTGTGCTGGTGCAGAAGCCAGAGGTCAGCATGGGTGTCTTCTTCAACAGCTCCCACCTTACTTTTCTAGACAAGTTCTCCCATTGAACCTGGAGCCCACTGGTTGGCCTGCACAGCGAGCGCTGGGCTTGCCCCTGCGCCTTGACACTGGGGTTGTAGATACATTTGGCCACAGCCAGCTTTTCACATTAGTGCTTGGGACCCAACCTCAGGATGCCCAGCCACATCCCCACTGAGCTCTCCTCAGCCTCCCGCCTCTGTTTTCAAGGTAAAGATTATACTATCGGACTCTTTGGTGGACACGCAGGGTCGGTTAGACAACATGCTAAGGGAATTTCCCCAAAGTTAGAAAAGCTGCTTCTGAGTTTTCCTCTTATTATGTTTTATCTTCTAAATTCCATAACCTAGTTAGAGAAGAAAGAAATCTCTTTCTTATTTTATTTATTGTTTATTTTTTGAGACAGGATCTCACTGCGTAGCTCAGGCTAGCCTGAACCTCCCCATCTTCCTGCCTCAGCTTTCCAAATGTAGGTGATACTGGCACCCAGTCTCTTTGCTTAAAGATTTATATATCAATAAAATGTCCTCACTGGTTTCGTCCTCTTATCCCCTGGGCAGCAATTCTCAGCCTGTGGGTCAGAACCTTTTTGAGGGGCCCTAAGGCCATCAGAAAACACAGATATTTACATGATGATTCATAAGAGTAACACAGTTACAGTTATAACATCCCCACTGAGCTTCCTCAGCCTCCCCTTTTTCAGTAGAACACGATCTTACACGAGCTTCCTTTCCTGCCAAGCCTCCCGGGGGCGGGGATCTTTGTTTCCAAGTAGGTAAGCCCAGTTTAATTAACTCATCTTTGGGACATCTCTTGGTGACCCACTGCCCAGGGATTTTCGGAGTTAGAAACAACATGCTTAGGATTTGGAAGTTAGGAGGGTTAGAGTTGGGAGGAGTTGAGATGTTGGGAGGATTGAGATTTAGGAATGTAATTTGGAGGATGGGATGTGGGAGTGAGTTTTGGAGTTAGAGTAGGGAAGATGGTGTTGGAGATTATAATATGAGAAGGTATAGGATGTTGGGGAGGATGTGGGATATTAAGGGTGTGAGATGTTGGAGGGGAGGATTGGAGAGTGTAGAGTTGAAGAGTAGAGAGTGTTGAAGGTAGGATGGAAGAGTGAGATGTTGGAGGAGTGGAGGAGTGGAGGAGTGTGAGGAGTGTTGGGGAGGAGTTGAGATATGGGAGGAGTGAGGAGTTTGGAGGAGTGTGAGATTGGGAGAGTTGAGGAGTGTTGGGAGGAGTGTGAGAGTTGGAGGAGTGAGGAGTGTTGGGAGGAGTGTGAGGAAAGTGGGAGAGGAGTGTGAGGAGTGTTGGGAGGAGTGTGAGAGTGTTGGGAGGAGTGTTAGATATGAGGGAAGAGTGAGGAGTGTTGGGAGGAGTGTAGAGTGTTGGGAGAGTGTGAGGAGTGTTGGGAGGAGTGTGAGGAGTGTTAGGGAGGAGTGTGAGGAGTGTTGGGGAGAGTGTGAGGATGTTAGGGAGGAGTGTGAGGAGTGTTGGGAGGAGTGTAGAGTGTTGGGGAGGAGTGTGAGGAGTGTTGGGAGGAGGTGAGGAGTGTTGGGAGGATGTGGGATGTTGGGGAGGAGTGTGAGGAGTTGGGAGGAGTGTGAGGAGTGTTGGGAGGAGTGTGAGGAGTGTTGGGAGGAGTGTGAGGAGTGTTGGGGAGGAGTGTGAGGAGTGTTGGGAGGAGTGTGAGGAGTGTGAGGGAAGAGGTGAGGAGTGTTGGGGAGGAGTGTGAGAATTGGGGAGGAGTTGAGGAGTGTTGGGAGGAGTGTGAGGAGTGTGGGAGGAGTGTGAGGATGTTGGGGAGGAGTGTGAGGAGTGTTGGGGAGGAGTGTGAGGATGTTGGGGAGGAGTGTGAGGAGGTTGGGAGGAGTGTGAGGAGTGTTAGGGAGGAGTGTGAGGAGTGTTGGGAGATGTAGGATGTTGAGGGAGAGTTGAGGAGTGTTGGGAGGAGTGTGAGGAGTGTGGGAGGATGTGAGGATGTTGGGGAGGAGTGTGAGGATGTTTGGGAGGAGTGTGAGTGTGAGAGATGAGGGATGTTGGGAGGAGTGTGAGGATGTGGGAGGAGGAGTGTGAGGAGTGTTGGGGAGGAGTGTGAGGAGTGTTGGGGAGGAGTGTGAGGATGTTGGGGAGGAGTGTGAGGAGTGTTGGGAGGAGTGTGAGGAGTGTTGGGAGGAGTGTGAGGAGTGTTGGAGGAAGTGTGAGGAGTGTTGGGAGGAGTGTGAGATTGGGGAGGAGTTGAGGAGTGTTGGGGAGGAGTGTGAGGATGTTGGGGAGGAGTGTGAGGAGTGTTGGGGAGGAGTGTGAGGAGTGTTGGGGAGGAGTGTGGAGATGAGAGTGTTGGGAGGAGTGTGAGGAATGTTGGGAGGAGTGTGAGGAGTGTGGGGAGGAGGTGAGGAGTGTTGGGAGGAGTGTGAGGAATGTTGGGGAGGAGTGTGAGGAGTGTTGGGAGGAGTGTGAGGATGTTGGGGAGGAGTGTGAGGATGTTGGGGAGGAGTGTGAGGAGTTTGGGAGAGTGAGATTGAGGAGTGTGAGGAGTGGGAGGGTGTGGGAGTGTTGGGGAGGAGTGTGAGGAGTATGGGGAGGAGTGTGAGGAGTGTTGGGGAGGAGTGTGAGGAGTGTTGGGAGGAGTGTGGGAGTGTGTTGGGAGGAGGTGAGGATGTTGGGAGGAGTGTGAGGATGTTGGGGAGGAGTGTGAGGTGTTGGGGAGGAGTGTGAGGAGTGTTGGGAGGAGTGTGAGGAGTGTTGGGAGGAGTGTGAGGATGTTGGGGAGGAGTGTGAGGTAGGTTGGGGGGAAGATGTGAGGAGTGTGGAGGGAGGAGTGTGAGGAGTGTTGGGGAGGAGTGTGAGGAGTGTTGGGAGAGTGTGAGGAGTGTTGGGAGGAGTGTGAGGAGTGTTGGGGAGGAGTGTGAGGAGTGTTGGGAGGAGTGTGAGGAGTGTTGGGGAGAGAGTGAGGAGTGTTGGGGTGGAGGAGTGGGATGAATTGGGGAGAGGATGGGAGGTGTGGGAGTGGAGGGTGTGAGGAGTTTAGGGAGGGGAGGGTGTGAGGAGTGTTGGGGAGGAGTGTGAGGAGTGTTGGGAGAGGAGTGTGAGGAGTGTGAGGGAGGAGTGATGAGGAGTGTTGGGGAGGAGTGTGAGGAGTATGAGGGAAGAGAGTGAGGAGTGTTGGAGGAGGAGTGTGAGGAATTGAGGGAAGAGGTATGAGGAGTGTTGGGGAGGAGTGTGAGGGAGGGAGTAGTTGAGGGAGGAGTGTGAGGAGTGTGGGGTGTGGGGAGGAGTGATGAGGGAAGAGAGGTGAGGAGTGTGATAGGGAGTTGAGAGTGTTGGGAGGAGTGGAGGAGGTAGTGTGAGGTGGGAGTGTTGGGGAGGAGTGTGAGGAGTGAGATGTTGGAGAGAGAGTGAGTGTGAGGAGTGATGAGGATAATGAGTAGGGGAGTGGATGTTGGGAGGAGTGTGAGGAGAGTATGGGGTTGAGGGAGGAGTGTTTGGGGGGGTTTGGGAGTGTGAAGAGCAGGAAATATTAAAAATCAGCACCAAGTTCCCGTGCTACACCCAGCTACTCTCTTGCTGCCTCTGCCTGTAGGGTAGCCCCTGACAGCAGTCTTCCCAGCTCCAGTTTGCCTGCCTCAAAACCAATTATCTCTTCTCAGCCATCCACCCCCTGCAGCTAGTTGTCACAAATCCCCTTAACCCAGTAAATCAAAACTCTAGAAGCTTATCACTAATCAGTCAGATTTATATATCAATAAATTCTCAATTCACAAGATGCCCACACAATAATTTCAGAGCCAGTTGATAATGATACCATCTGCCCACCTAGATTAGACAAGTTATCCCAATTATTCTGTCCTCGTATGATATATTCATAGCTACCTGTAGCTATTTAAAGCCACGCGAAATCAGGATTGTCCTGGTTCTTCCTCCATCTTCCTTCCTTCTCCTTCCTCTCTCCTCTCCTCCTTCTCCCCAAAACTTTTCTGCTCCGCCTTCCCTTTCACTCTCCAGTCACCAGCTCTAGCCTTTATTTTACAAGTTAAGGTGGGGAGAAGGTTCACAAGAAGTCACCTGTGTATGACTCACTCCTCATCCACAACCCCTCCCAGGAGAGCGGAATTAGCATCAAAATACAAGTAACCCCAGGGTTATCCACAACAGGAATGTTAGGGAGGAGTGTGAGGAGTGTTAGGGAGGAGTGTTAGGGAGGAGTGTTAGGGAGGAGTGTTAGGGAGGAGTGTTAGGGAGGAGTGTTAGGGAGAGTGTAGGAGAGTGTTAGGGAAGACTGTGAGGAGTGTTAGGGAGGAGGTGGAGTGTTAGGGAGGAGTGTGAGGAGTGTTAGGGAGGAGTGTGAGTAGCATGAGGGAGGAGTGTGAGGGAAGGAGTCCATAGCAAGGATGGGGAAATGGCCAGGGCCATTGAGAGCTGCAGCTAATCACATTGAGAGCTGATGTCTTGGGAGGGAATGTGGGAGTGGAGGATAGGACTCGTCTGAACCACCACCTCTTGTCTGTCTGTCTGTCTGTCTGTCTATCTATCCATCTATCTATCTATTTATTAGACAAGGTCTCACTGTATATTCTTGGCTGGTCCAGAGCTCACAGAGATCCACCTGCCTCTGCCTCCCAAGTGCTGCAATTAAAAGCATGCACTAGCATGCCCACCCTGAACCATCATGTCTTGAACAGATGTGGCCCCAAGCACACAGCTGGGCATTCTCTATCCTCTAAGACATCAGCTCAGTAACTGTGCCATTTACAGAGCAAGGGAGGTTCACCGTCCTTGGCCATTACCTTTGGACTAACTTCCATGCATGACCCCAGTTCAACATGGAGGCGTGCGTGATGCTCTTTGGTTAGGCATGACTGAGAGTCTTGTAGAAAGATAATCTGCATGAACTGTGCCGAGAGGGTGGAGCTAGTGGAACAAAGGAAGCCTGTGAACCTGGCTGGCACTGTCTGGGGTAGCTATGGTGGGGTGGGGGGAGGGAAGGAGCTTCCAGCCTAGTCATCTGTGCTTAAGTAAAGCCCTGCCAGGCCTTTCTTTTAAACACCCGTCCCTCCCCTCTGTCTTTGCACACACCTGTGCTGATTACCACCCCCAGTGTGAGTATCCAGCTTTGCTTTTACACCAGGACCTGTTCATTCATTGATTCCTGTGGAGCCTGTTACATGTGTGTCCAAGGTCTCGGGCAGGGTAGGCGTTCTCAGACACCATGAAGATAACCAAACTTTGTTAACACCCAAAAGTTCCCAGGTTCCGATGCTAACTGGATCCCTAGGAGACACTTCACTGGCCATGGCTGTAGACTCTGGCATGGCACTAGTAGTGGGGGCTGGCTTGATGGATGCCTTTGAATGGGGACCTGTCGTGACATCTAATGTATTCATGAAATGAACAGTGTCCATCACAGTCCTCAATTATGAAACGTTGACAGGTGGCTTTGGGTCCACTAGTATATGCCAGGTCATGTGACACCAGGGGGTTCACTCTGAGTGAGTGTGTGTGTTGGTATAATTCATGAGAGAGCATCAGGAGCTGAATAAACAAATCTTTCACTCCGTGACTCTGGACACAAGGCATCTATATTGCAGAGTGTGTGGCTAGTGTCCTCCAACCCAGTCAGAGTTACTAGCCAGAATTAGGTGGTATTAGGGCTGTGCCATTTACAGTAAATACACCATCTCTCATACATCATAAAAATAACTGTGGACGCTGTGTTCCACACAGGCTGACAGTGCCTTGCTGCTGTATGTTTGTGTGACATAAACAGTCTTACCATAAATTTGGCATGAACCTGGCCACCAGCAGAACACCAACAGAATCTCTCAATGGTGGAGGAGACATTGATTCAAGCTAGACATGGCGGTGCTGGCCTGTTATCCAAACCCTTTGGAATCTAAGGCAGGATGGTCACAAATTCAAGGCCATCCTGGGTAACTCAGGGAGACCTCCCAACTCAAAATGAAAGGTCAAAAGAGAGCTGGGAATATATTCAGTGACAAAGTGCACACCTAGCCTATGCAGGGTCCTGGGTTCAATCCAGCACTGGAAAACAGGAAGAAATTGACTTAGACTCCAGCCTTGACCACAACAGTGAATTTGAGCAGAGTGGTCCAATCTCTGGGTGGGTACCCCCACAATCCCATTAAAGTCATTTCTCTAGGGAGCTGACTCAGCAGGTAAAGTGCCTGTCACCAAAGCAGGAAAACCCAAGTCCAAGTCTTCAGAACTGACATAAAGGCTAGCCAAGACTCTGCTTATGCCTGTTAGCCCAGCACTCCCACAGAGAGCTGGCAACTGAAACACGAGGATCCCCAGAAGCCTAAGGACCAGCTAGCCTAATGTACACAGCAGCAAACAGCAAGACCCTGTGCCCTGTCTCAGACAAGGTGATGGATACCTGAGGCTGTCTGACCTACGTATGCCAGCTATGGCACCTCCATGCCCACACCCGAGAGCACACACCGGCAGACACAGGGACAGTAGGTGAGGATAGACCTTTTAAACATGCTTATTTAGAAGAAAGGCCCGCTACAATGTTTCTGTGCTTCACTCAACACTATGTTTTTGATGTGATCAGAATTGCTAGTCTTCCCGAGTCCCTCGGGTGTCCAGCTTGTTTCTGTTCCCAGCATAGCATCTGAGGATGGAGATTCTCACAGACCAGCATTTTAGAAATGGTGGGAAATAGGAAGGGATGACACAGGCACACGGGCGGACTCGTAGGTAGTGTCGGCTTAGGAATGAAAACAGCAAACGCTGGAGCTGTGTGAGACTGAACTCATGGTTTTATGACATTTCGGTATTCTCCCCTCCCTCCCTTCTTGTCTGTGTGTGTGCGTGTGTGTGTGCGTTGTGTGGTGTGTGTCGTGTAGTGTCGTGTTGTGTCCGTGTGTGTGGTGTGTGTGTGTGTGTCCGTGTAGTGTGTGTGTGTGCCGTGGCTGTGTGTGTGTCCGTGTGTGTGTGTGTGTGTGTGTGTGTGTGTGTGTGTCCGTGTATGTGTATGTGTGTGCGCGTGGCGTGTGTGTGTGTTCCGTGCGTGTGTGTGTGTGTGTGTGTGTGTGTCGTGTATGTGTGTGTGTCCGTGTATGTGTGTGTGTGTGGCGGGGTGTGTGTGTCCGTGTATGTGTATGCGTGTGTGTGTGTGCGTGTGTTGTGTGTGTGGTGTGTGTGTGTGTGTGTGTGTGTCCGTGTATGTGTGTGTGTGCGCGTGTGTGTGTGTGTGTGTGTGTGTGTGTGTGTCCGTGTGTGTGTCCGTGTATGTGGTGTGTGCCGTGCGCGTGTGTGTGTGTCCGTGTGATGTGTGTGTGTGTGTGTGTGTGTGTGTGTGTCCGTGTATGTGTGTGTGTGTGCGTGTGTGTGTGTTCCGTGTTAGGTGTGTTGTGTGTGTGTGTGTGTCCGTGTATGTGTGTGTGTGTGTGTGTGTGTGTTGTGTGTGCGCGCGTGTGTGTGTGTCCGTGTACCACAGCAAGCTTGTGAGGTTCATAAACAACCCGCAGGAGTCTGTGCTCTCCTACCATGTGGGTCCTGGAGACCAAACTCTGGCCATGAGGCTTGGCAGCCAACTCCTTGCCCACGAAGCCATCTTGCTGTTTACCTCAAGTTCTTTATATGTAAGCAAAGTTTTATGAAGTGTTTAACATAGATTTGGTTTTTTTTAATGAGTTTTTCCTCCGAAGATTCACAATTTTAGTTAAGGGCCCAGCACCTGGCTTGCCGTTTTTAGTCAGACAGACACCCTAGCATCCTGCTTTCTGCTAGAGACAGCAGGTGGAGCTGATAGCATTTCCTGGGTATTTATTAATGGCAGATACATCGGCGAATGGTTATGTTTTCAGATGGTCACAGCCACCACACACACTTTGTCACCTTCTGTCAGCATCAGCATGATACTTTAATAATGAAAAAGTTTATAAAGCCAGCAGTGAGGATGGTGATGTGTTCGTTTACACATCTGTTTAAAGCCTTCAGAGAATTCCAGATGCCGTGGTTGGTGCCGAGGATGTGGTGAGTGAAGCCATTCACACCCCAGTGGGAAGGCACAGGTCAGCCAGATAATCACAGAAGTGGGGCTGGACAGATGGCTCAGTGGTTACAGCACTGGCTGCTCTTCCAGAGGACCTGGGTTCAATTCCCAGCATTCCCATGTGGCTCAGAGCCATCTGCTCCTTCACCCCTCAGCCACCATCCCCCCATGTTGGCAAGGGTGAGTAGAGGTTACCGGGCCTTGGGGATGCTTGATGACTGCAGACTGAGTTTCATAAGATGAAGAGTTCTGAGTGTGAATTGTGTTGATGGCTGCATCCTGTGGATGTATTTAATACAACTGAGCCAGGCTCTTAAAGTGGCTAATATGGTAACTAATATATGTATTTAACCACAGTTGTCTTTTTAATCATCTTGGGGCTGGTGAGATGGCTCAGTACTTAAAAGCATGGCTGTTCTAGAGGACCTGGATTTGGTTCCCAGTCCTTATCATGGGTGGCTCAGAGCTGCCTATAGGTCGAGGTCCAAGAGATCAGATGCCCTCCTCTAGCTGTCATGGGTGGTACCTGCATGCATGTACACATACATACATGTAAACACACACACATGCATGTATGCATGCATGCGTACAAAGTAAATAAATTAAAAATTTTAAGACAATTGGGAGCTGGAGAGATGGCTCAGTGGTTAAGAGTACTGGCTGCTCTTGTGGGGGGCCCAGGTTTGATTCTCAGCACCTACGTAGTGGTTAAGAACTCTCTGTACCTATAGTTCCATCGGATCTGACTTCCTCTTCTGACTTCCGTGTGTGCTTTAATCACAAGGCATACAAATTATACGTTCAGGCAAAACACCCATAAACATAAAAATAATTTTTTTTTAATTTCAAAATCATTGTGCTAGATAGTTATGCAAACTTGACACAGCCATGGTCATCTGAGAAGAAGGAATCTCACTTGAGAAGATGCCTAAAGTCTGGTTTTTAGTCACTGCAGCTGTCTCCATTGGGTGGCACTATGGAAACCATTATTCCTTACTAATGGAGCTGGGGCCTGGAGCAGAGGGGCCCTCTACTGAGGACTCTCATCCTTCTTTGGAGATGTTCTGAAATATTTACATTGCTCGAGCTCACTAGATCTCAGAGTCTGCCCAGCTCCTGAAGAGACTCCCTATCTGACAACTGTGACAGATTTCTCCCGGTGGGGACTTCATTTGCAAGACACACAGCTAGGGAAGTTAGAACATAGCATTCTAGTGTTTGCGGAGGTCCCACTATGTGCCAGCCACGATGGAGGCCTCTGGCACACAGTGGGAGCTGGGGAAATAGGTACAGAAGTGAACCTCACACAGTGTGGTATAAACTGTAATGTGCCTCGGTTCCCACACCTATGAGATAGCAACACGTGTATCTTATTGATTCAGGAATAGCAAATGAACAGATCAGTGTATCAGGGGTTGGACAGAGCCAGTTTGTAGTGGCTCATGCACAACAGGAAGGGAGGATATGACTCTGGAGACAGTGTGGGTGTATAATTGTCCCCAAGGGAGCTTAGCAGCATTGGTGTCCAAGTGCTCTGTAGGTTTTGGGGGTTCCCCCATCCTCTCCTAATCTCTGTCTACAGCAGCACCCATGTGTGTTGGCAACCACATGCACGAGGACGTAGGCTGGCTCCCCTGGTATCGTTGACATTTTTGTAAATGGAATTGCTGCTTTCATTAGCAAAGCAAATTGCCAAATGAACCACTTGCAAGCTACTGTGGGGCCTTATTTACAGATACCCACGGCCTCGACTGTGTTAAATAGCAATCTCCGAGACTCATTGTGCTGTGGCAGCAGAGGGCCTGCCAAGTCTCTTGGGAACTATGCAAAAATATTTTCAGGACTAATTTAGTAATTTCAACATCATAAAATATCAAGGAGGAAAAAACTAGTAAATATTGTTAGTCTTTAGAATATTTTGAAGAGCAAGAAGTACGGTTTCAAGGCTTGCATTTGTTACTGTGTGTATGTGTGTGAGGGGGACACAGGTGTGCCGTGGCACATGTAGAGGTCAGAGGGCAACTTTAGGGAGTCAGTTTCCTCCTTCCACCATTATGCAGATTCTGAGGGGCAATCCCAGGTTGCCAGGCTGTGTAGCAACTATCTTTACCTACCTGACCATTTTGCTGGACCAAGAATTATCTTTTAGTGTATCCAACCCATATCCAATCTCTGTTATTGTTGCCTCCCTCATAATGTAACTAGCCTTCATTTTCCAGTAAATAGAATCTTGTCTAAAGGCGTTTTATGTGTGTGAATGTTTGCCTGCTTGTATGCATATGCACCAAACGTGTGCAGTGTTTGCAGAATCCAGAAGACAGTATTGGATCCCCTGGAACTGGAGTTACCGTTGTGAGCCACGTGCGGGTGCTGGAAATTAAACCTGGATCCTCCACCAGGGTAGCCAGTGCTCTTGACCACTGAGCCATCTCTCCAGGCCTAAAAATGGAATCGTGAAAGCCCTTTCTGGGTCTGAGGAGATGATATACCATAATGCACAGACAGAAACTCCTCTTGCTGGACTTAATGCACTGATGCAATCTCACAGATCTACCTGTCACATTTCTGGAAACCTCTGCCATCTAGATTTATATGGCTCTTGACATGTCACAGAAAGAAAAGAATTTATCATGTTGCAAAATGGGTATGATGTGTTTAACCAAAGATCAGAAGTGTTTTAAACCTACAGCAGCCATAGAAACATATTTCTCCAGAAATCCTTTAAAAATTATACTTTCAGCAAGGCTTAAACCATAACCAAATACCACGTTGAACATAACCCTGAAATACGGGCTTCTCGTATTTGACAAGCTGAGCCTGGATTGTGTTCAGTTCTTCATGATTCAGTTCCCTCACCCTGACAGCACCGGTGCAGGATATTAGGCACTAACTTTAACAATCAAGTCTGGAAAGTGAGGGAGATAACTGAAGACAAAGAAAAGCCCAGAACAAAATGGAAGGAGACGTTGCTTTCTTGCTCAAAGCCCTGCCCTTGAGACATCGGCACATGTGTCTGTATGTAGAGCTCATGGCTGTAATCATAGAATTTGGTTAATGTTGTGCTTGGTGACAACCACTCTGTCCATCACAGATGAGATGATCTTGATTGTTCTGTTGATAATTTGCTCTTGATGACTGTGGTACCGAAATTATCTCAGCATGCCGCTAAGGCTCTTGGTCTAGTCTACATACTTACTTAATGAGTCAAGTGCCTCCCTATGGCCTGCAGGAGGGTCTGTATGAAGGTTAAGTTTATTGTCAGTTTGATACAATCTACAGTCTCCACGAGGGATTGTATAGATCAGGATGGGCTGTGGGCATGCTGGGAAGCTTGTCTTGATTACATTAGTTAATATGGGAAGACTAAGCCCACTGTGGGCAGAACTATTCCCTGGGCTGACCCTGGACTGTGTGAGAATGGAGAAATCTGGCTGAGAGCTAGCATATGTGCCTTTCCACTCTCTGCTCTTGGCTGTGGATATAGTGTGGTCAGCTATCCCACCTTCCCACCTCGTGACTCCTGAGCTATCCCACCTTCCCTCCACCTGATTCCTGAGCTATCCCACCTTCCTCCTGCCTGACTCCAGAGCTAGCCCACTTTCCTGTCTCCTTGCCTTCGGATGGGCTGCATCTAAAAGCTGTGAGTGAAAATGGACCCTCTCTCCTCTGCCTTGATTTTGTCAGGATATTTTACCACAGCAACAGAAACGCAATGAGGAGGACACGCCGGGTGCAGGAACCTCGGCCCCCATGGACTAGATTCCAGGGAGGAGATAGTTAACAAGGGAACAAATGGATGACACAAAGCCTCATTCATGATAGATCATGTCCTTGAGAGTGACATTTATCTCGACACATCCATCTTTACTTTTATTTTCATATGTACTTTTTTCACTGCTAAAAAAAAAAAATTGAAGCAAACATTGATGCTTTGTAAGAGCCTTGAGAGGTCTCGTCTTGAGGGAGGTGTGGCCTGAGGAGAGGGAGGTGTGGCCTGAGGGGAGGGGGAGGGGCCTGAGGGGAGGGAGGCGGGGCCTGAGGAGATGGTTCGTGTGGTGTATGCTGCTTGAGTGCTTGCTTTGCCAGCATGAGGACATGTGTGCAGTCACTAGAGCCTGTGTATAAACGTGGGGTGTGGTGATGTATGTTTGTAATGTTGGTGCTAGGAAGGTAGAAACAGTCAGACCCCTGTGCTGGCCCACCTACCCTACATGGTGAGTTCTAGGTTATGGAGAGACCCTGCCTCAAAAAGAAATCAAAGTTGGAAGGATGGAGGGTTGTACTTGTCCTCTGACCTCCCCGAACATGCATGGGCTCGAACACTCACACATACACGTGCATGCACACAACATGCACACACATACACATTCACACATACAGGCACACACATACATGAAATAGAGCATGCACACAGACATATACACACTGCATGTATACACACATGTGCACATGCATGTGCACCTACATGCACATACATACACATGCAACATACAGGCATACACATACACACACAATGCACATACAAGCATGTACACACATGTACATGTGCACACATACATATATACACATGTATGCACACATACATGTACACGCATATAGGCACACAACATACATACATATACATAATCTCTTCTGGTTAGTGTATCTCTTCCATAGATGTACAGATGCCATCAGCGGTACCCTGAGCCACAGAACAAGCTGGTTCAGGGAGGACCTGAACCATCCTAGCAGGTAAGACTGACCCAGCAGGAGTGTTTGAAGAAATGCTTTAGATAGACAGCTGTCAGTGTGCTGTGTAACGAACAGCACTGCACCAAGCTCCATCATCCTTGTTAATACAGGTGGGAACTGGGTTTAAGATGCACTGAGAGCTGGAGTTAACCTGGAGCTGCCCCAACTCTCCATGGACACTTATCGCAGATTCTTCTATCTTTTTTCTTATTTTTCCCTCTTCCATTTTTATATGAGAACATTACCAATTACTGCTCATTTTTCTCTCTCTAAGTCTCTCCTTTCCTCGTCCTTCCCTCTCTCTCTTTCTGTCTCTTCCTCTCTCTCTTCCTCTTTCTCTCATTCCTTCTCTGTTTCCCTCCTCATCTCCTTCCTCCAAGAAAATTAGAGGTGAAAAAGACCCAGGTTTGCAGTCTAATCTGATCACATCAGCATCCTCCTCAGACAGCATTCCCTTCCCTGGATCTTAGTCAACTCTGGGCCACACCCAGTTTCCCCTGCCATCCGGGGTACCCATGTCCCAGTGGCTGGCACTGGCTAGTGATGAGGTACGACAGAGTCTACCTCTGGTAAAATTCCATGATAGAGATGGGAATGGCTTCCCATAGACACAACTGGTAAATACTGGTCCACAAAACATCTTCTTCTTATTTTTATTTTTTTGTTCTGAGACAGAATTTCATGTAGCCCAGGATGGCCTCAAACTCAATATCTAGCTGAAGTTGACTTAGAACTTCAGATTCCCTTGCCTCCATTTCCAGAGTGCTGGGATTGCAGGGATGTGCCATCACACTGGGTTTATGTGGCAATGAGGAGTAAACCCAGGGCTTTAATCAAGCCACCTCGACAGCCCTTTGTCGCCTGAGTTGCATTCTAAGCCTTTGTCCTTGCTTCTTAAAGCAGGTCTGGTTCCGTGGCCAGGGCAAGCGCTGGGCTCCACGTGAGCTCAGTGTGAAGCGAACTCCACTGAGCTTTGCTGGCTTGCCCTTCTCCTTTCTTTCTCTTCCTTTACACCCTACCCCCGACCCCCTGATCTTCAGTTTCTTTTTCATTTTTGGATAAATGCATACAGGTATACAATGTGTTACATAACAACCACCTTACAGCCCTCTCTCAACTCCTCTCAGGACGCCCTGACAACCTCCCAATTTCATGTCCTCCTCTCTTGTTAGAGTTTCTATAACTCGCTGAGTTCAATGAACGCTGCCCACATACGGGTTTGGGGTCACCCCCTGGAGCAGCCTCCCTCCCATCCTGCAAGGAACAGGGAGAACTTAATTCCAACCGCAACTTGGCCCGGACGTCCAGCTCAGAACTGTTCTGCTGTTGCTTCGTAGAGGGATGTGCTGGTGTCTCTAGGAATCGTCCTCAGCAATGTAATGCTTATTCCTAGTCCCTGCCTGTCCTCTGTCCTCCTCTGCACTTGCTTGCCCAAGCCCCTGCCCTGTGATTCTTTCCCTAACACAACAAGAAAACTTCCTCGCTAAAGAAAACTGAATGTTCCGCCCCCCTCAGTAGCCATCAACGGCCAGTAGCTCCTAACCACCTCACCCCTTTAGAAACCACTCTTTTCTATACACCACACACAGGAGTCCCACCAAAGGTCCACTCTTTGGGCCTCAGGTTCTTCAGCTATCGAGTGCAGGTACACTGTGGAAGATTATTCCCAGGCTGGGGAAATGTGTCATGTCTAGGAAGGCTTTGAACACTGATACCCAAAGGCTGAGAGAATTAATTGTTATTATGATGTTGGGCAGAATCCACAACTGAGGAAATGACAGGAAACAGAAATTTTATTGAAAGGGTTCAATATACTTGTTATTTCCTCTGGTTGTCCTGGTCATCCTGGCCCAATAAAAGGTAATACATTCATTCCCTTTGCTAAGGAAGACACCTTCCAGCTCCTAAGTGCAGGGCTGCCCTCTAGTGGTCTCTGTGCAAATGTCAATTGAAAAAAATCAGTTTTTAAAACTCATTGGTTTGCATGTTCCTGTGTCCGTGTTCATGTGTGTGGATGCAGCTGCACACATGTCATGGCATGCATGTAGTGATCACAGGACAACCTCATGTATTAGACCGTGCCTTCTACCTCGTTTGAGACTGGGTCTCTTCATGGCCATTGTAAATGCCAGGCTATCTGACTCACAAGCTTCTGGGATCTCAACCCCACCCCCATCTCCCTGTGGGAGCTCTGGGTTTATAGATGCAAACCACCGTGTCTGGCTTTACATGGCGTCTGGGGATCTGAACTCAGACCCTCACACTTGCTCGGAGCACTGTACCTACTGAGCCAGCCCAGAGAATAAAATCTTGCAGCCAGATGGCAAACTTGTCAAGACTGCTCTACCTGAATGTCATCCTCAGGTGCCCACAGGTGCTCTCCGGGGATACATTACACACCCGGTGGTCACTCTCTGATCTCTCCAGCATGCTTGTTTACATACGCACACACTTCTGAATTCTGGCAGGACTCGAAGTGTCAGACATAGGAACCGGAGCAGGTCAGTGTGTGCACCCTGAGGGCAGAACCACTGGGGTTTGTGTGTGTGAGGGGTCCATTTGTCTTAAGAAGTGTTCTTAAGTGATGTTGCCAGCAGGCTGATCCTGATCCAGTCTTCAGGGCGAGTGGAGGTTGGAGATCCAGGGGAGAGTTGCTAGTTCAAGTCTGGAGGTGGCGTGGTCTGTCGGCCTTGTTTCTGCTTCTCTGGTGAGTGTGGGTGAGACTTAGCCACGTTATGGGGAGTCATTGGTATAAGCCAAAGTCTACAAATTTAAACATAAATCTTTTTTTAAAACTCTGTGTATGCATGTGTGTATGTGTTTGTGCATATCTGTTTGTGTGTCAGTGTGTATGCCTGTGTATGAGTGTCCATGCGTGATCTGTGTATGTATGTTTGTGTCTTGTGTCTGTGTGTATATTTGTGTCTTTGTGTTCATATGTGTGCACATGTGTGCATGAGTGTGCGTGCGTGCGTGAGTGCATGTGTGCATGTGTGTGCCTGGTTAATATGGGTGCCCTTGAGACCAGAGACATCAGATCCCCTGGAGCTGGAGTTACAGGTGGTTGTGAACTGTCTGGTGTGGATGGCGGGAATCAAAGCCAAGGCCTCTGGAGGAGTAGGGCATACTCCTAACTACTGAGCTGTCTCTCCAGCCCTCTGGATATTAACCTCATCTTGAAAATGCCTAGACAAAAATATCTAGATTGATCTAACCAAATACTTAACTTTTGCCAAATAGATACACAAAATTAACCTAGGTCTTCTGAAAATACATTTTTGGATGTATCTGTCATTCCTCTGCAAACGTCATCATAGCTGCTCCGTGCTTAGGATATGTCATGGCTTGAGGCAGCAGCTCCATGGATCTGTGTTTCATAAAGAGCCACATAAATTATGTAGCATCCATTTATGAGCACAGCAGACATTTTAACAGGCTATGAATCTATTTGCTCAATATTAAAAAGTTAAAGTAGTGGATAAGTGTAGTTTCAGAATATACTTTTTATCATATTTTAAAAAATAAATCTAATTGTAGTTCTTCAAGTTGCTGCTCTTTTTTATTCCCAAGTGATCTGTGTACACAGCAGACCACATCTGTGCGTCTGCCCTAGGTCCACTTCCTCTCCGGGCAAATCCACTGAATCAGGTAGATTTTGTAGAAAAAAAAAAAAAAAAGCAAGAATATAAAAGAAATAATGATTCGCTTGACTTTTTTTTTTTTCACTGAATGTGAGCAACTGTTGGACAAGGTGCTGGCTCCTTCTGGGAATTCCCCCTGGACTGGACAAGTCTGCTGCAGCCTTATCTTGTGAGCGCTCAGACAAACAGTCCATTTGCATTTTACTTTAGGCTAAAGTGTGGATGTTTGATAGGAAATCTTTCTTTTTTTTTTTTCTTTCTTTCTTTTTTTTTTTTTTTTTTTTTGTTTTTTTTTGAGACAGGGTTTCTCTGTGTAGCTCTGGCCATCCTGGAACTCACTCTGTAGACCAGGCTGGCCTCAAACTCAGAAATCCGCTGCTCTGCCTCCCAAGTGCTGGGATTAAAGGCGTGCGCCACCACCGCCCGGCGATAGGAAATCTTTCTTTCCCTCTTCTGTTTGGCAGAAGGAGTAACTGTCCATTCTTCTTTAGCTAATGGGTGCCCATCTGTTTCCAGGTAGCTCCTGAACCTTTCATTTGCAGAGGTAGAAAGAACAAGGCTTGGGTGAACTGCTCATGCACATGGGGAAACTACAGGTTTGTGTGAACTTCAAACTAGAACCCCCCCATCTGTGTGTGCGCATATGTACACACTGTGTGCTCCTGTGTGTGTGAAGGTCAGAGAGCAACGCTGGGTGTCTTCTCTGTCATTCCCTATCTCTCCTTGTGCTCACCTGGGGCTGAGGCTGGCTTTAGTCCCCACCCACAGGACAGTCTCCTTTGCAAATGAATCCTATCTGTAGGAGATGTTGGCAGATCTTGACCTCTTGTTTCTATATCCTGAGGTTCCAAGTCTGTGTGTTCTTGATTGTGTCTGTCGGCATATCAAGGCCCATATGACCATTTCTGTTCCTGCTGACATGTTCCTGGTCTAGCTTTGGCCAGGAATTGTCTGTCTTCCTCCTCTGTCTTAGTTTGAGTTCTATCGCTGTGAAGAGACACTCTAACCCCAGCAACTATTATAAAGAAAACATTTCATTGGGGCTGGCTTACAGTTTCCAAGGTTTCTGGTGCTGGAGGAGCCAAGAGCTCTACATCTTGATCTACGGGCAGCGTGGTGAGACTGTGTGCCACACTGGGTGGAGCTTGAGGATAGGAAAGCTCAAAGCCCACCCCATAGTGACACACTTCCTCTAATAAGGCCACACCTACTCCAACAAGGCCATACCTCCTGATAGTGCCACTCCCTATTGGCCAAGCATTCAAACACATGAGTCTGTGTGGGCCATTCCTGTTCAAATGACCTCATACTCCAAGTCACCACTCTTTCTTTGAGCCCCATTATTGTATTGATACGAGAATCCAAAGCCACCACTTCTATGGTCAATGTATCTAGTGTTGTAGATGGCATCTAATGCCCTCTCCTGGCCTCGGTTAGTACCTCCCATATGTGCACACAGATGCACACACACTGTATGTTCCACTATGTGTCTGGACTTTTGTAAGAGGTAATGTCTCCATCTCCAGTGTCTTCCCACACGTGTTGGTAGCTCTAGCACATCCTTCCAAAGCCAGTGTGGGCACCCCTACTTCTGTGTGCTGTACTCCACCCAGACCCAGACCCACTCCTGCTGCCTGATACCTTACACGCCTGTCTGTAGCACCTCTGCCCTTCTGTCTGCAGTGGGGGTGGGCGGTTTGCTTTATGTCCCCAAAACTTGGCAGGAAAGCATTAAATGTTAAAGGGGTGAGCAAAGGGTCCAACAATAAAGGAACCGATTTTGTCTTTCTCTTTTGGTCCCATGTGAAATGAGCAAGCTCCCAGAACCATAGCGGTTTGGGTGAACTGAAAATATACATTTTGATAAGAAAAACTTTGTGAACTCAACATAAAGAACACATCCATTAGCACCTTCCAAGGCAGAGGGCATGGCGTGCGCATTGCTCCGGCGTCTTTTAAAATCGCTGCCTTGTGTGTTTGTATTTAAACCAGTGTGTTTAACACCAATGTATGCTTATCTTATTACTCCACGTTCAGAGGAAACTATTTAAATTACTCATTGGAATTTATCCTAAAACCAGTGTGTGCCTCATTGTTTACAGTCATGTACCACATAACATCTCAGTGGGTAGCAGGCCGCACATACAACCCATTCGTTACAGTGGAGCCAAGAAATCCCCCCAGCCGGTGACATCACAGTCTTCACAAGGAGAGTTCCATTAGGAAGTCATACCCTGTGGGCGCTGGGAGCTAGTCACAGAGGTGGTAGAGACTGCCACAAACAGTTACTAGTGAATCAAAACACTTGAGGGGTAAAGCGGCTGGGCCTGCTTTGGGCCCCTGTGGTTTTCTTGACTTGTAATTCTGGTATTTGTGTGGCTCTGGAGGTTGGTCTCATGGAGGACTCCCACTACTACACTGTCAGCACGTCATGTGCTCATGTGAGCAAGCTGCACATGACAAAGGGACCCCAACCCAGCCAGGCCCAGGGCCCCTCAACATCCACATGCACAGTGGCCCTGTGGGCCCACCCTCTAGAGCGCTGTGGAAAGTGGCTGAGCCCTCTTTTCTCTACTGCTGATGGTTTTGATGGTGTTGTGCTTTGCCTCGTGCCTCTCACCTACAGGTGACCTCTGTTTCCTGTTTAAAAAAACATGAAGGAGGAGAGTTTGACCTCCCTGTGCTCTGGGAGAAGAGATTTAAAGCAATGTAATACTGTAGGGTGTTTAATGGGATTTTAAAAAGTTTATTTATGTTTATGAGTGTTTTGCCTACATTGACATAGGCACAACACGGAAAGGCCACTAGAGGGCATCAAATCCCCTGGAACTGGAGTCACAGATTGCTATGAACCACCATGTGGGTGCTGGTAATTAAACCTCGGTCCTCTGCAAAAGCAGCCAGTGATCTTAACCACCAAGTCTTCTCTCCAGCCCCCACCCCTGTAAGATCTTTTTAAAGTATAGGACTGGGGATATGGCTCAGCATAAAATGCTTGCTGTGTAAGGACAAGGCCCTGATCCCGAGAACACACATAAGACATATGGTAATCCATGCCTGTCATCTCAGGGCTGAAGGCGGAGACACGAGGATCCTAGGGTTCACTTGCCATTGTAGTGCAGCCAAGCTGTGAACTCCAGGTCCTGAAAGAGGCACCGTGGAGAGCAATGACGTGTGATACCCAGTGTTGACTTCTGGTCTCCACAGGTGCACACACATGTATACATCACACACACCAGTGAGAGCTAAATAACAAACCAACCACTGTGCAGGTTTCTCTACAGCTCCCTCCATGGGCTTAGATTTCTGGAAGGTGTCTGCCGTGAACAGGGCCATTGAGGACAGACAGCACAGGACTGCCACCAAGCAGCCACCCCTAGTGCAGTCTGCCATCTCCTCACCTCACCGCTGACAGTCCCACTCCCACAGGCACCTCCCTCCCACAGATGAATCAGATGTGACTCTGATTAGATGGGAGTTCACATCTAATGACAGCGTGTGACACGGCGGATGTCAGGAGTCACCGCAGCGACGCTCTGAGGTAGACATTGGTACCCTCCTCTGTGGGGGAGAGAACGGCGCTCTACACGTCTCTTGCTGTTTACTGTCATCTGCAGAGTGATGGACAGCTCTGCTCCTCCTGGGAGAGGGAAGGTTTTGTTGTTGCTGCTGCTGCTCAAGGTCGGAGCTACGACAATAATCCCACAACAGGGGACAGTCCTCTAGGACAAAAACATCCATTTCTATAGCTGCCTCGTGATGCAGGTTTAGACCAGCTCTGGTGTGTGTGTGTGTGTGGGGGGTGTGTAGGTGTCTTGGGCTCAGCCATGCTTCACAGCAGAACTTGTTGTCTGTGTGTGTTAGAGGAAGATTCTGGCATGTGCTTTTCTCTTATAAGTCAAAAAGAATAAATGTGACATGGATGCACACAGGAGGATCAGGCAAAAGGGAGAGTCTGCAGATGGGTATTCTAGAGCCAGCCTCAGCCACCTTCCCCTCCATAGCTACAGTGCCCGAAGTCTTGGCTTTTCAGTGCATAGCCAAGCCGACCACACCATGTGGTTGAGCCTCCCTTCCAGCTCCATCTGACAGCGGCTGACACGGTGCAGGCTCCAGCCTGCTCTGCCTTCTAGCACTCCATCACTTCCTTCTGTGCCAACCCCAGCTCTTTAGCTGGCTGCCTACTCCAATTCTAAGGATCTAAACGGCATCTTCCTTGAGAAGATGTCTCTGTGCAGTGCTCACTGTGTGCTCGTGTTCCTTTCTTGTAGAATGACCAGCGTTCCCCTTACTAAACAAAATGCTAATGGGATATAATGTTTAATAGGAGGAAGGGAAACTATCTCAAATTTACATATCTGATAAGAAACTTGTACCCAGAGCACATCAAGAGACATTACAAAATAATAAACAAGAAAAGACAAATACTCTCATTAGAATTGATGAGGTTACGCACATGGTGAGCCCATGAAAATATGTTCAGGATTGCTCGTTGATTAGAGAAGTCGATTGTCTTCATTAGTCAGTAGAGATCGGCAAATCAAAATCTTAGCACAAGACATCTCATGTCCCCTAAGATCACAGCCATTAAGAAGCGGGGACAGCCATGGTAAGGGTGAGGAGACACTTGAGTCTTCCCAGCAGGCCATGGGACGGGTGGAGACACTGAGAAGCACATCTGGTCCTTTTCCAGGCACGGTTACCAACCATGCGAATCAATGGCTCAGTTCCTATAACTGAGACCTATGTCCATAGAAAACTTAAATATCAAAGTTCACGAGAGGGTTAACCATAATAGCCAGATAATAGACATAATTCGAGGCCAGTCAGCTGCCGAGAACTAAATAAAACAAGGCACATGCAGACATTGGGTGTTGTTTGGTGGCAAAAGGTCAGGGAACATTGCAGACGAGGAAGGAATGGAGAGCCGTGGACTTCTAGCCTCCAAACATGACATGGCATCTCAGTTACATACATGAACTCACACCTGCTGTGGTAACCCACACCAGACTTCCACATGACCGAGAGAGAGTTAAAAATTCCAGCAGGGAGCAGAGAGAATCTCTACACAGCTTATCCCTAACTAAGGCGCTAATGGCAGCTGATGGTTGTTAAGGGCGGGCTGGCCATCGTAGGTTGCTTATCCCATGTCCTGGTGCATGGTCCCCCAGCCATGCACATATGGGCAGTGCTAATTGGACTTAGTGAGCTTTAAGAAAGAGAGCCACGAATTTGGTCAGCAGATACGCCACTTGGAGAACTGGAAGGAGGGTGTAGGGACCGGATATGAAGGAGATACATTGTATACATGTAACACATCAGCCCCTCTCTGTCTTCTCTACCCTGGGAGCAGCTAGCTCTCTTGCCTTGGCCCCTTGCCCCTGAAAATGTATGCTCCAAGTTCTTCTCTACCCGCTCCCTGATCAGGAGCACCTACCTCTCAGCTGCTGATTGGTCTGCACTGGAGCTGAATCGACCACAGGTGCCAGCAGATGAGGGTCTCAGCTGCTTGGCGGTCACACTGCCTCTGACCTCAGTTATCCCTAGCCACGACTTCCAAACCAGTGCCATTTCAAGGACAGCCACACAGCCTTCAAGTTCACTGGGGCTGGGACTGGGGCAGGGATTGGCACTGTCTTGGAGAGTCTCATCATTGGCTATGCCGGGAACCCTTCTCTGAAGCAACTGCTCTTCTCCTGTGCGATTCTGGGCTTTCCCCTCTCAGAGGCTGTGGGGCTCTTTTGCCTAATGGAGGCCTTTCTCATCCTCTTCTCCACATGAAGCAGGCGTCTCCACTTCCACCTCCCATAGTTCTTCCGTGTCTCGTCTGCCCTGTATGTTCCTTTTCCTGTACCTCCCCAAGAAGTCTGGGGAAAATGCTTGGCTCAGGATTAGACAGACAGAAGACAAATAAATACTGTATTAATAAGATATAAACATACATACATACATACATACATACATACATACATATGATAACTAATAAATGTGATCTAAAAATAAAGCTTAATACCAAAGAGAACTTAACGCAATTATGTAGCATATGCTTTGGTCAGTGACGGTCACAGATACATGATTGGTTATAATGACCCCCCAAAATTCCACTTGCCTGGTTATCTCATAGTCCTGCTGACGCTGAGACACAGCATGCAATGCAGATGCAGGATTGAGGAATTGTAGTAGTTAAAATATAACCTCTATCCCTGTGGGGCTGCTGTCAGGGCCTACCATGTCGCTCAGGATGTTTGGGGCCACTCCTTAGGGCTCCTCCAATCCCCTTCGCTGAATTCCCAGGGGTGCACAAGCTGTCAGACTTCACGGTCCTGTGACTGTAGCTGTCGGCCTGTCAGTGTGGCCAGGGGCTCTTTGGTGGAAGATGATGGTCTTTCATCCAGATGCAAGTCACCAGCATCTTATATCTGTCTGAGGGTCCATATTGACTCCTGTTGATTTGAAAGCTTTTCAGACCTCTGGCTGCTTGGGTCTCCAGGGGTGTGAAATGGCACCACCAGATTCCCAGCAGGGCTGTTGTGAGGACTAATGTTTTAGCAGGAGCAATCTTCTCCCCTCTAAGAAGGCATTAATGAAGTGAAAGGTTTTATTCTGCAAAGCTGCTTATTTTTAGTGGTAATTTATGCCTCCATGTAGTATCTGAGGCAGAATTGCTTGGGTTTTCATGACACCCAGGGATACCCAAAATCAACCCACCGTTCAGAGTTTCTCTGTGGACATAGGTGAAGGATTGGTCTGTCTGGAGACAGACAAGATGGATCAGTGGGAAAAGGACCTGCCCGTAAGAATGAGAGCAGGAGTTAAGGTTTCCAGAGGCAACATTAAACTCTGATGTGGTAGTGGGTGTCTGTAATCCCAGAGCCAAGGAGCTGGAGGCAGGAGGATACCCAGAGCTCACCGACCACCCAGTTTAGCCAATCAGTTAGCTCCAGACCCAGTGAAAGAACCTGTCTCAAAAGATACAGTGTCGAGAAGCAATGGAGTAAGACACCAATGTGTTTTAAAGAACATTTTTATTTAATTTCCAAAAAAATTATGTAATGTATTTTGATAATATGCACCCCACCTGTTCCTGTTAACTCCGCCCAGGTCCACACCAGCATCCCTAACCCCACCTCCAATGTCATATCCTCTTTTAAAAATTTTAATAACCCACCAACTCCAACTGTGCTGTATGCACAACTACTACTGGGTGTGGAGCCAACCACTGAGGTGTGGTTGACCTATCAGGGTCACACACTTAGAGAAAACTGCCTCTCCCTTCCATAGAAGCAGTCAATTGCCTATAGCTCTTCCACTGGGGTAGGAGCTCATGAGCACTCCATGCTGGAATGCCACTGCCTTGATCTTGTGTGGCCACCACAGCTGTTGTTGGCAAAGGTGACTGCCCATCATGTCCAGGAGACACTCTCTTGATCCTCCCCAATCTCTGGTTCTTAAAACCTTTCTTCTACCTCTTACATGATTCTCCTGAGCCTTGGGAGAGAGGTCACTCAGGAGTGAGCTCTGGTCTCCACACACACACAAGCTACATGCACACAGACACACACACACTCTGGTCTCCACATGTACATTCAACATACACATGAGCAAATGCACAGGCGTGCACACATGCATGCACACACAGGCACACTCTGGTCTCCACATGCACATTCAACATACACATGAGCAAATGCACAGGCGTGCACACATGCATGCACACACAGGCACACACTGGTCTCCACTTGCACATTCAACATACACATAAGCAAATGCACGTATACAGTTTCTCTGGTTTTATTGTTTTTTTTAAAAAGATTTATTGATTGATTTTCTGTATGAGTACACTGTTGCTATCTTCAGACACACCAGAAGAGGGCATTGGATTCTATTACAGATGGTTGTGAGCCACCATGTGGATGCTGGGAGTTAAACCTACGACCTCTGGAAGAGCAATCAGTGCTCTTAACCACTGAGTCATCTCTCCAGCCTGATTGTTTTTCTATAGGACAATTTTACAAGGGCTGGGCACATGTAGGGGACAGGACCAGGTGCTCTGGGCTGACAGCCCCACCCTGACATTTCTCTCTGCCTCACCTTCTCCCCGTCTTTCTGGTTGACAGTGAGATGAAGCAGAGGCTAGCGGAGGAGAACAGCAAGTGCAGCATCCTCTCGAAGCACCAGAAGTTCGTGGAGCGCTGCTGCATGCGATGCTGCTCGCCCTTCACCTTCCTGGTCAACGCCAGGCGCCTCTGTGGGGAATGCAAGTTCAGCGTCTGCAAGAGCTGCTGCTCCTACCAGAAGCATGAGAAGCTATGGGTTTGCTGCGTCTGCCAGCAAGCCAGGTGAGTGGACACATACTTGCAGGCCTGCACTGTTGGCACTGCCATTTCCTCTGGTATTGATGGACAGGTGTGCCCAGAGCACTAAAGTCAGCAAAGGAGATCAGAGAGAGGATAAGAGGAGCTATGGGAGAGCACAAAGGAGGCTGTCGGGATGAAAGATACAGTTTCTCCTGTGCTCCAGCTTCTCCCATGCTCCAGCTTCTCCTGTGCTCCAGCTTCTCCCATGCTCCGCCCACTCCTTTCATTCTTCCATAAGTGTCCTGGATTCATAGAAACTGCATTGTATTGTGAAAACACGAGTGGACTGGGTGGGCTCCTAATAACCCAGATGTATAAGGACATGAAGGGACACATGACTATTCGCCTCCACATGTGTTGCCAACGAGCAGGCCCTAATCAACTTCCACATTGACTGTGGGGACATTGAGCATGAGCTAGCTCTCAGGAGGGTTTGGAGAACGCCTCATAGAAGGGGGTGGGTGCTGCCACCGTGTGAATAGAACAACACGCCTGCAGTTCATAGTCTCCCTGTGGCGTGCTGAGTAGGAACTGGTGAGTCTGACAGCCGGTGTCTGTCTTAAATCTCTGCTGATTTCATCGTCTTCGAGGTTCACTGACCTTCCCGGTGGCTCCATAGCTCTGTGTGATGGGGACCAAAGCAGGCTGGCTGCGCCTGAGCCACACTCCGAAAGCCAGCCTTCCTGGCTTGCCTTCCTTCTCCATCTCTCCTCTCCCTGCTCTGTCATGCTTTTTTTTTACTCTTTAATAAGCTAAGTCCAAGCGTTTTCCCTGTTTGTGGGGATAGCCGCTGAGTGGGGGGTGAGCAGGGTTTCTGAGGAAGTAGGCTCTGCATAGCAAAGACCCAAACAGCCCTGTGATGCCAGCTTCCATGGAAAAGTGGCTTGCTCATCATTTGGTGTCCAGGCTGCACCCAGGTCCTAAGCATTGCACAGCTCAGACTATCCTATTTCCACATGGAGGCTTGGTGGACACAGAGAGGCCTGGGACAAAGGGAGGACCCATTGTAACTGATTGTTGTGAACATGGCCAGCTATACCAGAAACATAGGCAAACATGTTTGTGTCTTTCCACAATGTCAGGATGTATTAAATAACAAATTCAGAGAGCATGGAAGTTTCAACAACAGTGATTTACCAATATCTCTGCTTTGTGCTATACCTCCAGCTGAGGGAAACACGGGTCCTTATTCTGAACTTAATTACCCATATCAGCTCTCAGATCATACACTGCACACACCACACTGCACATCTACCACCTACCTATCATTTGTCTATCAACTGTCTACCTATGTCTGTTTATCTATCTATCTATCATGTATCTATCATGTATATATTTAGCTTACAGAATGGCTGCAAAGGGTTAAAGAGTCAAGAAGCATCAAAAAAGACCTGGGGAACCATTAGGAATATAAGAGCCTGGGGGGAAGTAAGAGGACTAAGCATACAGCAGTCTATGAGACAAATGAGGGAAAGCAAAAGACAGGACCAGAGCAGATGAACGAACAGACAGACAGACAGGTACATAACAAGTCCAGACAGATGAGCAAGAGGACAGGCAGATGGCAGCTGGGGTAGACTGCAACCACAGAGGGACAGAAGAGCTGAATCCTGGGACTGTGGAAAGTTCTCCATCTGTGGTCCTTGATATACACACTAAGTGATTAGGTGACAAGCAGCAGGGGCGTCAGCCAGTGTCTTATTGAATGTCCACCGCTGTAGGGTCCAGGTGAGAGAGCTTGACTCTTTCCTTAGATGTGTTCACTGAATTCTTGGGCCTGGTTGTCCTGATATGACAATATCATTTCATGCGCACTTCTGAGTCCCTCACCAGTCAGTGTCGGATGGTGTTACCTGGCAGATAGTGCCATGCATGTGCCCACGTGGGAGTGTGCCCATGCGGGAGTGTGCCCGTGCGGGAGTGTGCCCATCCAGGAGTGTGCCCATCCAGGAGTGTGCCCATCCTCTGCTTCAAACACCATAGAAGCTGCTTGTAAAATGGAGTCTCTCAGAGCACAGCACAGGCTGGCAAACCACTGCTCTGCACAAGACAGAGTAACCTAGGGCAGGGAACAGCCTGGTCTCAACAGTTAGGGTTGGGATGTGTGGTGGTTTGAGTATGCTTGACCCATGGGAAGTGGAATTATTAGGAGGTGTGACCTTGTTGGAGGTGTGTTGTATGTAGGTCAGCTTTGAGGTCTCTGTGCTCAAGCTCCACCCAGTGTGGAAGGAAGAGTCCCCTCCTGGCTGCCTTCGGATCAAGATGTAGAACTCTTGGCTCCGCCAGCACCATGTCTGCATGCACACTGCCCCATTTCCCATCATGATGATAATGGACTGAACCTCTGAAACTGTAAGCCAGCAAGAGTTTCCTTGGTCATGGTGTCTCTCCACAGCAATAAAAACCCTAAGACAGGATGGTAGGTGGGGTTGGCCCAGTCTTCTGCTTTTAGTGAACATAAAGCCAGACACTGAGAAAGTGCACCTAAGGATGGAGGTTGTCACAGCAGTTAGGAGTACTGGCTGCTCTTCTAGAGGACCTGGCTTCAGTTCCCAGTGGAGGGTGCTCAGCATGGTAAATAGCACTCTGTAAACACTGGAATGATGCTCCACCCTGAGGCTGGTGCTCTACCCTGAGGTTGGTGCTCTGCAATGGGGATGGTGCTCTACCCTGAGGTTGGTGCTCTGCAGTGAGGATGGTGCTCCACCCTAAGGTTGGTGCTCTGCAGTGGGGACAGTGTTTCACCCTAAGGTTGGTGCTCTGCAGTGAAGATGGTGCTCCACCCTAAGGTTGATGCCGTACACTGGGGATGGTGCTCCACCCTAAGGTTAGTGTTCTGAAGTGGGGGTGATGCTCCACCTTGAGGTTGGTGCTCAGCACTGAGGATGGTGCTCCACCCTGGGGTTTATGCTCTACACTGGTGATGGCCCTTCATTCTGAAGTTAATGTTCTGCACTGAGGGTGGTCCTCCACCCTGAGGTTGGTGCTCTACACTGGGGATGGTGCTCTACACTGGGGATAGTGCTCCACCTTGAGGTTGGTGCTCTACACTGGAGATGGTGCTCCACACACACTGAATGTGGCACACTGTTCTGGAGATGCATACTAATGAGAAGCCCAGTGTTATCCTCAGTTGAAAACACCTCCAGAGGAAAGAGCATGGACTTGGTGGCCCCTGAGATTCTTTCCTATATGTTGGGTCTATGAGCTTGCATAACATAGGTTTGGATGAGAAGCCTGAATTAACTGCTCATGTGTCTTGTAATTCTAGGCAAGATACTCTAACTTTTAGAGTCTGGACAAAACAATACTAAGTCAGAATCTATAGCAGAAAAAAGAGAACTATAAACCACTGTGGGGACTTAGCTGCAATTACTTGATATTGTAATTCTGTTATTTTGTTCTGGGGTTTTTAAATGGGTATTTTCCTAATAAAATATTAAGCTGGTGTGATTGCCTCTAAGCAGGAAGTAATTTCCTCCATTTGTCGTCTTCATTTACCACTGTAAAAATAATATATGTGTATATATATATACACACACCACACACACATATATATATACATCATACACACACACACACACACACACACACACACACATATATATATATATACATATACACATATACATATTATCAGTTTATTTCCCAGCACTGACTTGGGGCAGTTAAAGAAATCACCAAGTCAGGGTCACATATGGAGACACTTGGTAAGTCAGAGTCTCAGATGGGAAGACTTGGGGCCCAGAGACTGGAATATTAACACTCAAGTCATCATTGAATAACTTCAATCGTGCGTTGTTTTACATTTCAGCATCCCCAGGGAGCTGAACAGTGTGTGCAGGCGACAATAGCTTTGTTACAAAGAGCTGGGGGAGTTATTTGTACTGTACCACATTGTGCATTGCACCTTTCTGCTTCCATAAAATAAGCAGAATCACCCAGCTAAATTAGTTCCACACAATGAGCTTGACATGGTAATGCGGATGCCTGTAATCCCAGCACTTAGCTGGAGACACAGAAGATGGAGATGAGAAGTTCAGAAGTTCAAGACCAGGGGCTGGGAGCTGGCACAGCCGTGAAAGTGCTCGCCATGCAAATCTCAAGGCCTGAGTTTGGATCCCCTGCACTGATATATGTCTGGTGGGACACATCTATAGTGTAGTGTAGCCTTAGCACTATGGGATGGCAGAGCCAGGAGAACCCGTGGGGTTTGCTGACTAACCAGTCTAGCCAAGTCATAGAGCTCCAGGTTTGCTAAGAGATCCTGGCTCAGAAAATCAATCAATCAATCAATCAAGTGAAGAGTGAAAGGGGAAGACACACATTGTCAGCTTCTGGACTCCACATGCATGCACACGTGTGCATGGATTCACCCACACATGCATACATGCACACGCACACGCGTGTGCACACACACACACAGTCATCCTTGGCCACATAGTGAAGTCCAGACCGGACTGGACTAGACTCTATCAGACCCTCTATTATAGGCCCTCACTCATCCAGATGACGAACTAAACCGTCACAATCCTGGGGAAGCCCCTGAGTGCTCCCTTTCCCCCAAGGAACAACCATTTTGAAATGGTGTTTGTATTCGTTTAAACTTTTATGCTGTTAGCATAGCTACAGTCATGTTTTGACTTATGAAATCCTTCAGCAAAACACCCAATTGTCAACCTCTTTGGAAAATTCACATCATGTTCAGTCTGTGTCTATTTGTCTGTCTATCATCCATCCATCCATCCATCTATTGATATACGTATCAATCACTTCTCTGTCTCTTACTGTCATTGTCCTGGTTGAATCTGTTCTGGTCTGTCACATTTATTCCACGTTGACACTTGGGGTTCCATTATGCAGTGCACAGTACTCCCCAGTGTTCCACTTGCTCGTCGTGTGTCCCTTCCTCCTTTACAGGCAGATTGGCACCGTACGATCAATTTGGGTAGCAGACCCTGAACACATAGGTCATGGGTCATGCTAAAGTTGATGTGTGTTCTCTGGTGCTGATGTGAGGGGTTTTGTTTGTACATCTGGGAGACTGTGGAGTCAACATTAACTACAATTTCTAAGTGATTTCTGTAAAAAGGACCCTCCTTGCAGCTGATATTAAATATGTAAGAGAAGAAAAATATCTCTTGTGGTTTTTAGGCAAACGGGTGTTAGAAGCTAGCAGAGGAAGGCTACCAGCTCTTACTGATATGGCCCTTGCCTTGCTTTGTTGTTTGCAATAATATATATTATTGCAATATTTGCAGTGTTTGTTTCTTGGCTTTCAGCGTTAGAGAACAGCAATGATGCAACCTTGCCCTTCCCTCTTGTGCTTTACCCGTGTGCACTCACAGTTTGTTGTTTCCTGGACACACAGCTAAGCCCGGCTTTCCCACTGTAAGACACACAGAGCCTACCCTGCTGAATATGGGCCACGTGTGCGTCAGCAGGAGAACGGTTTCTGTCCTCACGCTCCGTGGAAGGGTCACTGTGTCACATCCTTACTGATAATTGATATCAAAGTGTATTTTTGCTGATGTATGTGTGTGCTGCGTACATATGTGTGTACACATATGTTCATATGCATGTGGGGCACACAGGTAGGTATACATACACACAACACAACACATACACGGAAGCCACTTGACACCAGGCATCTTTCTCTACCACTCTCCTCCACCTTAATGCACCAAGACAGGATCTCCCATGTGGTCTCAGCTTGATGGCGCTGCTGATCTGGGCAGCCAGCTTGCTCTGGGGATTCCCCTGCCCTCATCTCTCAGGCGCTAGCCATCACATGCACATACACACGTATGCACACAGAGTTTTTATGTAGGCTCTGATGATTAAACTCTGGTCCTCACACTTGCACAATAAGCACTTTCCCCTGAGCTACCTCCCCAGCTATAAAACACACACGTTATATATATCATATATACACACATATGTGTTATATATGTCATATGTTATTTATATCATATATAACATTAATATTAATTTAATAAATGTTATAATATAATTATATAATATATATAATAAGATAAACATATAATATATTATATGTAGCCCTGGGCTTTCTGGAACTCACTCTGTAGACCAGGCTGGCCTCAAATTAATAGTAGAGATCTGCCTATCTCTGCTTCCCAAGTCCTGGTATTAAAGGTGTGAGCCACCACCACCTGGCTTAAAATATATTTTTAATTTTTATAAATCTGATAGATAGAAGATTTCTACTTGCATTTAACTTACAAAATACAAGTTCAAGTTTTATTTGCATTCTGATATATATGTTCTATCTCTAACATTTCTTAGTTGTGTATATTTTTCCTTGATCAATTATCTAGTTGTAAACTCCATTCAATTTTTAAATGACAGGTAGTGTTTTCTCTTCATGACGATAGCAATCCCTGGCTATGGCCTGTTCTTTTTCTATTTCATATACAGTAATGACTATGACCTTCTAAGTTAAGGCTCCCTCTGTGTTACCTTGTTCAGCGTCTTGGCAATGTGTGCTCTGAGAAAGGGACCAGAAGACTTTCACAGTGCCTCCTTCTCCTTGGTCTAGCCCAGGTATCTGTAGTTGTCCTGTGGTGAAGGCTAGACGAACTCCCATCCAAACTTACTCAGATGCAGAGACTGACGGTCACAGCCACCACGATCTCTGCTCATCTCCTAAGCCTCTCTGGAGAGTAGAAACTTCATGGCAGCCCAGTGTTCTCAGAGCTGCGTCCTAACGGTGGGGTGAAGAGGATCTCTTCACTGAACCTGGAGCTCACTCTTCAGCTAGGCTGCCAACAAGCAGGCTTCAGGATCCTCCTGTCACCACCTCCCAGGGCTAGGACTGCAGGTGCGAGCATCATGCCTGGCTCCTCACCAGTCAGCCTCTCATGCTCACCCCAGGCACTTGGCTGGCTGAGCCATCCCCACCCCCTGCAGTTTATACTTCTATAAACCTTGTCTACTAAATGATGTAGTACAATATGAAACTATTTTTAAATATCAAAGCAATATAATTGCATCAACTGCATTTTATTTTAAAACAAATATAAAGTCTATTGTATGTATGGAGCTTGAGAGATACAGAATACCTGGGCATCAGAATCTTAACTATATCAAATCACGTCAATTTGATTTGACCATATTTTTCTCAAGTTTATCAATTCTTATGCCCGTGCCTCTCCAACATCCATAGTTCTGTAGCATGTTGTGGAGTCTTTCGTGATACTGCATCACAGTTTAGTAACCCATTTTCATGTTTCTTTCCGTGTGCTCCACATGTCTTTTCTTGTAGGTGCCCTTTGGTCTCTGGCTGTTCTCTGAAGGACTCTAGGATTAAAACTTCAATCCCAGGACGTATTTTTGTCTTTTAGGTAATGTTACGTTTTCTTGCAGAATCACTTGTATTTATTCTGCCCCCAGTGACGGAAAGACATCACCTCCCAGACCACTGACCAATGTCCTGCCCGCTCCTGTGAAACCTTCTCACTACATAGAAGAAAGTGTGGAAGCCCTGGAGACATAGCTCAGTCGCTAAAGACTGTGAGCTGGAACCCTGGACCCCATGTTACGGACAGAAAGTCAGACATAGTCGTGCACATTCATAATTCCAGTATTGGGGAGGCAGAGACAGGAGGACACCTGGGACTCACAGATCAGTCAACCTAGCCTTCTGTGCAAACTGTAAGCCCAAGGAACCCTGTCACAAAATACAAAATGGACAGCAATTGAGGAAGTCACCCTCTGCTCTCCACAACCCCCCCCCCCCCCCCCGCCAATCACCACCACCACCCCACCCCCACCCACTCCCAACACACACAAAGACAGGGAATGCTTTGTTTTAGGAGAGCTAAGTATTTTGAGGGTTTTAGATGCTGTCTTCTGGTTTCCTTTAAATTTCTATTTGAGATGACTGAAGCTGACACTACTGTTATTATTGAAGACACATTGTATACTGTGTTCTCCCAGCAAAGACTGTTTAACCTTGAAAGCCAGATAGCAAGTCTGTACAAAATACTGTGTTCCTATCTCTCATCCTGCCACAACCATCTGGTGGTGTGAGAGGGACTCAAATCCTCACCGGCTGAGGGTGCAGCTTTAAAGTGATAAGCAGGAAAGGAAACTCTCCAGCCTCCGCCCCCAGGTGATGATTCCTGAGGTGGTAGACCAGAAGAAAGCAGCCTGAGTGCTGGTGAAGTAGTTCTAAATCCACTGCTGCTGCCTCATTAATGTTTTAGCTCGCGGTTTGTAAAGGATCCCGTGGAGAGCACCAGCAGGCTTGCATTAACAGCAGCAGGACAGAGTGTTTATTTACACCGAGTGCTGTCTGGGTGGCTCAGATGCGTTGTGCCTTGTGATTGCTGGTGTTTAAAACACTATCATTGTCTGCCAGACCCAGCTTTAGCCCTGAAGTCTGATTGTGTAAGCACAAATCACAACATGACACACCTCCAAAGCCTCTCGTCCATCTGTCTGAATACAGCACAGTATAGTGTTGTCTTTCTAAAACCGAATATGCAGGTAGCCAGTGCCCTGAGAGCCAATGGATATGCAGGTAGCCAGTGCCCATGGGAACTGATGATTATAGTCTGAGGATAGACTATTCTTTCAAGGGACAAAAGCCACTGCAGTTTTGAGGCTACCATGTGTATCTCTTCTTGACCAAATCTGCTAAATACATTTTTGTATACTTGCTAAAATACATGTAAAGTAGAACTTACCTCTTTAGCCTTCTCCCAGCACGTGGTTCAGCGTTGTTGAGTGTGTTCACAGCACAGGTCAGGGGTCATCCACCATCTACAGAAACATGTCAGCACAGCAGGCTGCCCTCTGCCCAGGTTAGACAGTCACTGCATGTCCCTCCCTTCCCCAGCCACAGATAGCCACCCTTCTGTGCTCTCTTTCTCTCTCTCTGTCTCTCTGTCTCTCTGTCTCTCTCTCTCTTCTCTCTCTCTCTGTCTCTCTCTCTCTCTTTCTTTCTCTCTCTGAATTCTGACAACTTTAAGTACCTCACAGACATAGAATCATGCTTTTAAAAAAAATTCCATTTATGCTTGAACTAATTTACAGTTTTGTAAGAAGCCCATCATTCAAATAGATATAGAAAAACGTATCAACTCACTCCCGTATGAACACAGTATTTATATAGAAGGGAACCCTTGGATGCTTTTAGTGAAAACATAAATGAGCATAGCCTTATGTGGAAGCAGGGAGAGAAGGAGGGACACAGACAGACAGACAAGGCCTTAGAGATATGAGTGTGTCAGTTAACTATACAAAGAGGAGACTCTGTATACAAAGATATACAATTTGATATATATACAAATTGCCTGTCATTGTGAATGCTAGCTAATGACATAGCAAGAAATTCCCCAGAGTAGACAGGTTAAAACGACAGACAAGTGTTCCTGTCTCTCAGGAGCCCACAGCTGTGAGAGCCCTAGTTGGCCCTCAGGAATGCCAGTGCCCAGCTGGCTCTCTCCTCTTTATTCAGACAGGATCCCAATCCCGGGGATGGTGCCACCCACTCACCCATGGGACCGAGCCACCCACATGTAGGACCAGTCTTTCCATTTTACTTAGCACAGTCTAAACCTCCCACTCAGATATGCCAGAGGTTTGTCTCCAGGGTGATCAAGCTGAAGACAATGTTAGCCGTCACAGCATGGGGCCAGACACAGGAGGAGATGGCAGCTCATTAGCTAACTGGGGCAGCAGCCGGTGCCAGGAGGTGGCAGGCTATGTTAGTCCTGTCCACCTTCTTCTGTTACCTGTCCTGATTGTGAGCTTTCTCTATAGAGGATGAAGCACACCACGTGGTGACTGGGCATGACGCTTCAGAATGTTGCTTCAGCAGTTTCATTGCTGCCTGCCCCAGACACTGCAGAATTTTAGACGACCTTCATCTCAGGTGGCCAGGCCTTCCACAGGCCTTTCTTCACCCCCACACCTCCCACATCAGCACCTGCAGAACAGGCACCCCCACTACAGCAGGCAGGTTATTCTGTGCTCTGGAGAGCAGAACCTGGCTTTTATGTGACACCTGGGCTGTTGGAGACATGGCGGGTGGGATTTCCATCATGCTGTGATCTGGTGTTCCCAGGAAGGTGATCTGTACTCAGAGACCTCAAAATGGATCCCTGCTGCAGACCACTGCTTTGTTCATGCCTTCTCTCATTTTCTTGTACCTCGGATCTCCAACCCAGGAGTGGAAGGCAAGCAATATAAACTCTTAGGAGGGGAAGGGACAAGAGGCCTGAATCTTAACAGTGACTCTTCAACCCAGAAAGAAGAGTGGAGTGGACTGAATCTTCTATTGGTGTTTATCAGTAGACATGTGTGGATATGAAGTGTCCTATGTAGCAGTGGACCGTTTAGGACAGTGGTTCTCAACCTGTGGGTCGCGACCCCCACAGAGGTCAATATGATGTTTATAATTCATAACATAACAAAATCACAGTTAGGAAGTAGAGATAATTTTATAGCTGAGGGTCACCACAACATGAAGAACTGTATGAAAGGGTCATAGCATCAGGGATGTTGTGAACTACTAGTGTAGGAGATGACATTATCCCCATTCAAGCTTTCTAGGACTTCCTGGTTAAAAATAATACCTTTAACTACACTGGCACCATGAGACTTGAGGCAGGACTCTGAGGCACACAGAATGTTAATGGCTCCCCAGGAGCTGTAATGCTCCTGGCCTGGACGTTCCCTTCCCGAACATCAATTATATTTAATGTGGAGAACAGGTTGTTCCGACTCTGTGTCGCGGACATTCATTTCCTGTTTGTGTGGTGTGGACGTGTGGCTCTGTTTCTGAGTCCGCTGTTCCATTCCCAGGGTCTGTTTGCTGAGCTCTGTGACAGCGTCCTATCAATAGTAGACATATTAATGTCAAGGGAGTAAGCCAGAGTCCAGCTTTTGTTCTTCTCTTCCAAAACTGCCTTGACAGCCCCAGGTCTCTGCGTTTCTAATTTCCAGGTACACTTTAGCTTATCTTCCGGAACAAAAACCAGCCTGTTGGGGGGGTGACTCTGCAGATCACTGTAGGGAGGGCAGACACTTCAGAGACATCAGACGAGGAGCTGACCAGAACTGTGAACAATGGCTGCTGAGTACACAGAGGGTATGCCAGAGACAAGCTGCCCCGTGTGTGGCTCACTTATAGACAGATGCTTTTTTTTAAGTGAGAAAAGAACTGGGATGGGGGGGGGGGGTGGCGGGGTCAATGGATCAGAGCTCTTGCTGCACAGTGTGAGGGTTTGAGTTCGAATCCATGTAACTACTGGGTGTGGCTGTGCCTGCCTGCAAACAATCCCAGTTATGTGATGCAGAAACAGAAGGGATATTGGACTTGCTGGCTCTCAGCCTAGCTCAAGGTTCAGAGAGAAAGCCTGCCTTAGGGGACAGAGGCAGAAGGTGGAGGAGCAGGACACCCACTGACCTTCTCTGCACCCATGTGCATGCACAGGATGTGCCCCTATACATACATGTGCTCATATGCCTTATACACATATATCAGACTCATGTGCACACAGAACATTTAATGAGAACAAATATAGAAATGAATGGAGAGAGATGTATGGACTTGTCAGGCCAGGACAGTGGGGAGGGCTTGGTTAACGGGTATGAACTCTCAGTTATAAGATAAATTATGAAGTCTGAAATGTACTTTGGTGAGATTATCAATAATAAGGTATATTATACTTGATTTTTAAAGAGGGTATATAATAAGCATTATCACCAAAAATTAAAAAAAATAAAGGCAACTATGTGAGATATAGAATGTATTGATTCCTAATGTATATGAGGGTCAAGTCATCTATATACATTTTAAATATATAGTTTTATTTGCCAGTTATACTTTAATAAAGCTGAAAAACTGAGAGGAGTGGGGCATATATTCAACATTCACAGTTCTCTCAAAAGGGCTCACAGAGCCTGAACTTAAAACAGGTCATGGGGACTGAGGTTTAAAAGCCTGTACTGCTCTTACAGAGGGCCCGAGTTCAGTCTCTAGCACCAAAGGCAGCTCTGTGACACCCTCTTCTGGCTTCTTCAGGAACTGTAGGCGCGCGTGCCTACCCAAAGTCTCTAATCTGTGACGAGAGAGATAGCTCTGTAGTTATAAGAGCATTGATTGCTCTTCCACAGAACCCAAGTTTGATTTCCCCAATGCCACTGTCTGTGACTCCTGAGTCAGGGGATCTGACCAATCCCTCCTTCTGACCTCTGAGGGTTTCTGCACACATGTAATACACTTAATGTACACTCAGGCAAATATACAGTAAATTAAAATGAACTTTTAAAAAAGAGGATGAGAGCAAAGGTGTCTCATACCTGCCTCATGTTGGGAGGGCGGCCTTTAAACATGTAAATCCTTAGGGCTTCCGCAAAGCAAAGGAAGCCATGGACAGGATGAACGTCACTTAGGTCCTTGAATGACTAATTTGGAGGAAGCAGGGCCCAGCATGAGGGCTGTGGGGTTTGGGAGGGGCAAACACAAAAGGTGACGCTGAGTCCATAAAGCTTTCAGAGTCAATACTGCTGAACAGCAGAGAACACTTTTCACTTTCTCCTCCGGGAAGAGGAGCGAGAGGAGCAAGAGCCCTGTATGTGGGCTGCATCCTCTACACCATGAAAACTTTCCTGCCATAAGGATGCCCAGCAGCCTGCCTGGGGTGTGAATTGCTCTCAGAATGGTCATAAAAGCAACAAGGATTCCTTCCTGTGTGTAATTCAGAGACTGCACTAGTGTGGGGCACTTAGGAACCTGTGGGTAAGGAAAGCACTGGAGAGCGATGCATGGTGGGTACAAAGGACATAATGGGGGCCATGCTTGACTATAGGATACATGAGGGTGTCCTGTGACACTAACCTTGGGGAAACATGAAGAAATGTCTATTTGCCCCAGATAGAAAACTAAACGAACAGACCAAAGTTAAATACCACTGAGTCCAGTTGGTAAACTCATGTGTTTTACTGGTTACTTACAGGAATATGGTGAGGGGTTACTTAGAGGAGCAGAAATGACTACATGACAGCTGCATCACCAAACCCCACCCCAACACAGGGACAGCTCACAAAGCTGGAGCTTGGACCACACTACACAGCCTGCAAGCATCTCTGCTGGTTGAGAACAGTCCTTTCCGGGTAGCTCAATTGATCTGGGCCTCTCCCAGGTAGCTCTCTCTGCTTCTCCCAGTGAGTGGGTGACTCTTCACTGTTTACTCTTGAAGAAGGAGGGGCCTAGTGAATCGGATCAGTTTCAGGGACTTCCTGAAGACTATTTTGAGTTGTTTTCTTCCTGCCTGAATGCTCCAGTTTCCTCCTGAGGGAGTGTCTCACCTCCACTAGAACATCCCGTTGTCCCTCCTCCCTGCAAACCCTGTCTGTATTAAAGTACTTCCCTCCAAGACAAGAGGAACTGTTATACAAGAGAGGATGTGAGCAAATTAGCAACAGAGCGTTTAATTTATTCTCAAGAGTTGTTCCAGGGACCACCATGTCCCCAGCATCCAGAACCTCAGTTTCATTCAAATGAAACCTCACATAAACAGCTGTATCCCAGGGCCGTGTGTCCCCAGGGTGTTGGGTACAAGCTGGAGAAGGGGCCTTTTTCTTCAGCCTCCAAGATGGCTATCCTCTGAGACATCCAAACGTTTAGCAAGGACGGGGATGGGGAAAGGGCAAGGCCTGACAGAGCTGTTTGCCATGCTCAGCTCAGGCCTACTAGAGCCCTTCAGAGCTCGAGTTACAGGCATTTGTTAGCCATCCAGTGTAGGTGATTGTTAGACTCTGGCTCAAGAAATTGTCTCAACAGTCTCCATAAACAAGCAAATCGAGACTTGAGACTTTGGGAGTGAGTTCATAACCACAATGCTCTTGCGTATCAGTGCCAAAGGAAGAAGCTCTGCCAGATGTTGCTGACAGTGTAACTGCCTTGGAGACAGCTTGTGTGAGAGGAATTGCCTCGCATGACTCAAAATAATTGTCCATAGACTCCTGTTTTCTTCTTTAAAATAAGCAGGCTGACCCAGGGTGCATGTGACTATGGAGAACCCTACCAATCTATTTGAACTTGAAAACTTTGAGAGCCATCGCACGCTCACCGTGTGCACCAAGGGACTTCACAAAGGCATCTTACTCCATTTTGTTTTGGATCTTGGGGGAGTGTCTGAAGTTTGCATTAGTAAGTGCTTGTGTATTATTTCTGCATGCTAAAAAACAGGGCACTCAAAAATTTCATCAAGGAAATTCAGCATATTTGGGGGTGTTTTTCCTTACTTCCTTTCTGTCTGTCTTACTATGACCCTGTACAGAGTCCCCGACTCATAGGGCTTCCTGGAGGGGTGGCCAGGGTCAGAGGGCTCTGGGCCAGTCCTTAGGCCTCTGGCTGTGGGTCCCTTGGAGCTAGGAAGATTCTCAAGTGACTTGGGCCAACACCTTTGAAAACCTTCATCTGAATGATAGAAGAGAATGCAGATTATTTGTAAAGCTCTGGATGGGGGAGTGACAGGTCTGGAGCTGAGGTCTGAGGTCTGCGTAGAGGGATGTTGGTCCAGCCCAGATGTGCTTATCTGAGGACAGCTGAGGACATGAGGTTCCACCACACAGCCTTCCTCATCCTCTGCCTCCATTCTGCAAAGCTAGAAGACCAGCAAGAATGTGACACTGGACAGAGGCAGTCACATTTTGAAAAGATGAACCTTTCTTCTCCAGTTAAAATGACAGCTGTACAGAAAACTCTGGGCGTTCTGAGCTGTGGTTTGGCAGAGCTCCTGCAGTTTGGCAAAACCCCTGTTTATTATTTGGAGGAAGAAAACACCCCACCCAGCCTGCCTCCCACTTCTTACCCTCCAGATCAGCTCATTTTTAGTATCTGTAGACCTGCCAAGAACCCAGGGAGTTGGGGGGTGGGGGGAAGCTTATCTGTTGCCATGGAGGCTCCAGCTTCTTAAGGCCCAGGCCTGGAATCGCTGACTTCGTAAATGAAACCCTCCACCACCCTGGAAGAAGCAGAGAAAGGATGACTTTTCTAAATTACCTGTAATGTTATTGAGAGCTAGCTCTGCTGAGTCCTGCTCTGAGTGAGCGGATACTTTACCCCTTTTACAGATGAGGAAAATGGGGGGAGAGATGGGGTGCCTCACCATTCCAAAGCAGAAGAGCCTGGATCTCTGTCAGATCTCTATGTGTCCTGGCTCCATTCTCAAGGGTGGTCTTCTTCTGAGAACTTGTTTCTAAAGAGCTCAAAAGGTGGCAAGCTATGAGTGGCTCAAGTACAGCACACAAGCTGGTGATGAGATCGTCATGTTAGAAAGACGATGCTGTCAGCTGTCAGTGGTTAGTTTTGGTGAGAAACTGACAGTTATCTTCAAGCAGTTAACTCGACTCTTTGGGGATATTTTTGATTATATTCAGTAGAGTGTCTTTCTCTTCAAAGTCCTCAAGTCCTGCTTCATGAGAATGCCAAAAGAAATAAGAAGTGACCCCCCATACACCCTCATGCATGTCTGTACCCCCCCACCATGCACCCCCTAATGCATATCTGTGACCCCCCATACACCCTCTACATGCATGTCCGTGACCCCACACGCACCCTACATGCATGTCGTGATCCCATACACCCCTACAGCATGTCTGTGACCCACCATGCACCACCTACATGCATGTCCGTGATCCCCCATACACCCCCTGCATGCAAGTCTGTGACTCCCCCACCAGCACCCACTACATGCATGTCTGTGACCCCCCACCACCCCTACATGCATGTCCGTGACCCCCACCATGCACCCCTACATGCATGTCCGTGACCCCCCACCATGCACCCCCTACATGCATGTCCGTGACCCCCCATACACCCCCTACATGCATGTCTGTGACCACGTTCACTCCAAAGGTGGTATTTGGAAGCAAAGGTGCACAACTTCCATCCTGAAGGAAGCATCTTGCAAGGTGGCCACACAGTTCCAAGACCCAAGAGGGTCTCTGTGAGCCGCATCTGCCAAGGCCTGGACAGTGGACCCTAGGCTCTGTGGGCTCCACTAGATGCCAGCAGGGCATTTGAATTCCTCCACTGATGCCCAGGTGACAAGGGTAGACAGTGAATTCGGGAACTTGGAGGAATGCAACCCAAGAGAGTTAGAAACCCTCGTGCTCCATCTGCTCCAGGCCATTGCCCCAAGAGGGCAGGACTGATTTGCAGCATAAATGACCAACTCCTTTTCAGGGTTACTGTCCATTCTTCAAGTAAAGCATTAGTAGTGGCCTATTCTGAGATTTACATTTGAGCATAAATACACTGGCTTCACGTTTTAGGGGAAGAACTTTATGTCCTTTCCCTTTTTTTGCCACAGCCTTTGAATTTGCATCCAGATGAGGTGACGTGCATCTTTTCAGAGTTTTTCTTTATGCCCTTGCATGTGTGAGAGAGCCAATTTCTAAGGCGACAGCACGTGTTCTGGATTCTTTATATTTTGCACATCTTTTGCCTGACGCAATACAGTCCACGGGATTGTGATCTTTCAGATCTTTCTGTGGATGTGTGAGGGTGTGCTCGATGCTCTCACAGAGGATCTTAGTTCCCAGCACCCACGTCAAACTTGCCACCACCACTCTAACTCCAGCTCCAGAGAAAGCTGGTGTCTTCTTCTGGCCTCTGTAGGCACTGCACCCACAGGTGCATAAATAAAAACAAACATTTGATAACTAAAGATTAGATAATTAAAGTTACAAAAGTTTGTAAAATTCAGGCAGACGTTGACTGGTAACCTTTTAGACACAAAGATTCCAAAGTGCATGGAAACAAAGTGACTTCTGTGGTCCCAGAGATATCAAGGGGTGGGGCTGCATCCATCACTTGGCTCCCTGTATATTAGTGTTTGTTTGAGTCAAACCTGGTCACACTTGAGCTTCTCTTTACCTGGGAGGTGTACACAGAAAAGACTCTCCAAAGCTCTCTTCCAGATTTAGCTTCCTCAGCCCCACTTTCCTGCCGCCATCCGATCTGAGTTTGTGGTTGATGTAAGTCTCGTAAGTGTGGCTGAAGAAGCACACGGGACCACATCCAGGATTGTTCCAAACCCGTGCATCTTGAATTTGCAAAGCAAGAGAGATGGAAAAATAAAATAAGTGTAAAAATCCATGTGAATTTTCTCTACAAAGCTTTATCAAGCCCAGAGGCTTTAAGTGAGCTTCAGTGGAGCTCTCCCCGCTGCTCATGTGTGGTGGGCTTTTCCTGGCTGGCTTGTCTAAGATTTCATAGCTCTGCAACACCTCCCCCCCGAAGCCAGTTATAGAAACTGGCAGTGCTGTGTGTCAGTCCTTCACTCTGGATTACCTGTGCACAGAGCCCTGTATCTCATCTCAAAAAAGGATGCCTGGGTTACCGTCTTTCTTTGGGCCTTTCTAGCCAGGAGCACCGAGAGGAGAGATTTGGGGTCTCTACCACCTACCTCCTACCATTTGATTCTATTTCAAGATACTCAGGTCTCATCTGGGCCCAAGAGTTTGACAGAAAGAACATCTCTGGCTCTGGTAACCTTAACAATTAAATTTCATGAATTAATGTTGATCTGTTATTTACTATAATCCTTTATCAGAGGCTGCCTGTTTGTTACTGTAGGTGTCTTTCTGTCAAAATGGGTAATTTTTGTCCCCATCTCATGCATGGGTTTTCAGTTTGTGTTTTGTGTATCTGTGAATAGATTAAAAGGTGAACTGTCAAATACCTTTTGAGCTACTGTCTCCACTTCAGAGATACAGGAGTGAGCGGGGCACTGTACCTTTCCTCTGCTGATACAGCAGATCAGTGCCGAGCATATATCAACAGCTGCCTTTCTGTGCTTTCCTCACCTCTGATGCTGTACCTGGCAGGGGGGACGTCCCTTGTGTGTACAAGGTTGTGGACTTAATGCAAACTAACCCTACACATATGTTCTTGAACAGCAACTGCTAAGACCCCTGTGTTCCAGGGCATTTTGTGCTTGAGATCAGCCACACTAGAATAGTGCATCCCTCGCCCTAGCAGGGACTATGACAGGTTCCTCAGGACCTGAAGCTGAGTGCAGAATCCCCAGGTTTCCTGCCTACTGATTTATTTATTTATTTTTTATTTAATGCTTATTTCATACAAAGCAATAAGTTTCTTCATGGCATTTTCATTATGTATATTTTGTATTTATGTATTTGTATTTATGTATACAAATGTTTGCCTGGTTGTATATGTGTGTGTCATATGTATGTGTAGTATCTGTAGAGGCCAAAGGGAGATCTTCAGCACCATATCTCCTGGAGCTGTAGTTACAGGTGCTTGTGAGCTGCCTGGCATGGATTCTAGGAACGAAACCTCAGGTTCCTTGCAAGATAGCAAGAACTTTTAACAGAGGAGCCATCTCTCCAGTCCCTCAAATATCTCTTCAACAGAATTAATGGCTTTTGCCTCCTTTATGATAAACATAAATTAAAGTTACATTGCTGTACCGATGTTCAAAGATTAGCAAAGATGGAAAGGTGAAACAGTGTACAACAGAGACATTGACAAGTTGCTAACAGGCCATACATGGGGATAGCACACATGAGCCATACACAGGGATATGCACACATGAATGAAATTTCCTATCATCTGTAAATGGTGGGTAAACCTTTCAGACCATGTGTCTGTGCCTAGGAATTTATCCTACAGATACATTCACTTATATCCAGTCGATCAGGTAAGAAGCCATTCTTGTAGCATTGATGTAATAGCAAATTAGAACAATCCAGATGCCAATAATAGGCCACGGGATAAGTAAGTTGTAGAATGTTCATCAAGTGATGTACTCATGAACCCCTACAAAAGATCAAGGAGCATGCTTACTGTGGTGTCTAGGGTGTGTTCTTATGAGCCCTGCAATGCATAGTGGTCACTTCTGCAGAGCCAGTGTCTCATGTGTACATAAAGGAATTGGTGACATTGCACACTGTCCTTGTTACTGGTCTGTTGCTGTGAAGAGTCACCATGACCAAATCAACTTATGAAAAGGAAGTGTTGAATTGGGGGCTGGCTTACAGTTTCAGGGGTTAGTCCACAGTCACCATGGCGAGAAGCATGGCAACGGCAGGCAGGAATGGCATTGGAGCAGTAGTTGAATGGGGGCTTGTGTCTTATCAGAGGGGTGGAGAGCAAGACTATGGGCTTCTGAAACATCAGAGCCCACTCCCCAGTGGCTCACCTCCAACAAGGCCTTGGACAGCTCCACTAACTGGGAACCAAACATTCGAATATATGAGCCTTTGGGGGCCGTTTTCATCCAAACCGTAGCCTCAGATGGAAACTGGAGGGACAGTGGCTGTGAATGAATGGAAGACATAAATCTCAAATCCTATAATGTGTTATTCATTTCTTGAGGGGGTCGGAGAGATGGCTAAACTTACAAAGCATGTGTCATTCATGATGACTTGAGTTTGAAAGCCCAGCACCCACATAAAAAGCTGGGTACAGGACGTGTACCTGTAATCCCAGCTCTGGGGAGGTAGATCCCCAGGTCCAGCTCTGGGGAAGTAGAGAAGGCAGATCCCCAGGTCTTGCTAGCCAGCCACTCTAGCTTAATGGTGAGCTCCAGATTTAAGGGGACTCCTTGTATCAAAAATTATGTGGGAGTGCCGGGCAGTGGTGGCGTACGCCTTTAATCCCAGCACTTGGGAGGCAGAGGCAGGCAGATTTCTGAGTTCGAGGCCAGCCTGGTCTACAGAGTGAGTTCCAGGACAGCCAGGGCTACACAGAGAAACCCTGTCTCGAAAACAAAACAAAACAAAAAATTATGTGGGAGCAAATGATGAAGACAACCAGAACTAAACCCTGGCCTGCACGCATGAGCATGCTCTCACATGCGCTTGCATGTGCGCGCGCACATGCACACCTTATTTATTTATTAAAATTACAAGATAAAAAGAGGGATGGGCTCTGCCAGTGACCAGTGATAGCCTGTGTTTTGACAACAGTTCCTGTCTCTGCTTTGTATTTTTCTTTGGACTCAAAGGACCTTACTTGGGGGCAGGCAGGTGACAGACTATCAGTAAGTGGCAGATATTAGCTCACCACAACCCCAGCAGCCTCGACCTAAGCATCTTACTATGATGCACAGTAAGGTCCTCATGATAGCCGTAACTGTTCGCTCTCTGGAGCAGCCGCTGCTGCCTCGATTGCACAGGTGCATTGACTAATAAGAGTGGCCAGTCGAGCCCGCTTCCCTCCAGCAGCCAGGCAGAGCCTCCTTGTAAGTAGAAACGCCTCCTTCCGTAGTTTACTGTTGTGTTAGGTAAGTTTGGATGAAGGAAGCAGGAAAGGAAGTGCTCACACTTAATACAAATCTGTAGATTCTCTCCGGGCAAACCAGGGACCACAGGGAACCAGTGTCTACCCCTCCCCCTCCGTGTCCTTAGACTCACAGGGAGCCATTGACAATGCAGCTCCTCCAAGTCCCTGGAGATGGGCTGAGAAGGAGATGTGATCATTTGTATTCTGTGTATTCTGAAGATAAAGGTGTGAGGCATAGGAAGAGAATCAGCGTTGTCAAGGCCACACGCAGGGAGAGCGTGTGCTGACTGCTTTCGCTAGCGACCTCTGTGGATTATACTCATTAGTGGGAGGCTGCAGGCTCTCCCAGATGAGCCACCCTGGCTCAAGAGTACAAATTGGCTGCCGCTAAACCGAGAGCAGCCCGATTTCCAGATCCATGTGACTAAATCCGGTCACTTCTGGCAAAGGAAGAGTGAATGCTCGTCTGCTCTATAAGCAAGGGAACAGAAGAGAGGCCGCACATGGATGGTCGTCGCCCTCCTTCCAAAGCCGGGGAGGTTCTGCAGGCTTGACAGCTGCCAGGTTTAATGAAATCAAAACTCTGAACCATATTGAACGGTGAGTCAGCCCGAGGGTGGAGCCTAGAGCCACACGGAGTGTGTGATGGATGGAATGATCGAGGTGAAGACGGGCCAGTGTCTCAATCCACACAGGGACTGCTCGGGAGCCTAAGAACATCCTGGTGAGAGAGGCTTTGAAGAGGATGTCCTGATGTGCCCAAGCCAGGTGACAGCATCCAGGTAAGTCCTAGAAATGGAAAGGTCCTGGACACGTGCGTTTTTGTCTTGAAACAGATGCACAGACTACAGTGTGTTGTAGATTTACCTAACAAGTCAAGGCTCTTCTTTCACTGTACTCCAGCCCTGTGGGTTTCTGGAAGTTTCTAAGAGTATGAGTGTTTACCAGAAAACTACTGTGATAACAAAAACATGAACTCTGGGCATCTTTTAAAGATTTAATTTTTAATTATGTGTTGTATGGGACTAGGGTGGTACACATAAGTGCACATGCAACTGAGGTTGGAAGAGGGCACCAGATCCCTGGAGCTGGGGTCACTGGTGGTGTGAGAGGGACAGCCAAAGTAGGTGTTGGGAACTCACCTCTGATTCCTCTGCAAAATCTGTACCAGCAGATGGCGCTGGGCCATCTCTTTAGCTCTAGCACTTTTTATAAATTGACTTATTCAGACTTTGCTTCTTGCTCACTTTTAAAAATACTTTATTATTATTATTTGTGTTTTATGTGTGTGTGTGTGCACACATGTATGTGTGCAGCCACACCTGTACCAACTGTACACAGGTAAAAATGAAAGAATAATTTTCAGGAGTGACCATGTGGGCTACAGGGGTCAATCTCAGACCCCTCTTCTTCTCTTTTAATTGACATAATGATATATTTATGTAGAGAATCAGAGCAGTGATTTAATAGTCAATATGTAATAGCCACACTGGGGTCTTCAGCTTTCTGTCTCCTTAAAGGTTTGCTCTTCTTTTGTGTTAAGATGCTTCAAACCATCTCTTCTGGTTCTTTACAAAGGGCATAATGAGTTGCCGTGACGTACAGCCACTGAGTGAGCCATAGGTAGTCAGAGCTTGCTACTCCATAGGAACTGGACCTGTTCTGCAAGCACCCCATGATCTTAACCTCCAGTCACCTCTGTTCTCTCTGCACCTAGGAAACCAAATTTCGCTTTCACACGAGTGGGAGCACGCAGTATTTGTCTTCCTGTGTCTGACTTAGGCCAGGAGGTGTCATGTCCTCAGTTTGGTTGATATTGCTACTAATGACCGGTTTTCATCTCTATGGCTGAGTAATATTCAATTTTGTGCAAATTCTCAATTTTCCTTATGTACTCATCCACTGATTGATATCTCATTTGATTCCAAATCACGACTATAATGGATAGTGCTTCAGCAAGCATGACATGCGGCATCTTTTGATTCCCTGATTGTAACTCTCTAGAATAACGCCATGGAATTTCTGCACCATGCAGTGGTTCTAGTTTGGATCTTTGAGGGAATTCCAACCTCTGCCCTATAGCATATATGTTAACTTACATTTTCTTGTTAAGAATCTGTAAGAATCCCCTTCTCTGAATTTCTTCTGCATTTTTATCTTTTTGTTTAATTTAATTTGTTATTATTGTGAGTGGGTGGGTGTGGGTTACGACATACACCAGGCCAGAGAGCAACTTTGTGAGGTTGGGGTTCTCTCCTCCAACCAAGTGGGTTCCAGAGGCTGAACCCTCATGGTTGGCAGCAAGCTCCATTACCCACTGAGCCATCCTACCAGAGCAGCATTTATTATTATACTCACTGTAACCTGGGTGAGAGTATTTCCAACCATGACTCTGGTTTGTATTCCCTTGCCCTGAGTTCTTTTGGGAGCTCTTTCATATACTAATCAGACATTTTTATAAAAGCTTCTTTTGAAAAATCAAACAATTTGCCCATTTTTGCTTATGTCTTTTGTTGTTGATGATGATCATGATTCCTGTACACGCTGGGTCCGAACGCCTCCTTGGGCGAACAGTTTATAGCTATTTCCTCCCACCAGTGAGTCTCTCCTTGCCGACTGTTGTTACCTTTGCCGTGCATCAGTGTCTTAGTTTAATCTCATGGGTCTATTTTTGCCTTTATTGTGTATGTTTTGTGGATCTAATTTAAAAACTCATTGCCTTCATTACACTGTCTTGAAATGGCGCCTCTATTTTTTAGTATGTTTACTGTTTCGGGTTGTACCCTTAGGTGTATGATGCTGTATCATGGGCTGAGAGGCAGGGTTTCCTTCCAGTCTCCCGTTTAGGATGCCCAACCCCGTCCTTTCTCTGGCATGTGTATCTGATGCCTTCATTAGAGATGGTTGGCTTTAGGGAACAGGTGGGTCTAATTCTGGGCTCTCTGTTCTATTCCATTGATCTGCCTTTTGCATTTTATCTTTAGTAGGCTATCGTGTATGCTTTTGGGAGTGCCGCCTAGTGACTCTCCCAATGTTCCTAAAATAGCTATGAATGGCCCATGAAAAGTGGCCCCAGGCACATAACTGACTATTCCAAGCACATAACTGGCTATCCCAGGCACATAACTGGCTATCCCCAGGCACATAACTGGCTATCCCCAGGCACATAACTGGCTATCCTCAGGCACATAACTGGCTATTCCAAGGCACATAACTGGCTATCCCAGGCACATAACTGCTATCCCCAGGCACATAACTGCTGGAGTTCTGAATGCCATCATCCTGCTGTATTACAGTGTACCACAACCAGGCTGTTCTAGGCAGTCCCTCGCTTCCTGAGCACATTTGTTGCTTTCAGAAATTATATCTACTTATGTGCATATGAGGGATAATTTGAGTCCCAGCACTCATGTCCAGTCACACGTGTGAAGTGAGAGGACATTATCGTCTGATCCATCTCTCTTTCCTTCCCCCGTTTCTACGTCCTCCCTTCTCCTTCTTTCCTGACTGTAGATACAAAGTGTCCACTGCTGTTACTTCCTGGCCATGCCTCCCTGCCAGCATGGTCCTGCGCTGATCTTTCCTGCTTCCTGACTGTGGATACAAACGTTCCGCTGCCTTTAATTCCCATGACCATGCCATTATGATGCTGTACCCTTGCGCTGTGAGCCAAAATTAGCCCTCTCTTTCTTGAAGTGGCTTTTCAGGCATTAGTATCCCACTGCTGGAGGAGTTGCTTTTGTTGGCTTTGGATAAACTGCAGTCCGTGGTCAGGTCTTCAGTGTTCTTGCTTCTAGCTTAAGTTTCCTTCCCTTGTCCTTTGTCAGCCCACTTCTGTCACCTTAGCAAGCTGGGTCACATGAATACAGTTGTCACCTGTCATCCAAGCATGACACTTCAAGCCTCCAAGGCCAGTATGTCCCAGAATTCGCAGTGACAAACTCAGGGCTCCCCAGTTGCAAGCTGTTCTTTCCCATCTTGAGTCTGTGTCTCCTCTGACTTCTTGAATAGATTGCTCTCGACGTGGTCCTTCAGAGCATTTCTGTCATCAGACTGTAGGAATTCTTCCTTTGAAAACACACGAGTGAAACACAGTGACAGGCTCTGAATCAACCCCTGGGCTCTTCAGGAGCTGTCAATCTATTTCTAGCTCACTAACCCTCAAAGTGTGGTCTCTCTCACCTGGAAGTGTTCAAAGGCACATTCTCAAGCCTCAGTCAGATCTGCTGAGGTAGAGATGCTTAGGAGGGGTCCAGCAAGTGGAAACCAGCCAGCCCTGGGGTAGTCGGGTAGATTGCCTTTCGTAACTATCAAATGCTAAGAAACACGTCCATCACTAGGATGAACTGTAAGGAGACTGGCGTGTGGTGCTTGCTTGTCATCCTAGCACTCAGGAGGTGGAGGCAGGAGGATCGCAAGTTCAAGGCCAGCCTGAACTACATAGTAAGAAATTATTTAAAAAAAATAAAAAAAGTAAAAAAGACAATGTAAGACTTGAATGTTGCTTTCCTGTCCAGACTATTTTTAGCATTTATTTAATGATTCTATCCACAGCCTTTAAAAGAGTGAGACAGTGCTTTAGATATAATGGGTTGGATGCTGATAATAAGTGATAAGTTCTAAAAGTCACCCAGGACTGAGTATTGGGATAACTCACGCCCCAGCATTATGTCAGCCATCGTTATAAACTTGATGAGAACTGATATTTTTCCTTGTTAAGGCTTGTCGTGGGTTGAATAAAAATGGCTCACATAGGCTCATATATTCAATGCTTAGTCCCCAGATGATAAACTGTTTGAGAAGGATTAGGAGGTGTGGAGTGGATGTGGCCTTAGTGGAGTAGATGTGTCACTGGGGGTGGGCTTTGAGGTTTCAAAACCCCATGCCAAGCCCAGTGTACGTCTGTCTGTCTGTCTGTCTGTCTGTCTCTGTCTCTGTCTGCCTGTCTGTGCCTGTTGCCTGTAGGTTAGGATGTAAAGCTCTCAGCTGCTTCTCTGTCTGTCCCCTACCATAATGACCATGGACTAACTCTCTAAAACTCTAGGCAAACACGGAAGTGAAATGCTTTCTTCTATAAGTTGCCTTGGTCCTGGTGGCTCCTCACAGCCGTAGAATGGTGACTATGACTGGGCTCAAGAGAAGATTTTGTTGCTATTTAGGTTTTGATTTGTGTTTTGGGAATCGTGTCATTAACCTTTGAGTTTCTTGCAGGACACCATATTGAGGGAGTCATTCCAGAATGGGGTTGAGTGGGCGTGGCTGTCTCTGGAGCTTCTCCTCAATACTGAGCAGGCAATTGTGTGAGCTGATATCGGCAGGTGACAGGCCCAGCCAGGGAGTTCTGGGCTCCTCAGGCCTCTGCTGGCAGAAGGCAGAGACGGTGGCTACGAGGGGAACCTGTGGCTTCACACCAGCATCCCAAGCTGATGCCGATTCTGGGCTCTGGGGCTTCGGTGATCAGTCAAAGGCCTTATAACTGGCTCTTACCAGTGTCTCTGTAAGAGAAAGCAACTTGTTTTTTTCCATCTTTCCCTCTAATTCTTTAGAAGAAAAAAAAAAACCTTACCATTTTCTGGTCCTTACTATATATATCCAAAGTCTATAATATTATGGTTTGTCAGCGCATTAGGCCAGACACATGCCTCATAAAATTTGGCCCCATAGTCACTGATATCTCCATTAAGTCAGTAGCTAGCTCTTGGTCACACTGGTAGAAGAGGACAAAATGCAGCCCAATGCTAGTCCCATTCTTGGAGGACAGGAGCACCTCTTCATCAATGCACAACAATCCCCAGAAATGTTTCCTTGCTCTCCCGGGGCAAATACACCACAGGCCTGCAGACTTCAGTCTCCATCCAGTTCATCTTGTTTCTGCTTTCTTAGCTGTGTGTCATGGAAGCAGCCTTGAGTCTGGATGTGGGTCTTAAGCGTGGCATTCTTTAATTTTATCAGAGAAGTAATATCAGCTGAATATCTCCATCATGGGGCATTTGAGAACCTGGCTGATTGTAAAGACTTGATGTCATTTTCTTATAACTCTCTGACCTGCATTTGAGAGTTTGGTTTCAATTATTATATTCATCTTTATAGCTGTGTGTTACCAAGTCTGGTTCGTTTTCCTTAGAAAAAGGGATGAGGTGAGTTACTGGCTCTGTCTTTTATGGTTAAAGTTTAAAACAAGGTTATCACTCTACTTTTAAAAGCGCCCAGTAAATTTTGCTAGGTCCCTGGTCACCAAGCTTTGATGTCCTATGGAGAATTTTGCTTAAACACAAATTTTAACCCAGCAAGGCTGAGGGGTTAGTGGGTGGATGGGGTTGTGCTTCCACACTACGCCTCTAGATGGCGATCGTGCTGTTGGTCACCTGGGAAGTAGCGAAATCAACAGAACTGGATTTGAGCCAAGCTTGCCTTACAGACTACACTTTCCTACCAAACCCCTAGGTGGCGCTCGTGCCGCTGGCCCCAGGACCAGCCACGGAGCAGGGAAATCCTTGGGGGCTTGGCCCACCAAAGGTCTCTCTATCTCAGAGCAGAATTCTTTGCAGGCGTCCTCCCAGCTGTGCTGTTTAAATCCAGTCAACCCAGGTCAGTCTGGCATTCCTAGGTGAGGTTATAATGAGATTCTAATTCTTTCAATGCTGTTCTTGAGCTGTAATTAGGATTCTAGTCTGTCTTGGGATGAAAAGACACGATGTCTGCCAGCAGTCATGCCATGCAAACAGAGATTAGAAAAGTGCTTACCCAACTGTTCACCAAAGGGTTTGCGGTGTGCTGCAAAGTGGTGGATTTTTAAAGGGAAACATCATGGTTATTTTACCGTTTTCTTCTGATTCTTTGCTTCGTGGGGCTTTCTATTGCTTTGTCTCTGAGCTGAGCCAAAGGCCTAACTTGCAGTAAGAGCTCCACAGGAGCCTCTGTGGATCAGACTTCAAGGCACTAACCCAAAGGTGGTGTCCACACACGGGCCTCATGTTTGTTTGTTCTTCGGTGGAATTTGGATTTTTTTTTTCCTTTTCTTTTGGAAATCTTTATATTCTTTTTTCTGAATTTTCCAAAGACAGTGTGTAGTTTTACATTCACAGTAAGAAACGTTACAAAAGCTGTTCCTCAAACAGAAGGGCTTTAGAGTCTGTTCTCACCAAACATGAAGGAAACCCCCACTGTCTACGTCGACCATGGCTGCCTTGTTCATGGGGAAATGGCCTTCCTGTGGTGCTTCATGCTGATTGAAAAGAGACTGGAGCCTTTGGCGGGCTCATTGGTTCTTTTTACTTCTCCAAGCTGGATTAAAAGTGCTGGTAATACAGTAAGAGTATCAACTAGAAAAGCCTATTGCTAAACAGATGTTTCTGTGAGTTAGCTTTTCTACATTAATAAACCACAGAGAATTTAGTGGCTTAAAATAGCAAGCATCTGCTGGCTCACTGGGTAGATTCAGATGGGTCCTGCTTCTCACACAGGGGCCCCTGTGTATGTCTGGCCATCTGGTGACTGATAACCCCATTCTCTTTTGGGCCTTGGCCCACTAAAGGTCTCTATCCCAGAGCAGGCTGGCTTGGCTCCACACACATGATGACAGATATCAGGATCCCCGAAGCATCCAAAGTTTCTGCAGGCTGATTCACAAATACCACCTCCTTGAGGAGGGGGCTGCCAAGGGTTATAGCTACAGTCTAACTTTTGCTTGTCTGACAGGCTTCTGAGGACACAGTCTCTGGAGTGGTTCTACAACAACGTGAAGAGCCGCTTCAAGCGCTTCGGCAGTGCCAAGGTCCTGAAGAATCTGTACAGAAAACACCGTCTGGAGAGCGGCGCCTGCTTTGACATCCTAGGTACCACAGTGCCCGCTGCTCTAGGAGGGGTTCGTGGCTGGGGGTAAGAGGGGAAAGAAGGCCTGGCTTGCAGGTCCTCTTCTCTGGGGTGCACACTCTTCATAGAGACAGAAAACCTTGTTTAAGTAGTAGGTTCTGGAAAGAGGGCAGGTGTCAGGGGGTGTCAGGTTTTAACTTAGGATTTTGTTTTGATGTGTGCAGGTGTCTATGAATGTATGTGTGTATGGGTGTACATGTATGTGTATGCACTTGGATGGGAAGGCCAGAGATCAACCTCCAGTGTCAAGACTTGTCTACCTTGTTTTTTGAGACAGGGCCTTTCACGGGCCTGGAACTCACCAAGTAGACTAGAACAGCTGGCAATGAAGACCCAGGGGCACACCTGTCTCTGCCCCTCCATTATCTTCCCCTGCCTGGAGCCTGACCCGGCTTGATGGGAGGAGAAGGTGATCTTCTTTCTTCTCCTCTGGTCGGTTTTTCTAGAGGCAGCCCCCAGGGGATGGGAAGAGCTTAGGCAGGGGGTAAGACCTAGACCTAGGGTTAGGCTACTGTAGCTGGCCTGCCCTCTGGTATCCTCTGTCCAGAAACTGCACTTAACACCTCAGCCAGGGACAGCAGAGGATTAGGCAAATGGCCTTTGGACTCTCTGCAGGTGCTGCCAGGCTCTAATTTAGGTCTGTTAGTTTGAGGTCGCAGGAAGAAAAGACACTTAAAGAAGTTATCACAGTTTATTACTAAGTGTAAAAAGTTTCCTATGAAAGCTATCTAAGAGAAAAAGTGGAAAGGTCCTAAATGGAGAGATTCTAAGCAGGGAAGACAGAAGAGGGATAAAAGAGAGGAGCAGAGAGAAGAATAGAGAAGAGAGAAGAGGAAAAAGTGAGCTGCTAACGAAAGTTCCTTTGTCTTATACATCATTCAGAGTACATGATCACATGTTACAAAGTTCATCACAAATTCACCCCAAAATTCAAATCATAAATTGAAATAGAAGTTTACAACAGAAAATGTTTACATGCATATCCATTAGGAGTAATTATCTGACTAAACATCCATCACCTGTCTCACTCCACAGGTTCACCGAAGGTTTAAAACTATAACTAAGAAATTAGTGAAATTATGTATAGATAAACCCAGGCAATATTTTCTCTTCTGTCCTAGCACCTATATATAATAAATCGTGAGTTCCCTTTTAGTGACCTTTGGTTAATTGTTTTACAACCACACTGGAATGTGTTCTGAGCAGGAGAAAGTCTGGTTTCTATCTCAAGGCTGTTAATATGATGACACTTGGAGACTGGCAGAGTTCTCATAGCAGTATTGATTGTCAGAAAGGGACTTAATATCATTCCCACTATAAAAGAGCTAAATAATCATTGATATAATTTTAGGAATTCTTATAGGATCATCATTAAGACTTAAGAAGTCATCTATTTGTCTATATAGTATCACTACCAGACAGTACATCTTCGTGGGTCTGCAGAGATCTGCTCCAAAGGGTGTGCTATTGCTTAGTGATCGTTACATAGTTTAATAATAATAATAATAATAATAATAATAATAATAATAGGAAAAGCATATTAATAGCAGGGAATTTTCCTAAAATATCATCCACCACAGCCTTGCTGAATAGGGCACTTGTCGCAGATTATAATCCGAGGCAAGCATTTCAGGATGATCACCTGCTAATTATTAGCTTTTCCCATTATGGCTCCCAACATTCCCCTAACCGCCAGTGTTGGGATTAAAGGCACATGTGACTGTACTCAGCTTTTTATTCTGGGAATTGAAGTCAGGTCCTCAGGCTTGAGCAGTAGCACTTAATACTAAGTATCTCTCCAGCCCCAACTCATGGACTTTGAACGGTCCTACTGGACTAGACTTGAGAGCTTGGAAAACCAAACTATTTCAGCAAATCATAGGTGTTTTAATTATGGGTTCTTCTAATATGCATCATCCCTGTGTGCTGATGCATACAAGTATGTGTATGCATCTATCTATGCACATGTGTATGAAGGCCAGAGGCCAGCACGGTGTTCTCTGCCCTACCACTGTCTCGTTCACTCAACACAGAGTCTCCCACTGACCCAGAAGCCAGCAAGACCCACTGATCCTCCTGTCACCACTGCCCACTGGAGTTACAAGCATATGTGAGGCCACACCTGGCTTTTTACACTGGCTCTGGAGATTTGAACTCAGATCCTCACTCTTCTGCAGCAGTGCTCTGACCACTGAGTGACCTGCCCATCCCCTAGAAAAAACCTCTTAACTATCACACCCTGATGACAAACCACTGGAGAATCGTTTCCATGTGGAGATGAAACCAGATCTATACCCTGAGACGTGCACATACCCACTTACTTGTATTCTGAGTTCTATTTCCCAGACTCAGAATCCAGTGTCCTAGCAAAGTCACAAGAATGTCATAGTCCTCCTGGAAAGCCTGAAGGGCAAACTTCACCTACGAGCTTCACAGGAAGGTGTTTAGCTGAGGAGATCAGCAGCCATATGAGATCAAATATGGTGACTTACCTCCCTTCCTTCTCAGACTGCATCTCAGGGACACTTCTGCAGTAGAGAAAGGGGACAGTTAAACCATTAGTTCAAGGCAACTGTTTGGGTATCTGCTATGCCCCATGTAAAGATAAAGAGATGTCACTTCACACATCTGGGTCCCATCTATGTGCCTGTTTTTCTGGTCAGGAAGTCAAGTACTAAAGAGGGTTATAACTTGCTGAAGGTGACCAGCAGGTGACTTGCAGGTCCAGAGACTGGCCTCACATTCCCCAGTCCTCACCCCATGGCCTTGCTCTTTCCCTACACTACCTCCAAAAAACCGAACATGGACTGCTATGTCAGAATACACAAAACTGGGCAACGTGGGAACAGTAGAAGCCTATTTAGCTGGAAGTTGGAAAGGCTGGAAAAGCCCCCACCTCCTCCTTTCCTCCCTTCCTCCCTCCTTCTCCCTCTCCCTTCCTCTCCCCCTCCCTACTTCCCTCCTCCTTCTCCCTCTCCCGTGTGTGTGTGTGTGTGTGTGTGTGTGTGTGTGTGTGCGTGCATGTGCATATGCATATGCACAAGTGCAGTGCCTACAAAATCTAGAAGAAGCTATCAGGCCCTTGGAACTGGAGTTGCAGATGGTTGGGAACTTCCTGATGTAGGTTCTGGGAGTTAGAGATGGTTGTGAGCCTCCTGATGTGGGTGGCTGGGAACTGAACTTGGGTCCTCTGAAAGAGCAGTAAAGCTCTCTTAATCACTGAGCCAACTCTTCAGCCCTTTGGCAAAGACCCTTTTGTTGTGTTATCCAGAGAAGGAGATAGAAAGGCAGGTCACACATGAAACACCAAGAGAGGAAGAAGGGTTGTTCCTAATAGGCCCACTCTTGAATGACTACACTTCCAGGATAACACTAATCTACTGATTAGGGTTGGGTTCTCCTGGTCTAGTCACCGCGTGTTAAGGCCCACTGCCAAAATCATCACATTGAGGGTTAAAGTGCATCATGAGTTTGGAAAGAAAATATACTTGAGCCATAGCAGAAGATACTGAAAGAAAGTAGGGGTACACTTGCTGTCTTAGTTAGGGTTTTACTACTGTGAACAGACACCATGACCAAGGCAACTCTTATAAGGACAACATTTAATTGGGGCTAGCTTACTCAGAGGTTCAGTTCATTATCATTAAGGCGGGAACATGGCAGCATCCAGGCAGGCATGGTACAGGAGGAGCTGAGAGTTCTACATCTTCATCTGCAGGCTGACTTCCAGGCAGCCAGGATGAGGGTCTTAAAGCCCACACCCACAGTGACACATCTACTCCAACAAGGCCACACCTCCTAATAGTGCCACTCCCTGGGCCGAGCACATACCAACCATCACAGTTGCACTAAAAACCATTGTGCAGAGAGAAAAACAACAGGTCAAATACTGAATCATTGCAACATCAGCCCATTTGCAAGGCAGGGTTTCATCAGTGTGGCTGATCCACCAGCTCAGTGGCTCGTCCATCCATGTCACCAGAGACCTCTCACGACTGTTACTCTCTCCACCAGGAGGAGGATTGTTTGAACCAAACCTGGAGAATGAAGGGAGCATTTCAGGAAGTGACTCCACATTCTACAGGCAGTCGGAAGGTAAGGTCGCTTGACTGACAGCTGCTGAGAAGTTGGAGGGCTCAAAGACTGAAATTGGCTAGCTGTGATCATAACCATGCTGTGACGGGCCAGCGAGAGCTCTGGAATTGGAAGGCAATAACCAAGCCAGGAACCTGCGCTTCCTGCGTGGAACTATTCCCATAATCCACTAACATTACATCTTATGCCAACACCCTCATCCAGGAATTACAGAATGGCATCAGAACCTTTGCTGGGACTTGGTAACCATCCCCATCACACACATGCCCGGTCAAATGCCTAGCCTGGCCACTATTTGGAAAATGCCTGAGTTCATGGACTCAGCCTATCTATCAGGGCATCACCAGAGACTAGCCTAGAACCTACGTCAGTGGAGTTACCCACTCATGTTTGCTGAGAGTGTACAGCCTATTACATGAAAATGCGTTGGTGGGTAAAATATGGTTAAAGTACATTGTATACATGTCACCACAAAATCTAGTGTTTTGTACGATTAATATACACTTGTTATAAAACACATCAGGATTGGTGAAACAGCTCTGTAGATGCCTGCAGCCAAGCCTAATGATCTGAGGTCAATCCCTTGGACCAATGGTAGAAGAAGAAAACTGACTCCCACAAGTTGTCCTCTAACTGCTACACATATGCTATGGCATACACACACACATACACATGTACACACACACACATATAAACACACAAACATACTATACACACATACACACATAAATACATTCACATACACACACATCACATACACACATATACATATACACACATGCACATACATATACAAACATACAATCACATACACACAAACACATAATACATACATACACAGATACAACACACATACACACATAAATACATACACATCACATACATACACATATACACACATACATACACACATACACACATAAATATATACATACACATCACATATATATACATATACACACATACAAACATACATACACACAGACACACATACATACATTATACACACGTATACATACATACATACACATATATACACATACACATGCACAGACACATACACACACAGACACACACACATACATACTGATACACATATACACAGATATATACACATGCACAGACACATACAAATACACACACACATACACATACATACACACACAGACACATATACACACATACACATGCACAGACATATTCACACACAGACACACACACATACATACAGATACACATATACACAGATATATACACATGCACAGACACATACACACAGACACATACAAACACACACACATATATACATACATACACACACAGACACATATATACACATATAAACACATACAGATACACACATATACACACATACATATATACACACATACATATGCACACACAGAGACAGATACACATACATACATTATCATTTTAATTAGAATAATCTTAATATATTGATGAGTATCATGGAGAAGCCAGTTGGGAGAGAAACGGCCATCTCCGGGGAGCTCTTCGTGCTTCAACTTGCACTACATGTGTTCTCTTCGTCGGCTCGTCTTATTAAAGCTTACATTAAACATGTTCAGTCAGCCAGACCTTGTAACACATACATCCTTTACTTGAGTTGCCTTGACGTTAGCTGGGTTTGTTTTGGAGAATTCACTGTATTTTCCAAATCTCTCATTCTGGCCACATTGTGTCTCCAGGAGTCTAACAAGCTCGGCTAGTGATTAATGAAGGAGTCAATGCATTCACATCTTGTCTCATTTCACAAATCATTTTCGGCAGCTCACGGGAGACTGGCATATGCTAACACAAGGCTAGCTTATAAATGGCAACAATAGATTAAAATTGAGAAAGAGAGACACAGGCACCATCCCTTTCAGACCCGGGACCTGTGGCTGATGTAGCGTGGACTCTGAGGCCGTCAGTGAGCATGTGCTGTACATCTCTGGGATCCCAGCCCAGGGTTGCAGCAGGAGGATTACGAGTTCAAAGCCAGCATAACCAATACAGCAAGACTCTGATGAGATGGGGAGTGCGGAGAAGAGACTCTTCCCGCATAGAATAACATGTTCACAGACATGACTGATGCAGGCTCAGTTGGCAAGTACTCACCACACAAGTGTGGGTTTCTGAGTTCAGTCTCCCTCAAGCAGAGTGTAGCAGTGTGTATGTATAGTCCAATTTAAAAGGTCACGTGGGCTTGCCTTCATTGCGCTGAAGGATTTTCTCAGCAGTATGAAATGCCAATAGTAACCCTCTGCTGTTTGTCAAATTGCCTAGCCAGTCAGATTCACAGACTCGTCTGTGTAGTATGAGCACACGGCACCGCGCTGGGCTACCGTGTTGGTTCCCGCTGTGAACTCCCAGCCGAGTCCCGGCATATTTTCTACCCAGACATGCTCAGATGCTGGTTTATGTCCTCAGTGTATACTTTAAGTCAGGATCACAGCCCAGCATCTCCAGGACATTTAACCATTTCTATCCGTGTCATCACAGTGGTAGAGTGTACAAGATGGCACCTATGCTGCCTGAGAAAGTGGACAGAGAAACATTATTGTCCGACTGTCCCCTGGAACCATCTTGGTTACTCAGTGGGAGACCAGAAGGCAGAGAAGGGAGGAGAGAAGACTCAGAGAACCACAGCATAGGATGCGAGGGATGGCAGGAGGTAGTAGTGAGGTCAAGGTTGGTAAGGAGGACAGTGGGCTCATGTCCTCTCCTGAGCAGCTGGAGCCTGTCCCAGAACCCCAAGGGTTAAAAGCAGAAACGTAACCCGTGGGGCAATTGTGACCTGTCCTGTGTTCTGTCCCTTTCCAGGGCACAGCATGATGGACACCTTGGCTGTGGCCCTACGAGTGGCAGAAGAAGCCATAGAGGAGGCCATTTCCAAAGCAGAGTCCCATGGGGACAGCCTGGTAGGACTTCCTTCTATGTGGGGGAAGATGACAAGGTGGGAACATCCTGGCTATCAAGAGTGAATGCTGATGGTTGGGGGGTCATGTCACTGCATCTTTGAGTAAGGCTGTGTGTAACCCCTCTTTACTATTGCCGGGACCCCTGTGACAAGGAGTCCCATGTCCCTTAATTCTCTTCCTTCCACAGGACAAACAGAACGAGGCCAGCTACCTGCGGGACCACAAGCAAGAGCTGGCTGAGGAGCTGGCTGGTACCATCCTGCAGAGGGTAGGACGATTCAGACCAGGCCAGGGACTCTGGGGAGCTAGAGAGGACACTCATAGAATGGGCCCATTTGCTAATGCCATGACAAGAGTTAAGGGGGCATAAGTAAAGCCACAGGCTCCATTCTGTCTGCTGTCCTTTCTCTCCTCAAATGCACTGGCTTGGCAGGACTCAAGGGCAAAAGCTGGGGGAGGGTATATGTCCCATGAACACGATGACCCATAGATGCACCTGACAAAGTGCTGTCAGGAAGGGGTCTGTGAAACTTCAGCCTTCATTTTCAGTCACAGCGACCCAAGCTTCATTCACACAGCAAGGACGCTCCTCAGTTCTGAGGATACCCAGAAGTCTCATCCAATCATGGTCAAGAGATATCGATAGGGCCACATGCACTTGAGCCCAGTGTAGGGTGTTAGAAGAAAGGACATAGCACAGGCTACCCTGCAGAAGGGAGGAGAATCCAATCTGTCAGCTGTCCCCAGCAATTCCAAAAACCAGAAGGCAAATGTAGCTATACACTGCCCTGAAATGGTGGCAGTACCTTGATGGGCCCACGTCCATGCCTTTACAGGCACCTTCGTTCTTTCCTCGTGGCTCTGTGGTCTAAAAGCCCACTGAGGGCTGGGAGATCCCTCAGCTTGGTCAAATGTTTGCTGTAGATGTTGAGTAGCTTCTGCTTTCCATCCCAGGGGAAAGCACGTGGGTCCCTGGATTCACGGACTGGCCAGCCTAGCCCCAAATCAGCAAAATCCAGGCTCAATATAAGACCCTATCTGAAATAAAAAGTGGAGGAAGACTGAGGAAGACACCCAAGGTTGAGTTCTGGCCTCCCCACATGTATGAACACACAAACATCCCAACAAATACTTACTGAAGAATTCTGTCTTGGCAGCTTGCCCTTCTTCTCAGCTGTCTCATCTGTAGAAGGTAGGGGCCTGGAGGAATCTCTCCCAATAGGACCACTCACTGCACATGGCTCTATCAGCACAGCTGATGGCAAAAAGGGACCTGGGGATAAGCCACTCCCCAAGGCTTCTAGATACTTCCTCAAGTCAAGACCTCTATCCAGAGATGCCAGGGCCTATGTGCTATACAACTTTAGCTGATACATGACTCTCTCTGGATCAGCGTCCTCAGCTGTCAGATAGGGAGAATAGCAGTGAGCATTGCTCAGAATTACCCGAGGAATAGCAGATACAGGGTATCCGTAGTCCCAGCATGGAGTCTAATGTGGGGTGAAAAGCTGTGGCTATCAGAAAGCCTGAACACTCCAGCCTCCATAACCCAGGATCCAGCATATGTGGGAAAAGGATTTCCAGAAGGTTCCACAAAGGACAGCTTGAACTTCCTGTGCCAAGCAGTGGGCTAAGTCCACATGGACAAAAAAAAGCACTTGAGCTTAGCCACTGTGGTCTTCTGCTGTCCCAAAGCCCAAGTCCCTTCCTACACCTGTCATTTGAACATCATCTCCTGGTACCTCCTCGTGTACCTACATGGTTACACCTGTGACAGCTGCATCTTTACTTAACGTGTAGACCTTTCTCTCAGTATCGTTCCCCAAACAGTAAACCTGGCAGCTATTTTAATAACACATGTCATGTCAGTGACCATAAGTGACTTGAAGACGATCTGACACAGATTGAGAGATGTATATTTCCTCTAAGCACACACACCATGTTAAATCTACCTCAGGTATCATTCTTCAAGTTCCATCCATCTTGATTTTTGATATATAGTCTCTCACTGGGACCTGGGACCCACAGATTAGGCTAAGTTGGCTGGCCAGTGAGTCTCAGGGATCCCCCTGCCTATGCCTGCCCCGCACTAGTGAACCACTGTGCTCACCATTTTTTACAAAGGTTCTGGGGCTCAAACACAGCAAGCATTTTAGTGAGGGAGGCTGATTCCCAGAGCCAGTCCCCTGCAGATAGAGGAGGTGGCTGCATTTGTCAGAGACAGCAGCTGTAGGTCATTGAGACTGTGTGCCGTTCCAACACAAGGTGGAGCTGAAATGTTGGAGCTGACTAAGCTTCTGGGTGGCTGGAGAAACATCCCGAAGGTGATCCCCCCAGAACTTGTCCCCCATTTCCCCAGATTATAAGAAAGCAGAAGGATAAGGCTGAGCTGCGAGCCGAGGAGGAGGAGCCAGAGTGGCCACGCCCCCAGAGTGGCAGTGTGAAGGCCAGGGGTGAGGGGACCATGGCCCCTCCAGGACGACACAAAGCACGCGCCGCCCTCTGGGTAAGTCACATAGCACTGCCACCCCACACAGATTCTGCACACCTGTGACTCAGAGCCATTCTCCCACAGAGAAGGGGGATGTGCCTTATGCCATCTGCAGTTGAGTGTGCTCTCTGGGTCCTAGAGGAGGGCTGGAAGTATGCAAGAGGAGCGGGTTGGGTACAGGTGAGAGTGAGAAGCTGAAAGTGCAGACTACTGGGGACTTTTACATTGAGACCAATTTAGGGAATATGAAGATGTCCATAGGCTCTGTGTGTGTGTGTGTGTGTGTGTGTGTGTGTGTGTGTGTGTGTGTATGTGTAGACAAGTGTGCGTGTCTGTGTATCTGTGTGCAAGTATACATGTATGTGTACCTGTGCACAGGTGTGAAGGTGTGTGTGTTGGTATGCTGACTTGAATGTGTGTGTACCTGTATGCAGATGTACATGTGTTTGTATCTGTGTGCAGGTGTGAATGTGTGTGTACCTGTGTGCAGGTGTACATGTGTTTGTATCTGTGTGCAGATGTGAATGTGTATGTACCTGTGTGAAGGTATACATGTGTGTACCTGTGTGCAGGTGTACATGTTTGTACCTGTATGTAGGTGTGCATATGTGTGTGTACCTGTGTGCAGGTGTGAATGTGTGTGTACCTGTGTGCAGGTGTACATGTGTTTGTATCTGTGAGCAGATGTGAATGTGTATGTGCCTGTGTGAAGGTATACATGTATGTACCTGTGTGCAGGTGTACATGTTTGTACCTGTATGTAAGTGTGCATATGTGTGTGTACCTGTGTGCAGGTGTGAATGTGTGTAGGTGTGCATGTGTGTATACCTGTGTGTAGGTGTGCATGTGTGTATGTGTACCTGTGTGCAGATGTGAATGTGTGTGTACCTGTGTGCAGGTGTGTGTGCAGAGGCCAGAGGTCAACTTCAGGTGTCAAGCACAGTCAACCTTGATTTTTTGGGAGCCCAATCTCTAGGGACCCTTCTGTTTCCACCTTACCAACGCCGGGATTATGAGTGTGTGCCCTGCTATGTTCAACTTTTAAATGTGGGTTCTGGGAATCAAACTCAGGTCTTTGCACGATCAAAGCAAGAGCAATCTTGCCCAGTGCACAGAGGGTCTACTTGCTCACACCAGTGCAGAGCTGAGACCTTTGCGTTGAGGAAACAGAGCCTTTGAATAGTTCAAATTTCCCCAGGTCCTGATTGATGAAGGAGGAGCTGACTTTGACCCCTGGTTAGCTACTGCCTACGTAGTGAAGGGGCAGGACCTCCTTCGAATCTCTCATCTTCCAGGTCTCACCTTAGGTCTCACTAACATGAACACCCAGGAGCTGTGGGCTCAGGCCCCCAGGCCCTCCACGCTCTCCCTAACCTAGCTCTTCCAATTGTATCCACCCTTGCATCTCCCTCAGATGCTTGTATGGATAAAAACTGAAAAAAAAAAAAAGCAGAGGCCATGAGTGGGAAAGAACTTTGGTAGTGGAGAAAGCAGAATACTCAAGTAACCCCAACACTTGCTGGTAAGCACACAAGACCCCAAAGATGGTTGAGTAAAGACATTGCTACAGTGCCACCTGCTGGAAGCAGTTCTCATTGCAATGACTGGGGCCTCTTTCTTCCTGTTGAGAATTTAGCAAAATCACAGATGACCCCCCACCCCCACCCTATATTGTTGAGCAACATCATCAAAGCCATCCCAGATTGTAGACGCACAGACGGCAGCTCTTGTGTCCTGGGGACGAAGTATGGTTGCATACCTTAACTCTCCCGTAAGGAGGACTTTGCTGCACGGGATAGGTGTCTTTTTCCATTACTCCATCTCCCACTTTCAAACCCATCTTCTTACATGGCCTCCAGGTCTTCCCGGGAGTGTTAGCCGTTCGTTTCCTGTGACCCTAAGCCCAGAATAGTTTGTGTCACATTCCAGCAGTGCTGAGAGCTCCTGAACATGCTGGGTGTGGAGCTTTTCCCAGGCTAAGGGTCCTTTGAAGCCAAGCTTACTGAGAATGGCACCCCTTCCCAAAACCCAGCCATGTACTGCAGCTGTTACCCCAGCGTGCCTTGCTGAGTTTTGCTGTCTGTTCTGTTCTAAACACTCGTGTGTGTGTGTGGACATGCATGTGACTGTCTGTTTAGATGCATGAGTGTGTGCAGGTTGTGTGCAAAGGACTGCCTTGGGTGTCATGCCTCAGAAGTTGTCCACATTGTATTTTTTGAGACAGATTCCTTTACTAGCCTGCTGCTCACCAGGTGAGCTAGATTCGCTGGCCAGCAAGCCCCAGGGACCTGCGTATCTCTGCCTCCCAGTACTAGAATAAAAGATGCATAGCACCACACTTGGCCACACCTGGCTTTTACATGAGTTCTGGATGTGTGATGTGGTTTTTCATACAAAGCAAGCACTTCTCTGACCGAGGCTTCTCCCCAACTGTCACGCACCCTGAAGTGCACTGTGAGCACATAGTAAGAGGAAGATTCCAGATTATGGGCCAAGGCTGTGGCAGAAATTCCAGCCCCGGACAATGATTCCTGCGTTCAGCTTCAGATCCTGTCACACTTGCTCACATATCTCTGAGAGAGGCTGTGTCTCCTCGGCTCTCTCCTGTGGTAGGAGAGGCAAAAAGAGCCCTTGTCCCTGGGGCAGGAGAGTGGGTGACATGGCAACCAGGCAGGAAGATGCTGGCTCAAGGATCCTGTTACCTGTTCTCGTGGATGCTCTTCAGAGCTAAGTCAATGTCCTTTTCCTCCTAAGCCTACCAGTATTCAAAACAAACACCTCCTGTGCTGAGCTCCTGAGCCTTGCTGAGGAAAACAGCCTCTCCATGAAGTGTCTTCTGCTTATGGGGCCATGTTCACTCCTGAGCCGAAGACCTTCAGTCTGGGGCTGTGCTTAAAGCTCACACCTCCCTCTTTCCACAGAGGTCCCAGTCTGCATTCTCCTTTACTACTGAAGACACTCTGAAGACCTGTTCAGCAGAGGCTGCACCAAGACAGCCCAAGGAGCGTGCCCAGCGTCTGCTGGAGGAGTCTGCCCTGCCCAGCTGGAGGAGCATGGATGGACTGGATGGAACAAGTAATGTTTTTCTTGTTGGTGGTGGTGTGGTGTATTTATTTGTTTGTTTGTTCATTTGTTTGCTTTGTTTTGAGACAATACCTCATGGAGCCCAGGCTGGCCCCCAACTCCTTATATAGCCAAGGATGGTCTTGAATACTTGATCCTCCTGCCTCTGCTTCTAAATACTGAGATCGTAGGTGTACACAACCACTCCCTGCTCCGATTGGGTTTCACAAGTGCTGTTTGGGGTCTTGCTAGCTATCGCATGGCCGTTCAGCTCCTCCTCCCGTAAGTAAGTGTGTGTGTGGTGTGTGTGTGTGTATGTGTGTTTGTGTTGTGTGTGTGTGTGTGCGCAAAGGATCTCTGATAGACAGTTATCTATCTTGGTACATCTTAGGATGGTATTGTGGTTCAGTTGTACCTATATGCTCTTCCTGCTTACTCTAAATGTTCTGCCTCTTCCTTAGGGGCTAGAACTCACATCAGCCTCTTACATAGTCTCATGAAATGAAGAGGTTGAAATTAGCTCAGCTACTTTTCTAAGCTCTCAGGCCATGGCTGTGACCATGAAAACAGAAACCAAGGCCATGAAGCCCCACACACTGGGGTCTGTCCCTCACCTAGTAAACACATAATGACACAGACAGAACATGAACCCGTATGTTGTTACGTGTAGCAGCTGTTAGCGGTATTCACAAACTGTTGTAGGCCAGACCCAGATCCCTTCCCTGAATAGCAAAAATACTTAGCCGCAAAGTGACCACTTAGGAATAAACGTTTGAAGACTAGCTGCCATTTCCTTTCTATAACCAACCAACAGTCTGTGAGCAAAATCCACCTTGTGCAAAGAACTGGAAATGTCAACTATCTGTCAGTCTAAAGATTTTCTGTGAGAGGTCACTTTCCTGTTAACCCCTAGTGCCTGATGGGTAAAGACTGCCCAACTACAGCACAGCAATGACAGTGCTCTGTCTGTGTGGTTTCAGGTTTTCTGTTAAGTGTCTTTTATCCCTAGATTCATCATTCAGATAGACAGATGCCTACTTCCCCTCTTCTCCCACGTTCTCCCCCTCCCGGCCTCTCCTGTCCTCCACTTTTCCCACATCTCCAGCTTCCCCACATCCCCAGCTTCTCCCACTATCCCCAGCTTCTCCCACTTATCCCATATCCCAGCTTCTCCCACTTCTCCCACATCCCCAGCTTCTCCCATATCCCCAGCTTCTGCCACTTTCCTCTCACCCCTTCCTCTTCTTTCTCTTCCCTCCTCTCTCCCTCCTCTCTCTTTCCTCGCCTTTCTCTCCTCTCTGTCTCCCATTTCTTCTCTCCTCTTCATCTCCCTCCCCTCTCTGTCTCTGGGTCTCAGCTGGTTAAATCTCATCCTTCTGTATAGTGTATACTGGAGTGCAAGCACCATACTTCCTGACCCGCACTGGAGGTGGGAGCTGTGTCTGGAAAGGCTTCTTCTCTGCCTCCCTCTCTTTGGCTATGGGAAGCTGCACAGTCACAGGAAACAGGCTGGGTTTCTGTCTGACCTGAGACCTTCTGCTGGTAACCGGGGTTCAGCCCTGGATCTGTTTCTAACATTATTGTTTTGTGTGTATGTGCCCATGCATGCACTTGTGTGCCCATGGATGCCAGTAAAGGGCATCAGATCCCCTGGAATTGGAGTCACAGACTATTGTAAGACACAATAGTGGCACTAGGAATTGAACCTGGGTCCTCTGGAAGAGTAACCAGAGCTCTAACCACTGGGCTACCTCTCCAACTCCAAGCCCCACTCTTGGATTTGCCATTTTTCACTACATCAGCCTATTCACAAATGGCTGTGCGGAAAGGAGCCGTTAGAATCCATCTTGGCCTTGGGACGTGCGGGGGCATGGGGAACTGGGAACCTAAGGTACAAACAGATGGCCAATGTCAAAAAACAAGACCTTAGCCCAGCTGCTGTGGCTCTCCCTCCCCTTCGCCAGCCTTAGAACAGTGTGGGACAGCTCTCTCAGGAGGCCGGAAAGGGACCATGTCTTCCGGTCTCACTCCATCTGCGAGGCCCCCAGGGATCCTTGAGGATTCTCTGTTTTAATAATATGTTTTACTAAATTTTTCATGTATGTATTTTGATTATATCCACCCCCATCACTTTCTCCTAGCTGCGCCCCCCCTCAGCACCCCTCAACCCATTTTCCTCCATTTCATGCCAGACCATCATCATCATCCTCATCACCATCGGAGTTTAGTTAGTACTAGGACAGCAACCTGCCAGACTCTACATCTCCAAAGACAGTGACTCTGCCTCCGTTGGCAGCCATCAACTGCCAATTGCTCCCTGCTAGGGGTGAGACCCTGTGAGCCCTTCTCCCAACTGCACTGGAAATTTCACAGACTTGATACTGTGAAGGTGTCAAGCAGGGAGCGCAGCCCCTGTAAGCTGACGTTTGCAACAGCCATGCCATACCAGGAAGTCAGCTCTCATTAACAGCTCTCTGCCCATCTCTTCCCCCCCCCATCTCTTACAGCCTCTCTGTCCCTCTCCCATGAGCCTTGGTGATACCTGTGTATAGCTCTTAATGTCCCGTGAGTTGGGTGTGCACTCCTGGACACCCTAAGGCAGTCGCCCCACAGTCTCCCAGGAACCTTGAGGGAGATGTCATGTACTTCTGAGCTCGCTCCTACAGTAATAATGAACCCCTCTTCTTTTTTCTCACCTGTACCCCACAGATCTGGCCCCACTTTTGCAGAGCCCCGATGGCAACTGGATGACCTTGAAGGACAATGGTAAACAGCCCCCAACCCGCCTGCTGGCCAAACCGAAGAGTGGGACCTTTCAGGCCCTGGAGGTGGCGTCCAGTGTGACATCTGCCTATGATGAGATAGGTTCTGACAGTGAGGAAGACTTTGATTACAGCGAAGCCTTGAGCAAGCTGTGCCCACCATCCCAGGGCAGGCTCAAGCAGCCCCAGCCTAGACCTGAACAAGCCCAGAGTTCTGGCCAAGGTCCCTTAGCCACCTCTCCCTCAAACCCTGAGGCCATGTGCTCGGATTCAGAGACATCCTCCACCAGCTCGTCTCGGGAAGCTGGCTGCCGGGCTAAGCTGTCTTGGCTGCAGAGAAAGGTCCCCAAGAACCCTGCAGCAGAGAAGACGCACCTCCAGGGAGAGCTAGATGTCAATTTCAACCTTCAGGCAGCGGGTGGAGAGACTTCCGACAGTAGCGATCCAGAGGAGACACTCCGCACTGCAGAGCGGAGGGCCAGGAGGTGGAGAAGGGCCCGGATGGGCCCAGAGGAGTCAAACAGGGGGCTGCCTTCACCTGGTGCCCATCCACAGGCTCTGCACACAGCTCAGGTAAAGAAACCTGCAAACACACACATACTTTGAAAGTAGGATGCCCCTTCTCCACGTGTGATGCTCTAGAGACCCTGGGTTTGGGCTCTGCTGCCTAAGATTCTAATTGATCTTGTTGCCAGGCAGCCAAGTGACCGGAGGCAGGTCACATCAACCCTCAGTGGCTCTGTGTCCTTGCATTAGACTTTCTTGTCACTGTAGACAAACAAGGACACACATACCTGGAGATGTCACTTGGGCTCACCTCTCTGGAGGCTTCTGTGTAGGTGCCGTGTCTCTTGAGCTTGACCAGAACATGTCGATGGTGGGAGCTTCTTCAGTTCATGGTGGACAGAATGAAGAGAAAGGGAACATGGGAGAGAGCAGGGCAGGGCTGGAGAAAAGGCTCGGTTGGAAAAGGGCTCACTGTGTAAGCTTGAAGACCTGAGTTCAATCACCGCCTACAGAAAAAGCCAAGCACAGTGCTATTCTGGTGCTGGGAAGACAGGGACAGGGGACTCCTCACAGCCACCACTCCGACAGCCTAGCCTACTCAGCCCCAGGCCAGTGAGAGACCTTGTCTCAAAAAAAAAAAAAAAAAAAAAAAAAGGTGGATGCCGCCTGAGGAAACACCTGAGGTTAATCTCTGGCCTCTGTATTTTCAACACACACACATACACCTTCACACACACAACCGTGCGCGCACACACACACACACACAAACTAGTTAATTATTATTTTTTTAAAAACTAAGGTAAGATATATATTCAAGGAGGATTCCTAATCCTTGCGTGATTCAAAACGGGTGCCTGAGGCATCTATGGAGTACAGAGGCTTCAGACTCCTGCAGGCATCGGCCTTTGAATGGCACCTGCCGTAGTCAGGCTTTGTATTAATGAGATGAAGCACCATGACCAAAAGCAATTTGAGAGGAGGGGCGTGGGGTTGTGTCTGCTTACATCTCTCAGGTCATACTTTGTCACTGAGGAAAGTCGCGGCCAGAGCTCAGACGGAAGGAGCGTGGAGACAGACACTGAGGCAGACGCCATGGAGGAGTGCTGCTTGCTGGCCTGCTCCTCATGGCTTGCTCAGCCTGCTTTCTCATACCACCTAGGACCACTGGCCCAGGAGTGGTGCAGTGAGCCCTCCCACTTTAATTATTAACCCAAACGATGTCTTGCCCACAGGGCAATCTGGAGAGGAATTTTCTCAACCTCTTCCCAAATGATTCTGGCCTGTGTCAAGTTGACAAAAATAAAGCCAATGTTCTCGCCTGGTGACCAGAACAGCACCAGGTAGGGAGGAGCCAGAAGCCAGCCAGAAGCTGCCTATTACCCTCCTTGTCTCTCTTCCCTTGGAAGGACCTTGAGTAAGTAGCAGTACCCTCTCATAGCCACGAGGTGGAGATGCTGCTACATTGCCCTGGGTGTTCAAACCTGCAGTTTCCTTTCATAGGGCAGTTCTCGTCTCTGCCTCCTCCAAAACACACACACCCCAGGTTGAAATAAAGTAAAAATTACATATTTAAACCATTACTTCAGAAAAATATAAATAAATTAACATAAGACAAAGGAAATGACCTGCTATAATATACAAATACTAAATATTTATATTTGTTAAATATTATAATACAAAACTATAATATACAAGTATTAAAGTATCCCAGTAGCATTTCCTGCCAGTCATGGTAGCACATGCCAATGAGCCCAGTACTCCAGAGGCGGAGGATAACATATTGGAGGCTAGCCTGTACTACATAGCAAGTTCCGATCTATATAATAAGACACACAAACCCCATCCCAGAAAACAGACAAGACTGAAGAGATGGCTCAGCAGTTAAGAACACTTGCTGCTCTTAAAGAGCACCTGGATTTAGTTTCCAGTGCCCACAGCAGGCAGCACGCAGTAACTCTAGTTCCAGAAGATCTGACACCCTCTTTCTCTGCACAGAGGGCACATGCACACGTGTGGTGCACATTCAGACAAAGAGTCACAAATAATTTAAAATAAAATAAAAATGAACAAATTAGCTCATGCTATTCTCCCACCCCCACCCCTAAAGGTGTATTTTGTGTGAGGCTATTTTCTTAGTTTGGGTTTCTATTGCCATGATGAAACACCATGACCAAAAGAAAACTGGAGGGGAAGAGGTTGATTTGGTTCATACTTCCACATCCCTGTCCATCATCCAAGGAGGGCAGGATCCTGGAAGGAGGAGCTGATGCAGAGCTGTGAGGGGTGCTTCCTACTAGTTTGCTCTCATGACTTGCTCAACCTGCTTTCTTGTAGAACCCAGGACACCACCCCAGGGATGACCCCACCCGTAATAGGCTGACCATCCTCCATCAATCACTAATTAAGAAAGCACCGTACAGCCGTGCCGGCAGCCCCATGTGACGGGGGCATTTTCTCAATCAAGGTTCCTGTTTCCAGATGACTTTTACTTGTGTCGAGTTGACATAAAACTATCAAGTACAGCCATCTTTCTGTGTTCATAGGCATGCAGTGGACGTAAGACTGTAACTCAGCAGGTCTGTCTGTGTCTGGCATCATGCTGTCTGTCCATCTTCTTCCACTTCTAACTCTCAGCTGTAAGTGATACAGAGATGCCACACCCATCTAGGCATTCCAAGTACAGAAGCTTTCAGGAAGACAGCGTACCAAGAGCAGGGTATCAGCTTACGCTGAATGCAGGCAATGAAGAGCACACTGTCTGTAGAAAAGTTAAAACCAGGCTCTGGGGAGATAGCTTAGCGGGTAAAGTGCTTGCCTTGCACCCAAGTCTCATCTCAGACACATGGAAAAACCCAGGCATGGTGGTACAGGTTTGTAATCCCTGTGCTAACGGGCAGAGACAGATCACTGGGCTCACTTGCCAGAATGCCTAGCCTACTAGCAAGCTCCAGGCCAATGGGAGACATCCCCCTCTCTCTTTCACACACACACACACACACACACACACACACACACACACATTAAGAACAGCAATAAACACATTAAAAGTTTTTATTAATTACAATATTTAATTAGGTACATTGATGGAGGGGTGAGTGTGGGTTTGTACATGTGTGTGAGTGGAGTGGCCAGACATAGATGTTGGGAACCAGATTCATGTTCTCTCCAAGAACAGGAAGCGCTCTTAATCGCTGGACACCTCCACAGTCCCCAAATGCTTTTTTTGTGTCAACATCTCCTGCCAATCACAGACAATTCTAAGCTACAGTGCTGGTGACAAACTCCAGCGGACCAAGTAGCTTCCAAACCCCACTTGGGGGCCACTGGCTCTTCCTTGTCCCACAATGATGGATGTGTAAAGATATTATCCACGCTTTCAGGCTGCAGACAGGCCCACAGAGTGTCGTGCAAACTTTAAAGAGCTGTCAAACTAAGCCCTCTGTCCTCACAGCTATTTGCATAGCCACGACAGCGTATGTGTGCATTTCGCGCTTGTCAGCGATGTCATTAGCAGCCTGTTCAATTCATGCCAATTCCATGTGAGAAAAAAAAAACAAAAAACAAAAACTTTTTTAGTGAACATGTGCGTGGTTTCCACTGAGATTGCTTCTTCCCTAGTTTTAAAACTGTTCTCATTATTTTCTCCTATCAAATGTATACTATGTTTTACCTGTCACCTCTCTCAGCTATGTATCTTATATTTGATGTTTTGAGACGGGGACTCACTGTGGCACTTTCTTCAAACTCACAGATATCCTCCTGCCTCTGCCTCCCAGATGCTGAGATTAAAGGCGTGTGCTTAAGTACATTTTACGTATAAACTTTTGCTTAATAGCAATGGTTAGGTGGGGTTGGGTATGTACTTCAGTTGGCAGAGTATTTCCTTGGCTTGCTTAAGGAACTGGGCTCGATCCCCAGGATCACATAAGACAGGCATGATGGCACATGCCTGCAATCCCAGCACTTGGTAAGTAGAGGCAGGAGGCTCAGGTATGTGAGGTCATCCTCAGCTACATAGTGAGTTGAGTTCAAGGCAGCCTGGGCTACATGAGACCCAGCTAATTGTCTCCTTTATCATTTTGTTATCCAAAGCCATTAATTCTCAAGCTTATACTTTTTCATGATGCTTTTCAGGTCTGTATTTTCCATCAAGATTCAGATAGGCTTTGCTTGTCTGGCTGTGAAGTAAGAGCTAGCTTTTTTTTTCCCAAGTTATTTGTTTCCAAATCATTAATAATCATCCGCCATGTATCGGCTGGCATCAGATGCCTTCTTTACACCCGAAGTTTACTTTGTTGCCATGTGTCTGTTCTTTGTTCCCTTCTTGTACAGATCTTACTGTTTTCATTATAAATTCTTTACAGTACATGTTGCTGTCTGGTAAGCCTCCCCTCCCCAACCTTCCTCCCTCTCCTCCCTCCCCTCCCCCACCCTCCTTCCTCCCACCCCACCCCTCCTTCCCTCCCACCCTTGTTACTTTGGTTGATACTTACATCATTTTCTAAAACTCTCTTGGCATCTCTCAAACCTTTACTCATATAATTGCTTTCTTAAAATCTGTTCAATTTGCAAAAAAAAAAAAAAAAAAAAACAAAAAAAAAAACCACAAGTTGTATTGGGTTGTGCTGATGTATGCATTAGTTAGGAATAATTTAGGTCTTTGTAAAACTGGGCTTTTCCATCCAGGATTGTCCGGCACTTGGAAAGTTTTTAGACTTTTGTTCAAACCCCCTCATGCTTTTCCTGTTAAGTCATTTTTAATTTACATTTTAATGATGCTGTAATGAGAGTTTCTTCATCTGTCACGTGTTCTGATCAGCCCCTATAGGACAGCACTGACTTGGTTTATTCTGTAACAACTTAGCGCTCTAATGGATCTTTTGTTAATTCCGCTAGTCTTTCATGTGGTGTTCTTAGCTATTCTAATTATCTACAAATAACGAACTCATGCGTACTGGTGAGTACTGTGCCACAGAGCTCTCTCATTCCTTCTCCTGTCTTCCTGCAGTGGCAACAGCCTGTGCTCACTGTGAAATTGTAGCAGCGGGCAGGGCCTTTCTTCCTTGGTGACCCACACCAGTGGTTCGCAGTCAGGTCTGCTGCTTGCTTCCAGTTGTGCAGCTCTTATCAAAACTAAGAAGCTTTTCGTAGCCCCAAACGATGTAAGTCAGAAATGGGTTTTTGATTTGATTTGGTTTCATAAGACAGAGTCTTCTCACTATGGAGCCCAGATAGCCCAGAACTCACAAGTGACCTTAACTTTCAGTCTCTCAGTTTCAGGCTCCCAGATGCTGTAATTCTAAGTGTGAGCCCTGTGTCTGGCCAGTTTTTCTTCTAAAATCTATTAATGTTGTTAATCATATTGACATATTTCTTAATTTTGAGATGGCTTAAAGTTTGTTATATATGATTTTCTAGATTATGACTCCCGTCTGTAAGAACTGAATTCCATTCTATTCTAACTTGCTGAGTTCCCCATCAGCTTCTAAGAATGGCTTGACACAGGCCTGGAGAGAAGGCTCAGCAGTTAAGAGTCCTTACTGCTTTGCACAGGACAAGTTCAGTTCCTAGTACCCACATATCAGCTTACAACTGCCTATATAATTCCAGCTCCTGAATATGATGCCCTCTTCTGGCCTCCACAGGCACTGCACTCACATGCATATACCCACAGATAGACACACACTTAGGCACATAATTAATTTCTATGTACATGTTGGGAATTGAAAGTAAGGTTTATTCTCGATGACAAAGTACCAGACTCAGCTGTGTGTCTGCTTGTTTGGTTGCTGTTTATTCTGTTTATGGTGTCTATTTATCCAACATCTCTGAACCAATGAGGTTGGCAGAGTACTGCAAGAAGAGACCAAAAATTATACACTTAAGGGAAGAGACCAGCTGGTCCACCAGTTCTTTTTCTTATCTATTCCTATGGGTCTTTTTTTTTTTTTTTAATGGAAAATTCTCCTCTCTTACTGGCAACAAGCTGATTTCTGTTGCTCTTTGGCAATAGAGTGCCATCCTTTTGTGGGTCTGCCTACACAGTTTTGGAAGAAGATTTGGCAAGGTCGTGAGGGCTGTTAGCCAAACTCCACTTTACCATGGGAGCTGGCTGGTGCGTTTTTCACTAATGGGAACTTGAGGGTTACAGACAGCTGCTATTTTAGCTTCCCGCAATGCTTTATCTTTGGTTATATTCATTAGTAAAGATGTTTTCTTGGGGGTAAATTTGGTTCCATCCAGAATTCTAACTTCTAATTATTCTCTAAAAATGTGTTAAGAACGTTGGACCTAATGATGGCTCAGCAGACAAAGCAGGCTTGCCATCAAGCCTGATGACCTGAGTTGGGTCCCCAGGATCTACATGTCCAAGGAGGAAACTGACTGCCACAGGGGTCCTCTGATCTCCACATCTGTACTGAGGCATGTAAAGGTCCACATGCCTACACATATACACAAAACATACATACGTGCATACATAGATACTATACACATGCATACTACATACATGCATACTACATACATGCATACTACACATACATACATGCATACACACATACATACATACATGCATACACACATACATACTATACACATGCATACAAACATGCATGCATACATATATGCATACACACATACATACTACACACATACACACTAAATGCATGCATGCATGCATACATACATGTAAAAAAGGACCTTGCCATGTGAGCAGCTACTAATCTTTGTATATAATAGATTAATAACAGATGAATATTCCTTTATTTACTATATTGTTCATAGAAACACAAAAAAACCAGAAAATCTAGTAGTGAGAAGAGAAAAACGAGACGGAGTGGTTCAGAAAATAGGTAACGGGGGTCCTGGCAAAGCAGGTGTGAGATTTACCATACTTATCTTTCAGAACAAGAGGATGGCAGAGAACATGTCTGCAAAGTAAGAGTCCTCACTGAATCATCCTCTTCTTAACCCTTTCTGTGCCACAGGTCATCTCGATACTGGGCTTGGTCTTAGCCAGAAAGCAGGGAGTAATGGTGGATCCCTCTGAGAACCTAACGATCACCACAGGCTCCTGGGGTTCCTCAGCCTGTAAGAGTCACATTCATAGAAGGAGCTTAGCATGTAATCACCCAATAAAGCAGGATTGGGAGGTATGGTTATTAACTAAAGGGGGTTGCAGTTATTAAGGTTTCACACAGTATGGCTATTAGAGTGTCACATGTACAAGGACCCATTAGTTCTGGAATATTAATCTTGCCTTTTTTCTTTTGAGCTGGGCGACTGCAACACTTGAAGTCTCAGCTCAAGCCCCGCTTCCACAGGGATGCCTTCTCTGTCTCTCTGTGTGATGTGTAGAATCCCTGCATGGCTTCCCTTACACACCGTTTGCTCTGCACCTAAAGGCACCTTGGATCCTTGAGGAGATTTTAGTCTCCTCTGTTAGCAGGCTGCTGGTGGGAAGGCCAGACAGGTGTGCCCAGACAGGTGTGCCCAGCCTGGTGGCTCCATTTGTGGGAGCACAAGAAATCTGAAGGTGAAGAAGAATGAATTTGGGTCTGGAGAGATGGGTCAGCAGGTAAAATGCTTGTCTTACAGTGCATGGATATGAGTTCAACCCCAGGATTCATAGATAGATAGATAGATAGATAGATAGATAGATAGATGACAGATCCTGGTGCTGGAGAAACAGACAGATTCCTGAGGCTTGCCTACTTAAGGAGCCCCACACAAGTAAGAGGTGGATCCAGGGAGGCAGTGAGAGCTGACCCAGGGCAGAGGTACACAGGCTGGGAATTCCAAATCTCAGAGCAGAAGCCTAGTCTCAGGAAGGGAGTGAAATATTCAGGCATGTGGAGCTCCTGGCAAGTGAGAGATTCTGTCTCAAAAGCAAACAGACAAGGTGGACTGTGGCTAAGTGTGGTGGTTTGAATAAGAACAGCCCGTGGGCTGATATATTTGAATGCACAGTCACTAGGGAGTGTCACTGTTTAAAAGGATTAGAAGGATTAGGAGGTGTGGCCTTGTTGAGATCAGTGCAACCTTGTTGCAGGAAGTATGTCACTGAGGGATGGGCTTTAAGGTTTCAAAAGCTTACTCACTCTTTCTCATTTTCTCTCTCCCTCCATCCTTCCCCTCCACCCTCTGTGGATCAGGATGTGGCTCGCAGTTACTTTTCAAGCACCCACCTATATGCTGTCATCTTCCTGCCATGATAGTATATAGATTAAGCCTCTGAAACTGTAAGAAAACCCCAGTTAAATGCATTCTTCGTGAGAGTTGCTGAGGTCATGGTGTCTCTTCACAGCAGTAGAACACTGACTAAGACACTGTGGAGCATTAGCCAAGGTTGTCCTCTGGTCTCCCTGGTTCATGTACCACCCACCCACATACACAAGAACACAATTCAAACACTATTCTAAGCCTGAGGCGCATCTACCTAAGCTCTTTAGCCAAGTGTTAAGTGTGTTAAAGACAGCCAAGGTAAAGTGGAAATCGAGTCAGGAAAGACTTGCTGTTGCCCTGGGCTTCCTTCCTTGGGAGTTCCTGGGGACAACTGCAGCCCACTCAGAAGCGAGATTCATTTATTCCAAAGATAAAGGCTCTTATCTCCTGGTTCTGGCTCTCTACAGGTGTCAGACAACGTGTCAGAGACTGACATCAGCAATGAAACTCAGAATTCCAGGTCTAGCACAGACTCTGCAGAGGAGAAGCTGAGAAACAAGCTGTATGAGTTAGCCATGAAAATGAGTGAAAAAGAGACTTCTTCTGGGGAGGACCAGGAGTCCGAGTCCAAGACTGAACCTAAGAACCAGAAGGGAAGTCTCTCTTCTGAGGACAACAACCAGGGTGTCCAGGAGGAGCTGAAGAAGGTAAGGGGCAGGAGACTCCTGCAGGTGGTGACGCCCATAGCAGCTGCAGGGGGTGCAGACACGCCCTGGGCCCCAGGAAGCTTCCCCCTCAATGCTCAGCCCAAGTACTTGGGAGAAGAGAACTTTCTCAGTCATTGCCAGGGACAATCAAGGAAGGGACCTCACTGTTGGCCCATCATGTCTCCTGTAGTCCCTCATCTCTGAGTTTTTCATCCCCCCCCCCAGCCTTCCCTGTTTCCCACATTGTTATCCGACTTCTCCTTTTGCCCACGGTTTATTGTGTTGAGAGTGGCCATCCAGACTCTTGGGCTGGGCCACTTTCCGTTAATTTCAGCCTGAAATTCCCTTTCAAACCAATTTTACAGGGATCCCAGCATTCAAACAGGTCAAGCCTGCTTTCAGGATCGAAAAACACTGGATCTGTAGCCCCACACACCTTCCAGGCCTTTCCTTACAAGCAAACGCCTGAGGTACAGGATTTGAGTAGCATGAAAGACATGCCAACCCCCAGCACAGAGGGGTCACAGATGCCTCCCCACCCTGCCTCTGCCTGCCCACTGTGCTGGCTTTCCCTCCACATCTTCTCAAGACATGTTTACGCTATGTGTACCTGTCTGCCACCAATGAAGGAAGAGAGTGACAGGTTGTGTGTCCCTTTGACATGTTGTAGATAGATATAGAGATGGTAGGGAGGGAGGTAGATAGATGATAGATGATAGGCAATGGACAGATAGGTGGTAGGTAGATGTTAGGTATATAGATAAGTGATAGACATATACATAGTAGATGATAGATGATGGATAGATGATAGGTAGAAGATAAATTGATAAGAGATAAATGACAAATTGATAGGTTGATGATAAACTGATAGATTATATATTGATTGACAAACAAGCAGATAGACAGATGTTCAGACAGACAGGTAATTGTTGGGGGGGGACCCTCTGTAAACACCATGTCCAGTAGAGTAAGATCCACATGAGGCAAGAAGGAAATCTGGTTCAGTACAACCCAGTAGCTGGTGCTGGTTCAAACTTCTAGAGTCTGACCCGAGCATTTATTTTAGACATATTTAAGCACAACATCGTTTTGTAAAAAAGTTTCCTGGTAGTGATGAACTCAATCCCATATGTACATAAGTCATGTTTACATTGAATCTCTTTACAAAGTACACACGATCTCTTCTGTTGTCTGAGAAACCATCCATGCTCAAGATAAGGATCTAGAATGACTGAGATAAACATGTGAGTCCAGTGTGACCTGGCCTATAGGTAACACAGATGTCACCTAGGTTACTGTAAAGTATATGCGACATCTCACATAAGGACTGGTTCCAGACTGAGAACCAATGCTCAAGATAAAGGTCTGGGAGAAGAGTCTGGGATAAGCAGAATAGTCTGGGGGAGTCAGACAGTTTGGGCCCTACAGATAGCACAGGTCACTAGGCTATTAACTATATTCATTCCCAGACTTCCGGTGGGAAACAGACTAGACACCTCTTCTGTTGAAGAGATGACATTGCTTGTTTAACATTCCTGGTTTCCCCGGTGCTTAACTGTGAACACAAAGACCTCGTGCCTTCTACAGAGAGTAGATTGATAATAATGATATATTGATAGATGATAGACTTATAGATAATAGGTTGATGGGTGATAGATAGATAGATGACAGACAGACAGACAAGCTCATTAAATAACCCTTTGATACTGGTGCAGATTATTCAGATGGGGAAACTGAGTCTGGGTTATCATTGCCTGCAGCTAGTGTAAGAGTTGAGGATGTATTACAAACTTTGACCTCAAATCATTAGCTACCCTCTTTGTGACAGGCCACCTCTTCATTAGCTCCAGCGGGACGACTTCTCCCAGTGCCTAAGACTCTTGTTAACTGTGATACATACACTAAAGGTTATGTTTCTCATTTGAGAGATGGTTCCAATAGGGATTTGCTTCTTGGGTCTTTTCCCATTCCAAGATCACACCATGGTTCCTGCTGACCCTTTGTGTGTGTGTGTGTGTGTGTGTGTGTGTGTGTGTGTGTGTGTGTATGAAGGAGCTCCTACACTCTGCTAGGCAGCTGAGCCAACAGAACCAGTGCTATAGGGGAGAAAAGTCCACTATAATGACACCATGTGATGTCTGTCTAACGGTGGTCAACATAGGCCCTGAGGGTGTCGAGACTGTCACGTGACGTCTGTCTAACATTGGCTCCATAGCCTGTTGGCTTTGTTATGGTCCCAAATCTCTAAGAAAAATTCAGGCTGGACCAGTGGCAAGGCATGCTAGGATGAGGTGTGCGCCACCACCTTCACCGGCCAGTGGGGATCACTTCCTCCAAGCACCCCACCTGCTGGATACACCCCAGGAATAATGTGCAGGAAAGGAAGAGTCACTGGGGAAGCAGCAAGGCCCTCCCGCAGTCTCGCTTAGCCTTACTTAGACTCCCAAGGGAATCAGGTCCTCAGAGTTCAAGTCCGTCCCCCAGTTTACCACAAGTTTATGAAGACTCAACCAGGTATCATTCTTTGTAAGAAAGAAAAAAAAAAAACCCAATGTCTTAAAAACAACAAAGAAGAAGAATACATCCTCCCAACCCCCGACAAAGCAGACAAGACAACTGGAAAACAGAGATACAGAATCACAGGCTGAATATTATCAAGCAGTGAGACGCACTGTATAGAGATGGGTTTTAGGCTTTGAGTGTTTGTTTCATTTCATTTCATTGTTTGAGAACCCTGGGCTTAAGCTGACATCTTAGCTGTTACTGCTGCTTACAAGCACCCGTTGTCAGCCTTTCTTGTCTTCACACCCACTCTGGCCTCCTTATGGCTCCTGGCCCTTCCTGGGCCCTCTAGTCCTTTCCCCATTCAGTGAGTCTGTTCTCACGGCATGCTTGCCCTCAGCATGCCAACAAGCCTGTCTGTCTGTCTGTCTGTTTGTCTGTCTGTCTGTCTTATTTCTAACTTGATCCCTAGGTCTTTATTGTTGATTGGATAAACTCATCTTACCCTCTCGTGTAGAACAGGGATAATCATAACCGCCTTTCAGAATCGGTGAGGCTTGAATTATGCAGTGTAAGCTTCGCACACGCAGCAGGAGCCCAGCAAATGTTAATTAGCATACACCCTGTAACAAGCTCCAGAAAAATCAACTTCACAAAATACTGTCCATCTGCTGGGTGCTGAGCACAGCGACTTCGATGCCTTGCGGCGTACGGACGCAGATCTGTCCACAGCTGGTGCCCTTCACACTGTGCAGAATGTCAGTGGGGGGACACTGAATGGGACTGAATCCAAGTTTCCATCTTTAAGGTCACAGTAGCTGGGACATCACTCATGATCCAGCCACGACCAGTTCATACAACAGAGAGGGGGCAGGGAGAGAGAAAGAGAAACAGAGACAGAGAGAGTAACATTTGTCTCTGCTTCCTGGGAGCTGACATGCAGGTGCATGCAAGACTGTGATACTAGAGCCAGTTTGGTGACTTTAATGCAACTTTTTCTCTAGAATGTGAGGTTTCCAGGTCTTGCCCAACAGTAGTAGAACCCCTTTAGAAGCATGCTTTTTTCCTTGTTTGGAGTCAGACCCTGGCCGTAGGCAGACTGACCCCTCAGATGGCCTGAATGGTTCACTTTGGCTGGACGTAAGTGGACCAGGGAAACTGCTGAAGAATTAGCTTGTATATCCCTGTCTTAAATGTCTTATAGTTCTGTCCTAAAACCTTGAGGCAATTCGTTGTGCAAAATGGTCTTGTTTCTTCTTTAGGTGGCTGCTCTTGTCCCTTAGACCCAATGGTCAGCCTTCCAAACTCTGGTCCTCCGAGTGTGGAAATGAATACTGGCTTTTCCAGCTCTAGGTTGGACCTGTCCCCAGCATTTTCTAGGAGAACGTCCTGATCCAGTGACTAATTTGCCTCTCAGATGTCACACTCCTGGAAAGGGATGTGTAGAGCCAGGGACTGGCCTGAGTCTGGTGGCAATATTTCAGTAGCCAAATCTCCACACATGCCCTACTGTGCCCACTTCTAGAGCCTTCTGGATCCCCCTGGTTCCAGAATTCTGTTCTTCTAGATGGGTCATGACACAGGTTACCATGGACAGTGGCATCATCCCTTGTTTCTTGATAGAAACACCATTTACAACCCTGCTTCTTGGGGACCCAAGTTAGTAAACTCTTGCATTAGGGACAATTTGTATGTCCATTATCCTGGAACATTTTAATTTAAAGCATCTTTGTTGATTATCACAAGTAGTTGTGTCTTATTTTTATAAGAGAGTCATAGCCCCGCAGAGCTCCGACACCTTGTCTTCCTTCTGACGCTGAGAGAGTAGAGGAATGAAGGTGTCCACTTGTAGAAAGATTTATTGGCTCGGGAGTGGGAGAGAGAGAGAGAGAGATACAGAGAGAGAGAGAGACAGAGACAGAGAGACAGAGACAGAGAGATACAGAGAGAGAGAGAGAAACATCTTGGAGAAATAAGAAGGTCTCCAGGGCAGCGCTGAGCTCTTGGGTAGGAGCAGATGGCAAACTTTCCCATGAAGTACATGGGAAAGAACACAGCAACTCTGAACTCAGATGAAAAACAGATGGCAAATCCTTCCTGTCCAATGGAGAGATTGTTCTTGAACCACAGCGCACACTATGCAACTATCCAGCAGGCCCAGCTGACTTGGGGACTCATGTAGATCCCCATTTCAGGAGGGTCTAAGGACACCATGAGTTCTCTGTGAGCAAAAAATTATGTATGAATCTCAGACAGGATCAGGGATGCAGGGGAGGGAAGAGGGTCGATTCCAACTATAATAAGAACAAGGGAAAAGTGTGAAGTAAAAACTTAGCAAGAAAACTGCTGATCTCCCAGAAATGGGCCATGTACTGGAAGGAGAGGCAGTGTAGAGATGACTTCTTCCAAAATTAGGTTAGAAGTTTAATGTAATTCAGAACAGGAACTCAAACCAGATGTCAACATCCCAAAAAGATTCCCAGCATCAAAATCATCTGATGGAACAAGTCAGAAATAGTGTAGAAATGTTTAGAAAAATTAAGGAACGACTGAAAAGGATTTGCCTAGTAAGACATTATTTATGTGCTTTGAAGTCACAGTATCTGAATTCATGAGATGTTGACACAAGATGTTAGGAAGTAATCCAGAAGTAGAACCTGAGCCTTATTAAATATAACTCATATTGTTTCATGATTCCTGCTTATTCCCACCACTAACTGGGAAAAGGATGCTCTGGGGCTTTTTTTTTTTTTTTTTTTTTTGGTTTTTGGAGACAGGGTTTCTCTGTGTAGCCCTGGCTGTCCTGGAACTCACTCTGTAGACCAGGCTGGCCTCGAACTCAGAAATCCCCCTGCCTCTGACTCCCAAGTGCTGGGATTAAAGGCGTGCGCCACCACCGCCCGGCGCTCTGGGGCTTTTTAACATGCAGTGTGAGTGTGTGTGTGGTGAGAATGTGTATGTATATATGTATTGAGTATGTGAGTGTGTGTGTGTGTGTGTGTGTGTGTATGTGTGTGTGTGTGTGTATGTGTGTATATATATTATTGAATATGTGTTTATGTGTGAGTATGTATGTGTGAGCATGTGTGTGAGTGTGTGTCTATGAGTGTGTGTATGTGAGTGTATATACGCATGTATATATATATATATATATATATATATATATATATGTATGTGCATATGTGAGTGTGCGAGTGTATGAGTGTATGTGAGTGTATGAGTGTGTGTGTGAGTGTGTGTATGGTTGTGAGTGGGTGTGTATGTGAGTGGGTGTATGACTGAGTGTGTGAGTGTATGTGAGTGTATGAGTGTGTATATGTGAGTGTATGTGTGTGTGTGTATGTGTGTGTACATGCACCATGGCACACATATGGAGATAAACTTGCAGGAGTCAGTTTTGTCTTTCTACTGTGTGAGTCTCAAAGAGCAAACTTGAGTCACCAGGTTTTAACAAGCCCATTTACCTGTGAGCCATCACACTGGACTGTAATGTATTTTTGTTTGTTTTGATTTTGGTAATAGATATTGGAACCATACTTCACTTGCTTGTTTAGGAGAGTACAGGGGACATGGGAGGAGAACACACTTATAAACTATGATAAAGAATGAACAGGCAACTTGCTTTGCAGACCCCAGCAGCAGGCAGAGGCAGCCATAAAAAAGGAGATGACCAGCTTCTCCTATGAGGAATGGGGGTACAAAGTTAGGGGTTCAGTCCCCACTTGTGTGCATCTGTTCAACAAATAATCAGTGGGATGACCTAGGAGCTGCCATGCATTGTGGGTAAAGAGAACAGCTTCCTGGTCAATGGACTTACCTTCTATTGGGAGAGATCTCTGATATCCAGGCACACGTTGGTATATTTCCATGAGAAAGCTGTTGAATTGAGATGAGGACAATTAGACAGGAAGTCGTGAGGAGGGGTGGTGGACTTCTGGGAACCTCTGGCCAAAGGATTTGAAGTAAGCCAGGGATGAACAGAGCAAAGGTCAGACAGAGATACCCAGGAAGGGTTGTATTAAAAAGTAGCAAGGTTGCCCAGGCTGCCTGGCTGAGCTGTGAATACAGAGGGTGATTTTTTTTTTTTTTTTTAGTATCCCTGGCCTTCTGCATATACCTTGGTGGTAGTCTGGCTACTGTGAGCAATGCCAAAGTCTTAGCAATCAATATCAATCACCAGGGACTGAGAGCAGCTATCACACACAAGCAAACAGATTAACAGTCCACCTCCTGGACCAGGGAAAAAACTCCTGCCTGCTCTGCCCCTACTGGGGATAGTGGGTCAAGGGTAACAGCCCCAGCATTGGCCTCCTCCATCATTCTGGCCATGCCCTGATGTACCCTCCAGGGGTATCATAAATCAAGCAACACTGGGCACTGCCGAGGAAGCATGGGGATCTAAATTTGATCCCTAGTTCCCACACAAAAAAGCCAGATATGGTGGCTATATCCTTCTCATCTCCCTCCACTTGAGAAGCAGGCACAAGCAGATCCTGAGGATCACTGGCAGACAGTGTAGCCTAGCTGTCAATTTCAGGCAGCAAGAGATCCTGTACAAAGAAAAAACTGGGAGCTGGAGAGATGGCCCCCGGGTTGAGAATGAAGTGTACTGCTCTTGCGAAGGGCCTGAGTTTGCTTCCCAGCACTCACATTTGGTGGTTCACAAGTGCTGTGATTCAAACTAGATCTGATGCCTTGTGAGTTCCAGGGCACCTAAACTTATGTGTATACACACACACACACACACACACACATACACACACAAAATTAAAAATAAATCTTTTTAATTTTTTAAAAAGAACAAACTGGATAGTTCTTGAGGAATTCCAGCTAAAGTTGTTCTCTGGCCATGGGTCTAGGTTCTGCTATGGTGTGTATTCTTTCTCACTGTGGTGAGTATGTGTCCCTCAGTCCTGGTGGCTCAGCACACACACACAGACATACACAACACATACACACACATATGAACACATGCACAGATGCATGCATCCCTCAGTCCTTCCTAGAGGTCAACTCTCTTCTGATCTCTGGTATGTGTGTTGTCTCTGCTTACTACATATGCTAACTTATTATTAGATCATGCCCCAACTTCTTCACACAGTTCTGTACCCTGTCTTTCACGCAGTCACTCTTCAGAGGTGTGAGTCTGTTGGAGAGTGTATTTGGTGGGTTTTGGAGGTGCCTCCAAGGGCCTTATGTTCAGGAGAACTGAAACAACTTGGACTATTTTCCTTGCAGATTTCTGTCAGCTCTTTGTAGGGACATATGGAGTGTCTTTTCTTACCTTTAAAAAGGAGACAAATCCGTGAAATTGGGCATTTGGGACCAGTTTCCTTGCTTGTTGCTTGCTAATTGGAAGCATCTGTAGTTTGGGACAGAAAGTGATGGCAGACCATGGTCTAGGTTCTGCTATGGTGTGTATTCTTTCTCACTGTGGTGAGTATGTGCCCCTCAGTCCTGGTGGCTCAGATCAAGAGTGTATCTGGGTAGCTCTCAGCTGGGTTGGGTGGCTTGGCCTCACCTGGCCTTGGCAACAAGCTAATACTGAAAGTTGTCAGCGGCTGTGGGGACAGGTAGATCCGTCCATACCTTCCTCCATTCAACTTTTGCTCACTGACCTGTTTGCCCTCAGAGTTTTTTTTTTTTTTTTAAACTATTTGTGTGTGTGTGTTTGTGTGTGAGTGTGTGTGTGTACATGTATGTATGTGCACCACATATGTGTCTGGTACCCATGGAGTCCAGAAGAGGGTGTTGGATCACATGGGACGAGTGTTGCAGGTGGTTATGAACCACTAATTGGATGCTGGACTTCAGCAAGTGTTCCTAACTGCTGAGCAGTGAGCTGTCTCTCTCTCCTTGCCCCTGAAACTTTTTTTTTTTTGAGCCTACTTTCTACAAACACTGGACCCAGGGACCTCTACACATGGATGCAGGAATCATGGTGAAGTGGTGGGAAGGACATAGGCCTTGGGGACCAAGATTTCTAGGCTCATGTCCCCCCTCTGTACCTTCATCTTTAAAGATGGGATGGAAATACCAAGCATGTTGGATGAAGGCTGCAGGCTGGACACATTTACTAGACTGCTCTGGATTCTGACTCATGTGCAAACCAAGTCCCTTTTTCCTCTTAGAAATATTGATGCCAAAAACTGAAAGTGCATTTCTCCTCAGTATGCTGGGGGGGCACTCCCCTTCTCCCCCCCCCTTTCTCTCTTACTCTCTCACTCTCTCACTCTCTTGCTTTGTGTGTGTGTTTGTGGTGTGTATGAATGTGTGTGTGGTAATGTGAGTATATATGGGATATGTGGTATGTATGTGGGGTGTGTGCAAGTGTATGTGGGGTGTGTGAGTGTGTGTGGTGTATGTGTTTGTTATATGTGTGAATATATGTGATGTGAGTGAGTGTGTGTGCGTGCATGTGTGTAATGTGTGTGTGGTGTATGAGTGTGGTGGGTGTGAGTGTGTGTGTGGTATATAAGTGTGTGTGAGTGAGTGTATGTGGTATATGAATATGTGTGGTTTGTGTGAGTGAGTGTGCGTGTATTCATGTGTGTGTGGTATGTGAGTGTATGTGGGGTGTTTGAGTGTATGTGGTATATGAGTATTTGTGGTGTATGTGGTGTGTGTGTTTGTGGTGTGTGTGAGTGTGTGTGTTTGTGATCACAGAGCTGACCTCATGATGGGTGCCAGAATATTGTAGGATTCCCATGTCCTTGTTAATGTGCTGTTCTTGTCTTCTGTCCCCTTCTGTTATTGGGCAAACAGAAGTGCTCTGCTGTTTCTCTCTGCAACATCTCCACAGAAGTCCTGAAGGTCATCAATGCTACCGAGGAGCTGATCGCAGAGTCTGCAGGGCCCTGGGAGATCCCCCCAGTCTCCACTGACAGAGAAAATGGGATGTTTCCTCTTGGGACAGACCAAGTGAGACTGGACAAGCAGCTGACTTCCTTGGAAGAAAACGTAAGAGGGTGTGAATGTGCACAGTTGAGAGTGAGCAAATGTGAAGGAAAGAGAATTACAGCTGATCCGAATCATGCAAGGACAAGCATATCACCATCACCACCATGCCTAGTGTGTTCTCTGGAAAGGGCTGAGGAGGGCTCCCAGGAAGCAAGGATGAACTCAGGAGTAACTATTGAGAAGGAGATAAGGAAGGGAACAAAGCCCAGAAGCCGTCTGCTTTTCTGTTATCTATTCTGTTGTGAAATTTCATCTACAATGTGGCCCCAAGGGTGGCTTTCTGTATGAGGACTTAGGAGACCTGCTGAGATGCCATCTTTGTCTAGTTACAGACAGTGGCCAGGCCACTTCCTCTCCCTTAGGGAAGATGGTACAGAGATGGTTTGGGGAAGTAAAGAGGGAAGAAGCCAATCATGACTTTCATCTCAGAGTTGCTTCATCCTGATGCTACAGAGACCTCGAAGGTAAAAGTTGCATCTTGGACCCAGACTTCTCTACAGCCAGCAAACACTTCAGTCCTACTGTGTGCAGGTTGAATGAGATGCAGGAAATCATTGTCTTGTGAGGCTTTGGGTATAGGGAGGGTGCTAAAGAAAAAAATCAGGGGTAGGGAGCTGGATCAGTGGCTGAAGTGCCTGTCACACAAGTGTGAGGACTCAAGTGTAGATTCCCAGAAACCCACAACAGTGACCTGTCTGTAATCCCAGCCTGTAATGCAGAAGCAGAGACGGGGTCTCCAGAGCGAGCTGGCTCATCAAACCAGCTGTCTTGACTGATTCTGGCTTTGACTGAGAGACACTGCCTCAGGGAATAAGGTAGAAGAGTCATGGAAGGATGGTTCCTGATACCAACCTTGGGCTTGCACTTATGTGCTCATTCACATGTAAAATACATGTGTGCATGCTCATACACACACACACATACACAGAGAGAGAGACAGAGACAGACAGACAGACAGACAGACAGACAGAGATAAAGAAAAGAATATTCAGTGGTGTGTGCTACAGAGAGTCAGTCTTTCTTCAGGACTGCTGTGAGGAGACATAAAGACCTTGGCAATGGGGTCTTGTACTGGGGAAGAGAGTGAACTTGGCCCCTGATATGACCCGGGTGATTGGGAGTTGATAACTGAGGAGCAAAGACGGGTGAGGAGATAGAACATTGCTCAACCCGCCTTAAAGGGTCAGGACAAAAAAACCTAACCAGATTCCTGCGGAGAACAGGCCAGGAAGGTGCAGCCATTATTTGGGGACAAGTGGGGACAGAAACCTAATGAGATGTGAATGGTCCTCTATCAGGGATGAGGCTCTGGCCAGAGTGACTGGGCAAGATTATATTAGATAATATTTGATCTAAAAACTTCACTGGTGAGCCCAGGAGATGATGATTCTGCCCAAACTAAAGTTTAGGCAACAAGAATCTTTGTTGAGGGAGTATGTGGAAAACAAGATTGACCCAGTGGAGACCATCGAGTCTTTCCACTGCTGGGATGAGGGTAGCTGATAAAAGGACCTTGGTTCCGGGCTGAGGGATAGCTCAGTGGGTAAACGGTTTATCATGCAACCATAAAGGCCGAGTTCCAGGATTCACATTGGAATGTGCCTGTCGTCCAGGGCCAGGGAAGCAGAGACTGGCTTTCTAGTTTGTGAGCCTCGCTGGGTAAGTGCCAGGTCAGAGACCTGTCTCAAATGCATGGCAGATGGCACCTGAGGAGTAACACCCCAGGTGCCCTCTTGCATGCACACATACATGTGCATGCACACTCACAGACATACTGACAGTGGTCAGTTCTCTCTCATTGTATTTAGAACACACCTGTCTGCCAAAACCACATTGAGACTGAGGCCTTGTGTGCATTTCCATGGCATAGGCTGATTGTGTGGTTATTTTATAGGGGGTGGGGTTCATTAATGTTTTCACTTCAAAACACACCGACTTATCTACTGATGCAGGATATCAGAAGCCCAGTGCAGACACGTGGCTGAGTTTGCAGCCAATTGCCCCCCTCTTCAGCCCCGCTCTAGCCCTGTCCTGTTCTCCAGAGGGATGCCTGGGAATGGCTGCCTCTCTTTCCCTCCCCTTTCTCCAGCTTTTCACTTCTCACCTAGAGAGAGGCCATACCCCTTTGAATTCTGTAAAGTATTGAGTAAAATGGGAAAGATTTTTTTTTTACTTCAGCTTTCTAATCCAGCAGATATAGAGCCCTGGACAGCGGGGCTCCCCCTGCTGTGCCCTGTGTGGGATACAGCTGAGCAGTAGGAAAAGGCAGGGCTGGTCCTGAAAGCAGCCCTGGCTGCAGCTGGTTTAATTAAATCATGGCTTTTGTTGGTCTGCACTGTAAAAAGTGCATTTCATCCTTTATCCCCTCCTCCCCCCTGCTTGCCTTTGTGCGGGGGACCAACCTTACCATGGTCTCTTTCCTTCTCAATATGGCTGCTGTGAGCCAGGACTCTCAGATAAACGAGAACATTCTATTTTGAATACTCACCCTTGGAAATGCTTCAGAGACTGTGGGGGCTACAGCAGACAGAACAAAGAAACCCTCTCATAAATGGCTTGTTAACTTGGTTAGAGCGAGCCCTGGGAAATTCAGAGACTCACAGTCCCCATTGCATTAGCTCTGTAAGATTGACCATTGTCTCCCCAAAGTCTAGCTCACTCTGGGCTCCCCTCACCCTCCCCAGCTGCACCCAGTGAGAGTTCAGTCCCTTGGTCAGAAAACCTGGGTCTCTCAGATTTCAGACTCCCTCTGAGAAGAGTCCAACTGTGTCAACCGGGGTCTAGCTGGGAGGGAGGAGATTTGTAAGGAAACTTTTAACTAAAGTGTGGGCAAAGTTAAGAACTACCAGAGGCCTGAAAGGATAGGACAGGGAGAGCTGTACCATCCCTAGGTGGCACAACCACAGCTGAGGAAGCTGGAGCCTGGGAGAGTGTCCCACCAGTGGAAGGTAGCTACAGTTGGGAGAGTGGGCTTCCAACACAACTCTGATGCTCTCTTGCCTATAACCTTGTGCTTGTATGTTCAGTTGGCCAGGGAGGCGTGGTCACAAAAGTCATATAGATCAGTTCTTCATTTCATTTCCTGTTGGTGTGGTAACCTACTCCAAGAAGAGCAACTTGAGGGAGAAGGGTTTATTCCACTCAGAATTCCGGGTTACCATCCACCACTGTGGGGAAGTCATGGTGCAGGAGTCTGAAGTAACCTGTCACGTTCCATCCACAGTCAAGAGCAGTGAATCAATGTACCCATGCTGGTGCTCAGCTCACTCTCTCTTGTACAATCTGCCTAGGGAGTGGTGCTACCCACAGTGGGCAGGTCTTTCTACTCATCAAAATAATCCCCACAAACCAACTTGATCTAGACAGCGCCTCATTGAGACTCCCATCCCAAAAAGAAAAAGAAATAAATCTAAAAAAAAAAAAAAACCAATAGTCATCACATGAAGTCAGGTAAACAGGAGACATCACGGCAGTGAAGGATAGAGATGCACTGAAGGTATCACAGAGATCGGGTAGCACAGCCGTTCTCATACCATAGTGTGAAAAACAGCATGAGCCACCTCAGGGTTTACTCAGGGGTGTGAGAGGAAGAGATGACAAGGGAGAAGCCAACCCTGTCCCCTCCTACACCCATCATCTATTTGGCTCCAAGACAATGTCAGTGTGTGCTGACCTATGATTACACACACTCATACACACTCACACACATTCACACACTCTCTCTCACACACATTCACACACTCATACACATACATACTCTCACATACCTTCTTTCTCATACACACAATACTCTCTAACATACACTCTCATACACACATGCTCTCTCACACACATACTCTTACACACACTCACACACTCTTTCATACAGACATATACTCTCACACTCACACACATTCTCATATACACAATACTCTTACACACTTACACACACTCATACACACATATACTCTCTCACACTCTCACACACACACTCACACACAGTCTCCCTCATACACACTATAACTCTCTAACACACACTAACACACTCTCATACACACACATACTCTCTCACACACACATTCTCTCTCATACACACAATACTCACACACACACACATACTCTCACACACAGTCAGACTCACATACACTCTCTCATACACACACACACACACACACACACACACATCCCAATTTCTTTTAGCTTCAATTCTTGTTGCCTGTGTTCTTTACAACCAGTGGCCACAGGCACATTGGGAATGCCCGTCCACAGGATGGAACAGAGGACATCTGTCCTTCCCAAGATTCTCTTGCTGCCCCAAAGCTCCAGAAAGGAAGTGGCCCCAAAACTCATGGTAATGGCCATGGTTACTTAAGTAGCTATCTGCCCTTTGTGAGCAAGGGAAAAAATACTACTATCTACTGGGCCTCTAAGGTATATTTTATGGACACTGCATCTAACAAGACGCTAAAGGGACTGCTCTGTTCTTAACTTTTGTTTTTTTTTTTTCTGTAAATATTGAGATCCATGCCTGAGAGACTCCTAGACATGGGGCTGGGGTGATAGTAGGGGGCTGGGATGGTAGTGGGCCTGAGGTAACAGTGGGGCCTGGGGTGACAGTGGGGGGCTGAGGTGGTAGTGGGCCTGGGGTGACAGTGGGGGGCTGGGGTGACAGTGGGGGATCTCGGGCTAACAATATCTCAGTAGGACAAATATTAATCCCACTTAATAAGAGTAAAGACCACCACCCAAATTAACCAAATTTATAGCAAGCTTTATTATATGTGCAAAATACAGTTGGTCCAGCAACTGCCTCTCTCTAAACACTGGATTTGAGAGGTCAGCCCTGAACATAGGAACAGTGGGGTTTTTAGAGTCCCCAAACTGCAAGAGTAGGGACTTTCCAAGGGTTTGGGGATTTGGGATTATGTGGGAAGATGGCCGAATATCTCACATGTGTTTGGCAGAACATCCTATCTTATCGGGGTGTCGGTCAGGATATAGTCAGAGTAGTGGGTGTGGAACACATCAAACTGCAGAAAATGGGTCAAGATGCGGCCAACCAAGTTTTACAGAAGACAGGAATGAACTTATTTTGACCTTATAACAAGATGGCCTCTAGTCTTGAAATGGAGTCCAGCTGGTCCATCGTAAGTGCATGCCTTGCAAACCTGAGGACCTGAATTCCATCTCCAGTACTGCAAGGCAGAGACAAGCGTGCCTGGGGTCCACTGGCCAGCCAGTCTTTCCAATGAGAGTCACTGTCTCAGCAATCAAGAGGGACAGAGACTGGGAAATAGCAGCAAGATTGTTTTCTGACCTCCTGTGTATACAAACATATGTGCACGCACACGCACTCACGCAATTCCTAGAATCTTGTGGTAAAGAGATCTATGCAGTGCTCTTTGTCCCGGGACTTTGACTACAGAGTCCTTCCTTAATGAACACCTGTCCCCATCTCTCAGCCACTCTGAGAACTCGCTGAACTAGCAGGTGGTTGCGGGGGGGTGGGGGTGTCACAGGCATCAGTGACCAGTTTGAACAGGACACAGACATTGCAAAGTAACCATTGTTTTCACCCAATGTGAGCCTTCACTAAGCAAGCAGTCCCAGGCTGCTTTTTATCAGGTTAGAATAGCATTTTATGGAGTGGCATGCTGACTTACATTACGTCAAGCCGGGACTAAAACATCATCCACCCGTGTATCACAGTGTGTGTCTCTGGGAATACGTAGCTGTGTCTGGAATATGTGAATAACTATTGCTTAATATGTCTACGACAGAGATTAAGGCTCACAACACCTCGAGGTAGGGATGTAAAAGCGTCAGACCTGCGCCCGGTTCTCCTCCAATCATATTCAGGCTCCGCCTCAGCCCAGTTTTGAGATAGGGATGGCTCTGGGTTTTCTTTGGATATAAGACACTCTCATCATTATCACAGTGGTTATGACAGTATCTATCTTTAGAGTCACCTGAACATTCAAAGAGTTAAGTTGTGGGCCAGCAAGATGGCTCAGTGGGTGAAGAGGCTTGCCACCAAGCCTGACAATATGAGTTCAATCCCCTTGGACCCACATGGTGAAAGGAGAAAAGGAGAAAACTGACTCCTGAAAGCCATCCCTGACCTACACACACACACACACACACACACACACACACACACACACACGTGCATATACCTCACACACACAAATACATGAGATTTTAAATGATAAGTCATATAAATCTCCTGCCTTGATTCCTGGGTCAATAAGCATGTCACCACTGCTCCCTCCTCCGGCCCTTCGAGCCCCTTCACTTTGGTGGTAGGTTCTTATTCAGCTGTGCTCGGTGGCAAACCTCTGCGTTCCCTCCCCACAGAGACAGGAAAGCAGACTTTCAGAAAACACAACAGAAAAACATGAGCATTCTGACTGTACTCTGGGCTTGGATCTGGTTTTTGTTGGTTTGTCTTGACTGTGATAAAAATAAATACTTTTTTTTTTAAAAAAAAGGAATATTAAAAGATAACAGGGTTGGAAGGTTGGAAATACAAATAATAGTTTGGGGTAGATACAGCCCTGGTAAAAATGACTGATGGCAGGCACATCCCGTCACCACCACTTCCAATTTAACGGCTAATGTTTTGTCTGTCCCTGTGCTTAGACAGGCCATTTCATGTAAATGAGTCCAGAACAATCCTGTCGTGAATATTTCAGTGCTTGGAGGGAGGAGAGATGTCAAAGGCTTCCTTCCCCCATCCAAGTGTGAAGAGTGTTGATAAGTGGGGGGCTCTCAGGTCTCCCCTCATATTGAGCCCAGCCTTCTGGTGCCCCCTCAGAGACCCTGGCCAGTCCCGTCCACTAGGCTCAGAGCTGTGCTGTCTCTGCAGGTGTACCTGGCAGCGGGCACTGTGTACGGGCTGGAAGACCAGCTGAGTGAGCTGGAAGATGCTGCTCGCTGCATCCACAGTAGCACAGGTGAGACAGAGCTGGCAGATCTGGAGGACCAGGTGGCTGCAGCTGCAGCCCAGGTGCACCACGCAGAGCTCCAGGTGAGCCCCCTCCTCTCTGTTCAGGTTGGAATAGGAAGCTCCCACATCAGAGATCCATTGCAAAGTCCTGGTGCCTACCAAGGACTGTCATCTCCAGTGGGCTTGCATAGAATTGGCCTTCTATGGCAAAGGACTGGATCAGACCTTTTCTTTCTTTACTTTTAATGTGTGAGTGTGTTTTCCTGGATGTATGTATACGTACCATATGCATCATGGTCAAGAGAAATCGTTGGATCCCGTGGAACTGAAATTGTGGATGGCTGTTAACCACCATGTGAGCGCTAGAATTAAAACTCAGGTCCTCTGAAAGCAACAAGTGCTCTTAACCGGCGAGCCATCTCTCCAGCCCACAGACCTCTTCTAAAATAGACATCTCCCCTCCTGTACCAGATCTTAGATCTATGTCATCTGTCTTGGTCTTCCTTTAAGACCTATCCTGAAGGCTGAAGAGATGGTTCAACCAGTAAAGTGCTTGCCTCAAACTTGAGGGCTCAAGTTCAGATCCCAGCACCCATGTAGAAACTGGCCAAGGTGAAAAGGTACCTGTAATCCATGCTGGGGTAAGGCAGAGGTTCAAACATCCTAGGGTTCACAGGCCAGCCAGGCTGTCAGATCCATGAGCTCTGGGCTCAAGGCCAGCCAGGCTACTCAGATCCATGAGCTCTGGGCTCATAGGCCAGCCAGGCTACTCAGATCATGAGCTCTGGGCTCACAGGCCAGCCAGGCTACTCAGATCTATGAGCTCTGGGCAAAGCACAGGCCAGCCAGGCTACTCAGATCTATGAGCTCTGGGCTCACAGGCCAGCCAGGCTACTCAGATCCATGAGCTCTGGTTCACAAGGCCAGCCAGGCTACTCAGATCCATGACTCTAGGCTCAGTGAGAGATACTCTCCAAAACTCCAGGGTGGAGAGCCATTGGAATGTCATCCCCTAGCATCCACAGTACATGTGCAAACATGTACATGCATCCACACACACACGTGTGGGGTATACAAACGTGTACACATGCACACATATTCATGCTTTATGCTGGTCTCCTCTCATCCATCCCAAGGCCATGTCTTTCATTCTGTGGGTTGCTTTCTGCTGTTTCCCTAGCAGGGACTCAAAGATACACGAGGGCCAGCCACAGTTGTCTATCTTGAAGGAATGACTCCTGACACTTAAGTCTGGAGTTAGAGCTGAAGAGAGGACTCAGCAGGAGAGAGCACATGCTGCCCTTGCAGAGAGCCTGGGCTGTGAGCCCAGCACCCACATCAGGTGGCTCACAACCGCCTGTAACTCCAGCTGGAGATTCAGTGCCCTCTTCTGCCCCATGGGCACTTGCACACCTGTGTACAAATCCAAAGTACACACATATGTATATGTGACCAAAAAAAATCTTTTTAAGGGGGGTAAGTAAAGGAATGAATGGATGGTATGCACTTTCCGGGCCAGGCTCGAGGAGCAGGGCATAGATAGATATGGCTGTTTCCACTGCGTGTTCTCAGCTGCCACTATCTTAGTTAGGGTTTTACTGCTGTGAACAGACACCATGACCGAGGTAACTCTTAAAGGACAACATTTAGTTGGGGCTGGCTTACAGGTTCAGAGGTTCAGTCCATTACCATCAAGGCAAGAACATGGCTGCACCAGGCAGGCATGGTGCAGGAGGAGCTGAGAGTTCTACATCTTCATCTGAAGACTGCTAGCAGAATACTAACTTCCAGGCAGCAGGATGAGGGTTTCAAAAGCCATGCCCACAGTGACACCCTACTCCAACAGGGCCACACCTAATAGTGCCACTCCCGAGCCAAGCATATTCAAACCATAATAGCCACTTTCTAAAACTTCTTTGCAGCCCTTGTGAAGGTGCCCTTGTCTCCTGTGGATTGACTAACTGGGATCTGTGAACAGTCTCTCAGGAGCCCATGTCATTTCCTTTATAAAGCACCCACTATAGCCAGGCATGGTGTGTGTCCCTTTCTGTAATGCCAGCGTTAAGGATGATTAAGATTAAGATTGAGAATTCAAAGTCATTGTTGGCTACAGAGCAGTTTGAGGGCTAGCTTTGGCTATATGAGATGCTGCCTTAAGGTACATAAATTAATTTTTTAAAAATTGGGAGGTCCCTGGGTTTCTCTAGGTTAAGAAACAGCAGAAGGACCAGCAACATAGTTCATCAGATAAAGGCAGTTACCACACAAGCCTGGAAACCTGAGCTCTCCCCCAGGAGCCCCTTGTAAAGTCAGAAGGAAAGAACCAGAGAAACAATTCCACAAAGTTGTTCTCTGACTTATGCATGTCATGTGCCATGGCATGTGTACCACCCCAACACACACACACACATACTTTATAAATACATAAATATTTAAAATATAAACAGCAGGAGCTCAATACAAGTCCCTGTTACTGCTACTGTTCTTAATATCTTAAAACTGCATCCTGGCCAGGTACCATTGGTAAAGTACTTGCCTTGCAAGCACGAGGGCCTGATTTCCATCCCCAGATTCCACATTTTAAAAACAGGGGAAAAATAAGCTTGTAATCTTACTACTACAGAGATGGAGGCAGGCTATCACTGGCCAGCCAGCCTAACTAAACTGTCTAGTTCCAAGCCAGGGAGAGAGGCTGTCTCATAAGACAAGCAAGCCAGAGTCTGCTCTTAAACTCTTTCCACCCTTATTTCTGTACCATGGTCAGGTGTGAGTCTCGTATTGACCACTTACCAACGGAAGCTTCTTGATGGTAAATAGAAGCTGCATTAAGCTACAGACATAAAAAGATACGTGTTCGGAAGGCAGTTTGAAGCTGTGTCCATTTGCCAAAATAATGCCAGGCTCATTCCTGGGACCTGGGACCTCTCTAGCCACGGGTATCTGTCCAGGTTTACAGAACCAGACATGAGTTCCATCCTGGGGTGTCAGGCCTTAAATCCACTCATGAAGTAGTTGGTTACTCTCGTACCAACCATGGCACTACAACACCGATGTGGGGCTCATTTTTGATGTTTTTATTACCTCAGCAGCATTTCCGTGAGGACCAAGGCTCTAGTTCCTTTTCAGAACAAACTGAAACCTTATCCTAGCCCTAATAGACTTCACTGAGACCTAGGTGGCTCTGGACTAGCTTTCCCATAGTGCTCCAGGCCTTCAATTTGTCTCTGTACATACTCTAATAGAGCTGGCGACATACTCTCGAGCTGTAAAACTAGACACTTAAATGTATGCCTTTCCTTCATTTCATCTATTCCTTACTGCACTGGATAGACCAGTCACTGATAGAATTTAAATGAATGAAAAAGCCAGGCTTGTGGCGTCACCTGTAATTCCAGCACTTAGGAGATGGAGGCAGGGGATTGGGAGTTCAAGGACATCCTCAGCTATATAGCAAGTTTCAGGCCAGCCTGGGCTACATGAGACCCTGTCTCAAAAAGAAAACCAGAAATGAGTGAATGGATGAGCAGACATGAAAACAGATTCATTTCTTCTTTGTAGTCTGTAATGTTTTAAGCCGGCATTCTTCCTTTCTGTATTTACTGAACCTGTCTTTCTGTTGCATGAAGATCTCTGACATTGAGAGTCGCATTTCTGCCTTGACCATCGCTGGCTTAAACATAGCACCATGTGTGCGTCTCACAAGAAGACGGGATCAGAAGCAAAGGAGTCAGGTGTGTCTGCCTTTCACGCCCCCATTAGAATACTGCATGGCCTGGAAGTTCCAAATGTCCAGGATCGAGAACTGTACTGACAGCCATGTTTCTTTGTAGGTACAAACTATAGACACGTCGAGGCAGCAGAGGAGGAAACTACCTGCCCCCCCTGTGAAAGGTGTGTGTTGCACTTAAAACATCAAGCTGGGATTGTTGGGAGAACCCAGGGCCCTGAGTGTGAGGAAGTGTTGAGGGCCAGATCCAATGTGCACTCTCCCAAGGATTGTGCTAATGTGTCTTACTTGTGAGTGTGTGTGTGAGAGGGTGTGCATGAGGACAGGTGAGTACAAGTGGGTGTGCGTAAAATGGATTCTAATATTCTAGCTATCCCACATAAAAGACACACAATTCTGGTATTTTATTTACAAGCTGTAAGTCTAGATTGGGCAGGTGGGCAGGTCTGAGCTGTTCTAACTACATCTCAGCCATATGTCCCTTGCTACTTGCTATTTCTCCTGGCCATGTGCTCATGGACCATGCCTTCTCATGGCAGCCTCTTCCCCTCTCATGCCCTCTTTCTTCTCCCTCATAGTCCCAACCTGTGACCCTTCACTCAATCCTCACATCCCACCTTTTTTCCCCTCTACTGACCAATCACAAGCTCTAGCCTTTTATTAACCAGTTAACATTAAACTGTTAAGTGTGTTTCTGAGCAGGGTTTACATAGCATTGCTTGGTGTATGTAAGGACCTCCTCGTTAGAGACAACCAGATCTTGGGGGCAAGTATTTAGCATTTGGATACGAGGCAGCAACAACCAACCCCAAACAGACGTGAAAACAATAGTGTATGTCAGGGTGCCTGTGTGAGTAAGTGTGTGTGTGAATGGGTGTGAGTGTGCACAGGTGAGTTATGCTAGTGAGAGTGCATGAATGAGTGGTGTGGTATGTGTGTATGTGAGGGTGTGGGGCTGGTGTGAGTTTACATGTGAAGGTGTGGGGTTCAGTGTGTGGGTATGTATGTGAGCGTGGGCTTAGATATGAGTGATTGCCTGTGTTGATGTATCTGTTGTGGAGTATATGAAGTGTATGATTGTGTGTGTGTGTGTTTGTATATGCGATCGTCTTAGTGTATTGTGTATTATGGGTGTGTTGGGTGTTCATATATGAATGTGTGAGGGCGAATGTGTGTGAGAGTCTGAGTGTGTATGTATGGTGTATAAGAGAGTATGAGGTGTGAGTGTGGGGGGGAGGAATGGTTGTGCATGTGAGTCTGAGAGTGTTTGAGTGTGTCCGTGTGTGAGTACATGCATTGTGAATGTGTTTGAACATGTGTGGGGTGAATGAGTCTGTGAGTGTGTGAGACTGTGTGCTTGTGTATTGTAAATGTGTATGAGTGTGAGTTTGTGAAGTTGTGTGTAACGACTGTATACAGGTAAGAGTGTGTGTTTAAGTGTGTGGGCCCCATGAGTGTGGAAGTATGTCGGTGTGTATCAGGTGTGTGTGTGGTGTGTGTGTGTAGTTGTCTCTGAGTGTGGGCATGGATTGGTGTGTAACAGTGTGTGTATGAGTGAGGAAATGTGCATAGTGTGATATGTGTGTTGTGTGTGAGTATTGTGTGAGTGTGTGATTTGTCAGTGTGGTAATATGGGAGTTTCTGCCACTTGAGTGTCAGGCTGTGAAAGTGAGTATATTGGTATAAGTGTGTTTCTGAGCATTTTGAGTGTGTATGCGTATGTGTTTGTGTGCATGTGTGAGTCTAAGTTTGTGATTGTGTGCACGAGTAGGGGGTATGAATGTATGTTCAAGTTTGTGTATGAGACTGTGCATATATGTTGTTGTATGTAGTGTGTTGATGTATGTGTCCACTGTTTGAGTGTGTATATGAGTGTGAGGGTACATTGTATGGTTTGTGTGTGAGTGTGTGTGAGATTGCATGTGTGTGGGTAGTATGCACGTGTGTGAGTGTGTGTATATGGAGCTAGTCTGGTGGCCATCACTCCAGCAGTCCTCCTGGGTTACAAGCTATTTTACATGGTACTGGGATCCAAACTCAGGCATGGCAAGGGCAAGCCTTCCTACCTCCTGAGCCGTCTCTCCAGATGTTCTTACCTGTCTCAACTTGGGTCTCCTCAGAAGCAAACCTTGGCTCACAGATGAGTATGAGACAGTTTATGAGGAGGTCCAGGAAGTGTTGAGGGATGGGAGGTGGGTCAAGACGAAAGCGTGGATGCCAGGTCAGGGTGCTTTCATTACCGAGCTTCTCCTTCAAGAAAGTGAGGCCAAATCCCACTGACGGAGCATCTCGCTGGCACCTAGTTCTTAGTCTTTGTTTCCTTTTCAGCTGAAAAAATTGAAGCATCTTCGGGGACCCCCGTTAAGACATTCAACCGCAATTTCCTTCTCCACAGCTCCTCCACAAACAGGCCCACGGCAAGTACCGGTAACACCAAGGACGTGGATGGTAAGTATCTCTGTGCCCGTTACATCACATGATGGTCCCCTCCATCCTGCAGGCTTATCCTCCTCCTCCCTCCCTCCCTCCCTCCCTCCCTCCCTCCCTCCCTCCCTCCCTCCCTTCCTTCCTTCTGTCCCAGCAGAGCCCCAAGAGGCGACTTTCCTCTCTGGTTTCCTGACCTGCCTTAGATTCGGGAGAGGTGTCTGGAGAGGGTGTGTGCCACGCTGTGTGGCGTTACTGACCTCTTTAAACTGAGTCTGTCATTTCAGCTGTATCTCTATGTAGCTCTTTTTAGGAACCAGCTGTAATCAGAGAGAAATGAAAGAGTGCCAGGTCTGGTGGCTATGTAAGGGCTTTTACTCCAGAATGATCCATATGTGCTTGTAAGTTTCTGTCAGCCACGAACACCTTTTCCTAAGCAGAGTCAGCAGCTTCCCCGAATGTGACAAGGAACCTGGCGGAGGGCGATGTTCCAGACTCTGAGAATCACACAGGAGGGATAAGGGAGAATTACTACAGAAACAGCAATCGTGGATAGTCGGCTCGATCATATCTGTAATCTCATTGTAAAGGACCTAAGGCAGGAGGATTGCTGCAAGTTGGGGGCCAGTCAGGGCTGCATGGCGAGGTCCCATTGAACCACAGTTACACAGTAAGACGCTGTTGCCAGAAACATGGCTCACAGGGTGTCTTAGTTAGGTTAACTATTGCTGGATAAAACACCATGACCAAAAGCAACTTGGGGAGGAAAAGACTAATGTGGCTTATACCCTGAGTCACCATCCACTGAGGAAAACAAAGGCAGAAACAAGCAGGCAGGATCCTGGAGGCAGGAGCTGATGCAGAGGCCATGGAGGGGTGCTGCTTACTGGCTTGCTCAGCCTGCTTTGTTATAGAACCCATGACCGCCAGCCCAGGGCTGGCACCACCACAATGGTCTGGGCCCTCCCCATCAATCACTACTAAGCAAATCCCTACAGGTTGCCTACAGCAGAATCTCAAAGTGTTTTCTCAATTGAGGCTCCCTCCACTCAGAAGATTCTAACTTGTGTCAAGTTGAATAAAACTGTCCAGCACAGGGGTAAAAGCACACCTAACAACCTGGTTTGGTCTCTAGATCCCCACAGTGGAAAGAGAACAAACTCCTGAAAGTCCTCTGACTTCCACTCAGGTAAATATCACTCACACATGTGCACATGCACACACTTGCACCTTGTACATACACACACATGCACACATACCACACACATGCACATACAATACACATACATGCACACACACACCATGCATATACACATACCATACATACACACACATACACACTCACGCACACCATATACACACATACATGTCTGCACATGCACACACATGCACCATAGATAGACACACACTCACATGCACTCAACACCTTACACACGAATACACATACTACACCATACACACACATACACACTCACATACATACCATATACCCACATACAAGTGCTCACGCACACAACACACTATTCAACTTACTCACATACATACCATACACACATGCACATTCCCACACATACTTATACACACCCCATACTCTCACACATCATACAAACACATAAACACACACACCATACACACACTAACACACCTGCACATGTGCATACACTATATACATATATGCACATGTGCACACACTATATACACACCATGCATGTGCCCACACACGTGCATACATCATATATACATACACAGTCACACACCATACACATACCACACAAACACAAATTCTTTAACTTAAATACTTAATTTGTTGATTAATATAAAAACAATTTGGAGCTGAGTTATGGTGACTTACATCTGCAGTCTCAACGTGAGAGAGGCTGACAAGGTGCTACAAACTCAGACCAGCCCGGGCTACACAGTGAACACCAGGTCTGCAAGACACTGTCTCGAAACAATGCGTGGAATTTCCGAGAGCACTCAGCACCGTGCATTAGAAGAGAGATCTGACATGGCCGTCCAACAGAACATGCCATGCTGATGGCAGACCGTGTGTGACTGGCCAGAGGAATACACAGATTACCCAGATGCTGCAGTATCGTCACCACCAACTCACCCTTCTTCGTCATTCCTCTCCTGGTCCATTCTGAGTGCAGAAGCACCAGACAAATGCATGATGTGGGGTCTAGCCTTTGAACCATACATTACGTCATGTCTTACGTATCATGAGGACCTCAGTTTCTCATCATTTTTCATTCACTGGTCAGCTGTGACCCTTGACCTTTCAACGTCTAGTTATCTTGCTTGGTCAGGGAAGATGTGGGCCATCCATGAGAGGATTAAATCGACTTCCATAGCAACAGAGTATGCATGGGTCACAAGGGCCCATGGGACTACTCGGCTCATCGCTGTGACTAAATACCTGCTCAAAAGCAGCTAAAGAGAGCAAGGATTTACCTCAGCTCCATTTCATAGCTGGGAAGGCATGACAGTGTCCATGGTACAGGAGTATCCCCTGCAAAAGGCGGCCGGGCGAGGAGCCTGAGGTGGCTCAGTCACGTTCCAGAGAGTCAGAAAGCAGAGTGAGCACAGGCCAGACTGAGGAGGAAGGAGTCCAAATAACCCTAAGCCCCCAGTGTGACCCACTTCATCCAGCCTTGCAGAGCGCTACCAGCTGGAGAAGTAGCATAGCAGGTGAACACAGGTCCTTTTCACCCTCAACCCCCACAAAACTGGACAGAGTGAGGCCTTCCAGCTCTGAGGAGATGCTATGTGCTCGTGTTATACAGGTTTCTTTGCAAAAAGTTATTTTTAGTGAAATAAAAAAGACCCAAGAGAACTGATGATGTGGCTCAGAACACTGCTGACCAAGGATGGGGCCCTAAGCTCAATCCCTAGCACTCAAAAGCAAGGAAGTAAGTATATAAATCACCTTAAAATAACAACAGGAGAAACAGTTAAAACCGAAGGCAGGGATTCCAGGAACAAATGCGTCCAGTGGGTTCAAAGGGTTAGTGCACTGGCCACTCTCCAAGCAGACCAAAGTTTGGTTCCCAGCACCCACATGGTGGTTCACAACCATCTGTAATTCCAATTCCAGGAGATATGACACTCTCTTCTTGCCTCCATGGGTACAAGTCACACATGTGGTACACAGACATACATACAGGCAAAATAACCATACACATAAAAAATACTTTTTTATTTTAAGGAAAAAAAAAATGAGCATATGTACTAAAATACCAAAAGTAGGGCACCAATACTTTCAGAAAAAAAGTAGATTTCAGAGACAGAAGGAGGAGGGTGTTTTCATTTGGCTGAAGAAGGCAAGTTTGGAGCCTGCCTTGAGGGTGGAAAAGCACTTTGCTGGGTTTGATTGGTAGGTTATCAGCCTTTCCAGAAACAAATGCAAATTTGTTTGTGAGTCTATAATGTGACATGAAAGTTGTTAGAGCTTAAATCTCCAACTATGCATAACAGAAAATATGCAACTACACATAACAGGAAACCTGCTACCTAGGAATCAGCAGGCCGGTTCAGACATGGATCTTTATCTTAGCCTACCTGGAAAACCTCCGTACATCCCAGGAGGGAGAGAGTGTCCAGTCATTCCCTGTGACCATACTGCCAGACACGACCAGTTTAGTTTGTCAGGAGCTGGTGACACTGTTCATCTTGCTTCCCTCCCTCAGGAGCCTGTTCTGGAGTCCGCTGTGATGTACTAAAGCACGGAACTCCACACACAGCCAGTGACCCACTGCCTCCGGCCGTACACGACAGTGCCTTGACCCAACAGCCATCGAGTACTGTGTGGATTTCCACTGAGACGAGGACCTGGGGGGGGGGGGGGCGGGGGAAGCTGCAGTGCACCGCTGCACCGGGCTGTCCTGATACCTCACCCGGAAGGAAGGCCGTCTCAGTCGGCAACACTGAGGTCTCACCCACTCTCTGCCTTAGGCTCCCAGGGGAATCTGAGACCCAATATCCAGAGGCTGACTTCAAATAGCAGAGCTCTGTGTTCAGAAGATGCATTGTGCCTGTTTAATTTGCTCCCATGTGCTGTCTTTACCAGTCCTGTGTAGTTTTAGACCCTTTAATCCCATCAACAGTTCATCCTACAGAAAACTGCTGGAGAGGAGCTGGGGGCTAGGAAGGTGTCAGTTATTACCATCACTTAGTTGTGCTTGTCACCTCCTAACAGATGCTAAGAGCAGAGGGCTCTAGAAACAGTCTCATTTGGAAGTGCTTGACCACCTCCAGCTAAGCTCCCAGCCCCCAGCCCCATGCCTCTGTGCTCTCTGTTGCTCGGCAGTCAGCAGCCAGGAAATGAAAAGCCCTGATCCACCAATGCCATTCCCGGGTCTCTCTGACACCATGTCTCATTCTGAATTTGGGGTTCTTGCATGGATTTACTCAGGGGGAGAGGGGCCTAAGGGATGATGTCACTATTAGTCTAACTTAAGGACACTGCTCAGAGTCAATGCGATGTGGGTTGGTCACAAATGGACTCGGTAAAATAGAACTACACAAGAAAAGTATTCCATCCTCCAAAAGAGATCTCCTGCCAGATTCAACAAGATTCAGGACGATAGCCAGATGAAGGTGATCAGCAAACACCCTTAGAGAAAAGGAGTGTAGACTGACTGTGAGGGACGCGGAGGTGACCCTCGCCCCAAGTTCACTGTCTGTTTCAGGACAGAGGCTGGAATAAATGCATGAGTATCTAAAGTGTGTTTATGCACACAAATAGGACTGACCCTGTGCTGGACTGGCTGGGTACCTACAGCATGTTTTTAATGTTGGCTTCTGGGATTTTCTGAATCATAGGATGCGGTGGGAGAGGGCAAAGGAGGGAGGTGTGGGAGTGGCCACTGGGTGCTGGCTCTGGAGGACACGGCGTGTCCAGTTTTGTCTAGTGTCTCTCTTACGGTTTTCCAGAATCCATAACTAAAGGTCAGATCGGTGAACTTGCTGAAGCCATATGTGTGAGCTGGTTCTAACTGGAATGCCCCCACCCCAGAAGCCTAGCCCTGTCTTCACTTCCGAGTTCTCTGGTTCTCCTGTGCATCCCCAGACTTGATTGAACTGCCCTCCCTGTGTTATGTGTCATTGCTGCTAATGGGGGGTCCTTGTGTCTTCCCATAATGCTCCTGCTGATGTATGTGTCACTTCAGTGAAAGGACTCCATGGAAACAGTAAACCTTTGGCGTTTTATCCAGTGGATGTGGTTCACACTAAAACAAAGTTTTAAAAAACATAACAAAAAGATATGACTTCCAAACGGGACGTTTTCCTTAGGAGGCACGAGGCTGCCTTTGTGCTAACAGTGTTAAAATACTCAGTTTTCTTTTGACAAAGCGTGTACTGTGTAAGCCTTGCAAAAAAAAATAATAATAATAACAACAATGAAGAAAAAGCCTGTTCTATGGCATTTGAACTTTTATAAAAGGTTTCCTTGTGCCAAATAAGTACAAAGATTTAATTTACTATTTAAACCATAAACATGCTATAGTTCCAGAAATTATTTTGTCATCAGTGATTTTGATCTTTAGTGTCAATATTTATATTTAGATTAATTTTTATAAATGAAATATTTTGATGGTTTAAGAAAATGAGGACAGGAAGGATACGATCTCTGATGGCTTCTCAATGCCTTCATGTCTCACACACTCGGCCAAGAATCACTGTCAAGAGAAACGACCACGGCCAAGCAGTAAAGTCACCTATGAAAACAGTCTACGTGTGTATGTGTGGTATTTATTTATTATTTATTTGCTTATTTGCTTATTCATTTATGGTGAGAAGAGTCTAGGAGTCTCCGTCCCTGCCTACCTTCTAGTTTTACTAGAAGTTCTAGTTACAAAAGTATCTCACCAAGTTGGTCTCTTTCTCTAATGAAATAAAGTAGTTTCCCAACGAGCCATCCTCTCTGGAGGTAGGACCAGCAAGCTCTGAAGGTGAGGAGGTCGGTTGTGATTTTGCCCTTGCCCCTACCTTCCAGATACTTAGACGACATCTGGTCTCTCTGTCTCCCATCTGTCTTTCCACACTATATATCTAGGTCAGAGGTCAGTGTCAGTGTCTTCATCAACCACCTTACTTTTTGAGGTAGGGTCTCCCAGTGAGCCTGGAACTCCCTGATTTGGCTAGACTGGCTGACCAGCAAGCTCCAGGAAATCTACTTACCTGTCTCTCTGTGTCCTCAGTGCTGGTATTAGAGGTGTGTGTGTGTACCTACACACTGACTTTTTGCTTTTCTTACTTGGGTGTTGGGAATCTGGACTCAGATCCTAACACCTGCACATGTCTTTTGCTTACACACCCACTTCCCAAGCACCTGTGGATGCTTTCACTAATGCCACCGGAAGATTCTGCTACTCATAGCAGGGGTAGTGCCAAGCATCATACATTGCACAGGGTGACACCCATAGCCAAGAACAGTTTCCCACAGACTGCTCACATCACTAAGAATCAGAACCCTGAGTTGGTTAGACCCTGGGGGTTAACCCAGATGTCAGTAGGGAGTCCCTTGCCTGCCTCTATAGCTACTGTGAATACTCACTCCTCCTACCATTTTGCAGGCTTAGGTTGTCACATCCAGGTATGCCTAGGACACTCCTGCCATCCACAAATGGGAGTAGAAACCCTCTCCTAATCTGGAATAAACAAATGTATGAAAATACAAAAGCCAACAGCCTCCGCATTCCAGAGCACTGCAGTAATATAGCTGTTTCCTCAAGGTGGAACCTTTCTGGAAGGACAGAAAGCCTTGTGAGAAACTAAGACTCGTGTGTCCCCTCTAAGGTTTCACCAGCTGTAAGCTGTTGCTGGGAGAGAAGAGGCTTGTCTGCGGAGCCTACAAGGTAGTGCCGAATACTCCAGAAATAACAGCTTTCTCAGCCGTCACCCATGATGTGGTACGTCTGATAAGTAACTCCTCACCCATGTTCCAACAGGTGTCCCCCAATAAACTCACTGAGTCACCAAGCTGGATCTGGGTGACACTGTGTCTTGGGTTTGTCATTACCCAATCTGAGGAAAAGTCATGCAACAGATACTGTCAGATGTGCTGAGCATTACCTGGGGTGCTTGTCCAAACCGGCCCCACCTGGTGCTTCTCCTTCACGTCTCCAGCAGCATCCCGGTGTAGTGCGTGTAGTTGCTAATACTGACCAGTGCTTTTAAAAACCATCAGTGGAGAAGAAATGGAAGGGACTCATCTGACTTCAAAAGCTTACTGGCACCTGGGACATAACAGTGCCTCCCTCCAGGTTCCTGCTTCGAGCTCCTGCCCTGACTTTCCTTTGAGATGGACGGTAAGCTGTGAGATAAAATAAACCCTTTCCTCCTAAAGCCTTGTCATTGAGATTTTTGATAAATCACTGCCTTGCTGGAGCATTTGGCCCCTTTAAAAATAGCTCTCCCTGACAGCTGATCTGTTTTCTCCCAGGGAAGTGTTTCCCATACGAAATTTGCATTTTGCAGAACAGTTGGCCCTGTGAGCCGTCTGTCTCAATGACTGAGCTGGGATCATGGTAAGCATAGGTAAACAGGACTGCACCTCACGTGGCTTTCCAGGAGGCCGGAAAACTTAAATATCCACTTCATGCTTTGGAAATTTCAATAAGTTATCAAAAGGGTCTGCTTGGCACGAAGTCTTTAAATACAAGGCGGGAAATACGTTTCCTCTCAGAGTTGTCTGGTAAAGGTGAAGGACTGAAGGGAAACTCACGATTAAACATTCTGATTTCAGGTCTCAGGTGGGACCCGAGATGCCAGGCTCTAACCAGCTCTAACCAGCTCTAACCAGCTCTAACCAGCTCCCAGGCTGTGTCATTGCTGCTGGCTACACTTAGAGCATCAGGTTCTACAGAGTTCTTCAGGGGCCTCAGGAAGTGACCTGTTCTGCTGGTGGCTCTTTTTTCCCTGAGGGGAGTCCTAAGATTGCTCATCTGCGTTTGTTCATACAGCTTTTTCTTGCACTGGTCCCAGATCTTAAGGACTGGATTCCACTGTCCTTTGTGGACATTAGAGAGAGAATGGGAAGTGGGGTGAACTGTAGTGACTTTGGCTCTAGCCTGTGGTTACTTCTGGCCTTGTAACTAGACTGACAGCCATGCAGAACAAGGGATCAGTCCTCTCCCTGGGCCTCCTGGAATTAAGAATGAATTACTCTAAGACGGTCTGTTTTTCTTTCCATTACTGTAACAAATTGCCTGAGGCGGTGAAGGTAGCTCTGCGGGTGAAGTGCTCTCTATACAAGCATGAGGATCTGGGTTTGATCTCCAGCATTCATTTTAAAAATCCAGGCATGATGGCACATGCCTGCATTCCCAGAGCTGGGGAGGTAGAGACAGGTCTCTGGGGTTTGTTGGCTAGTCTGTCCTAATCAGCAAGCTCAGGTTCTGTGAGAGACTCCACCTCAAAAAAGAAGGAAAAAGGGCTGGAGAGGTGGCTCAGTAGCTAAGAGCATTTCCTGCTGTTCCGGAGGAGCCGATTCAGTTCCCTGCACCCACATCAGAGCTTCACGACCCCCGAAACTCCAATTCTAGAAAACACTTCGCCCTCTTCTGAGCTTTACAGGCACCTGCATATACCTGGAACATACACATGCACTAAGCCTACACACATATATGTTTTAAGAAAATGCTGTGTTTTAAAAATAAGATGGAGAGGGTCTGGAGATGGCTCCGTGGTTAAGAGCACTGACTGCTCTTCCAGAGGTCCTGAGTTCAATTCCCAGCATGGTAGGATCTGACACCCTCTCCTGGTGTGTCTGAGGACAACAGTGTACTCACATATATAAAATAAATAAATCTTTTTTTAAAAAAAAAATGGAAAGCAATTGAAGAAGACAGGAGACAAATCCTCTGGCCTCCATTCCCATTCACTCTCTCACAGGGCTGGGATGGGTGTGGTTCCTTCGAGGGCCTCAGGGATGACCCTTCTTTCCCTTTAAATGATGCTGTCACTGCGTGCCCCACCTCCAGAGCAAGTCTTCTTCTTCTTTCCAAGTGTAGGGATGCTGACTGTGTGGACACAGTCCCTGTTGTTGCTGATGTCACTTCAGCATCCATCAGCTCTGTGCCCGTGGGTTTTCAAACTGAAGATGAGAGAGCCAGTCCCCTTTTAGATTTGAAGCGTCAGGATTCTGCTCTCCTAGCCTCCACGCTGACCTTGACGGCAGGGTAAATGGACTTTTGGCTAATGCTGAAGACATGCATCTAACTGTGGCTGGAGCAGGTGCTCCAAACACGGGAAAGTGGGCTATGGACCGTAGCACTTTCAGGTGGATTCCTCTGGCAGACTCCTTCACCGACAAACCATTCAACCCCACATCCTCTCAAAGTATTCTAAGTCCTGAAATGACTTAGTGTAGCACTGAAAATCTCTGCTCATTATCCTTTTGTTTTGTCTTGTGTTTGTTTTTTGTTTGCTTGGTTTTGAGACAGGGTCTCTCTGTGTAGCTATGGCTGTCCTGCTTTCTATGTAGACCAGGTTGGTTTTGAACTAGTAGAGTTCAGAATACCTCTATATCTGACATGATAGGACTAAAGGCTTCACCACATCTGGCTCCTTTTCATCTTTCACAGATGTCACCTCCCCGGCATGGTCCTAGCATGCAGGCTAAATCTTCTTAGCCTAGGAGAATCCCTGAGTATCACGAATAATGGGGGAGTGGGGGACGATGTGTGAAGGCTCTAAGCCACTCAAAATCCAGATTCAAATCTGTTTTGGTTGATGCCCCAAGTTCTACTTCCAGTGGAGCCCTGAGCCTTTCCAGACCCCTATGGAATCATGCCGACGCACAGGGTTCCAGCCTTTACTCCTCATTACAGTCTCAGGAAGTGCCAACACTTCATACTGTGATACAAAGACATCAGAGAAATCAGGTACTGTCAATAGTGGCGAGCCCACTGAGGGGCAGGTCACAGAGCCTTGGGCACCAGAGAAGAGAGAAACACAGGCACTTCTGGGGCTATTCTTGCTACTGTAACAAAGCACCTCCGTCTTCTGTAGCTGGTGGTGTTTTGGAAGGTCATAGAAGCTTTGTGAGGTGGAGTGTAGCTGGAGGAAGAAGATCCCTGAGGCAGATCCTTGGGAAATGTCTCCCGTCTCGCCCCTTGCTCTCTCTGTCTCTCCTTCCTCGCACATCCACCACATGGTGCCCAAGCACACGGTGCTAAGCAACTACGGACAAATGCTCAAAACCTGTGGGCCAAAATAGGTCTTGTCATTCACAGCGACACAAGAGTAACTAGCACAAGGGGCAAAATGAGAGTTTTCTCAGATGTCATGGTTCAAATAAAAATTTAATTATTAATAAGGTGTAAGGGGTATGCTCAGATGCCCGGCCAGTACCACAGAGAACACAGTCGTTCTACCTGCGAAACAGAAAGGTAAGGATTTCCTTTTCTGACGTGTTTGAACTGAGATTTGGGAGGAGGATGGGCCTAGGAAAAAGCTGGGTCTACTCTGGGAGAGATGTGACGAGAGAGAGCTCTGCGTTGAAGATCCATGGGTGACACTAAAATAACACACAACTAGGTCACATGAGAAAGAAAAGAAGAGGACTGAGGGCCTGGGTCCCTGTGGGGGGTGTGTGTTGGGGGGGTGTTAAGGAGAAGTTCCCTCACAGACTCCCCACATGGTCCCTGATTGGCAGTGCCGTTTGGGGAGGTGATAGGGCCTCGATGGGGGAAGAACATCACAGGAGGAGGCTGTGTTACAGTTTTTTATCACAGAACAGGAGGAAACTGCACATGGAGGGGGGTGGAGCGCACACAGGCAGATGCATGTATGTGTGTGTGTGTGTGTGTGTGTATGTATGTATGTGTATACGTGTGTTTGTGTGTGCTTGAATGTATGTGTGTGTGCTTATGGAGGTACTTTACCCACTGAAACATCTTCTTACTCTTTTATACTATCTTAGATTTATTTCACTTGTATTCATGAACATGTATGTATCTGTGTATGTCCAAGTGCATGCAGGTACCCATGGAGGCCAGAATAGGATGTTGAATCCACTAGGACTGGAGTTACAGGCCCTGGTAACTAAACTCGGGTCCTCTGGAGAAGCATCCAGAGCTCCTACCTACCAAACCATCCCCTCAGATCTTCTATGCTTCTTAATTCATCCTGTGAGGACTTCTGAATCGTCTTCTGTGTGACTGAAGACCATGGACTTACCACAGCCTTTGCTCACTTCTCAACACCCAGCTACATGCTGCAGCACCGAGCTTACACTAAACAACTTCTGTTCACAGTGTCGTGCGTGAAGGCAGGCTCCTTCCATCTGCTTCTTCTGAGAATAGGCCAGCGATGTTCCCGCAGAGAATTACAGCAATTACATGGAAAACAAGTGTTTGTTTTGAAAAGCCAGATTCAGCTTTTGTGGCTGGGTCATTATGACATGCACACATAATTCCTAAGAAGGTGGAGGTCTTTACTCTTCATTATCTATAAGAAAAATCCAGATGGAATCTCTTTCTATGGATACCAAGAAAAATGCTTCAAAAGATAATGTCTGTTGTACCAAGTAGGGGCCCTCATTTACTTTGGAATGATAGGCCAATAAGCAATGGTGTTGCCCCTGAGCCCACTGCTGCTCCTGGGAGCTCTGTAAAGTCTCCTGATTCTGCTGGGGATACCTACAAATCCTAACATCCTAAGGGATTAACGTGAGCAGAACTGAAGCCTAGACTTTCTCTCATTTGACTATTTCCTCACTCTCTGTAACCTACCCATCTTCCAAGGAGAAGCAGCTTTCTTTACAAAGAGACATACTTGGGTACCTTTGCTTCCCTTCCTTAACCATGTCTGGGTATAAGGTGTGTATATGTGCATGCATGTATGTGTTTGCATGTATATGTACATGCACACATGTTTGAGGAGAGCAGAGGTCAACTTCATTTTATTTCCTCAGGTGTTCTCCACCATAATTTATTTATTTATTTATTTAGGTTTTTTTGAGACGGGTTTTGCTGTATAGCCCTGGATATCCTGGAATTCATTCTGTAGACCAGACTGGCCTCGAACTCAGAGACCCACCCGCCTCTGCCTCCCGAGTGCTGGGATTACAGGTGTGCACCACCACCACCCAGCCTCTCTACCTTATTTTCTAAGACTCTGTCTATATCATTTTTTCTTGCCAGTTGATCAGGCAGGCTGGGCAATGACTCCCAGCGGTCAAGCTGTCTCTACCTCTCATCTAGGGGATTTTGAATGGATAACACTTCTGAATTTTTACATGTTTAAATAGGAAATGTCCCCTGTAGGTTCATGTCCTTGAACACTTAATCCCTGGTTGGGGGTGCTGTTTAGGTGGGTGCATGGAGCCTTTAGGATGTGGAGCCTTGCTGGAGGAAGGATGTCACAGGGGAATGGCCTTTGAGAGTTCATAGCCTCCCTTTCAGTTTGCTCTTTGTGTGGTCATGTGATCTTCCTGCTTCCTGCTCCAGCGGCCTGCTACCATGCCTTCCTTGTCGTTAAGGACTTCCATTCTGGAACTTTAAGCCAAAATAAACTCATTTTACCAGAAAGTCCTATGAAAACTGCCAAGGGAGAAAGATGATCGATAGTCCCACCTAGCTGTGATGTCTACAGAACATGACGACAACCATCATGGCAAGAGTCCTTCCCAAGAGCATCAGTGGCACTCATACTGTGGCAGTAACCAACAGCTATCTTATTGGATTTACAGACTAATCCATTGGATAGAACTTTTGCCCAGTACCATAAGCCCAGCCAACTATCTGTGACAGTTGTTGGGATGTCCCATAAATATTGTGTTTACTGGCTATGAGGAACTCTGCCTCTGTGTTCTCCATTGTTAATTGCTGGGCCTGGTACCAGGCTGGTAGGATGTATAAATGTTTGTTGCTTCCTCACCTGCCCAAAAAGAAAGGCAAGCTGCCTGGGGAAGGTCACGTAGCCCCCGTGCCAACTGGATGAGTATGGATGTGTATTAAAGAGCTGGCGCCGGAGCTGAGGCAGAAGGATCTGGCATAATGATCAGGCAGGGAGACAGAAGCAGCAGGACAGAGGGAAGACAGGAATGGAGCAGGAAGGTGTGAGCAGTAGAGCCACGTGGAGAGACACAATCTCAGAGAAGATAGCTGAGAGGCTGTCCCAGCCACAGGCCAGCATTAAGTCTATAGATGTCTCCATTTCTTAATTATTAAACCTCACGCGGGAACGACAAAAGCATGGTAATAGTGAGGCCGTGGAACTGAGAGGAAAACCAACCGTTGTCATGTTCCAAAACCAACACTATTTCTAACTTCCCTCTGAATACTTATCCTTATATCCACAGAAAAGCATAGCTCCCATCTCTCAGTCAAGATGCTTCTTTTTGTAGCTGATGGAGGCCATGAGACCATGAGAGAAAGCCGAAGCTTTCTCAAAACACAGAGAACAATGGGTTGTCAGGGCCTGCCCGGCCCCAGTTGATAGGTCTACAACACAATCCCTACACTTAAGTTTCAGGAAAAGTCACAGAAGCACAGACAGAATATCACCCAAATATACTGCATAAAATTTCCAATAAATTAAAAAAAAAAATACTACACTAAAAAAAGAACATGCATCTTGGGTAAGGTTGTCCCACCAGCATTATGAATTCATCCAACAGAGAAAGTGACTTCCAGTAAAGAAGGATCACGTTAAAGTTAGAGGAAATGTGGATCCAGCAGCCTAAGAAACTGACAAAGCAAGAAGCATGTGGAGTCAAGTACATAGAGGGTGATAATAAGGGCACAGCCCCCACAGGCTGGTCACAGGCTGGCCTCTTACTGTGGTTGTGGGCAAAGCCTTGTGCTCTTGAGACTGAAGGGCACAGTTGGTCTGGGAACACATACTGTGGTAGACAAATTATGATGTGAGTTTATTGTATATCACCGGAAAATAACTGGTGGCTTGGTGGCTCAGTTTAAAAACATCTCAGAATCAATAATGAAGCTCCTGTTAAAACAGACTAAGAAAAGGATCTGGGGACTCGAGAGCAGTGCCGAGAACACTGTGTAAACGGAAGCCCGGGAGGTCACTGCTTGTCCTAGATTCCTCCGTTGCTGTGATGAAACACCCTATCCAAAAGCAGCTTGGAGAGCAAAGGATTTATTTGGCTTACAATTCCAGGTTACGTCAATTACCGTAGGAAAGTCAGAAGCTTTCTGGTCACATGACATCTAGCATCAAGACAGGGAATGGATCTTTGTGCTTACTTGCGCCTGGGTACTTTCCCTCACCCTTCCACAGTTCAGGGTGCCTAGGAAATGATGCCACCCACATCTGGGGTGTGTCTTCTACATCAAATAACAGTCACGAAAGTCCGCTGATCTAGACCATTCCTCTCTTTCTGCGGGACTGTAGCGATTGTATGTTGTGGCAAATTGGAAGTTAAAAACAACCAGCACACTGCTTTATCCTGAAGGAAGAGGTTGGCCCACTTGCAGAAACTATATAAGACCCTATATTATGCAGCTTTCATACTGTGTGGTGGCGGTCCTGGGTCTGTCCTCAGTGAAGGAGAAATGGAATGGACGCTAACACTGAGTGACCAATGAGAACTGAATGGCTTTTGTATCCAATGAGAGGACAGAGGATCCAGTACCTTTAGTCAGTACACTGGGGAAGGTGAGGTGAATCACCTCAGATATTACCATGCTCACATCCATCATTAAAGAAGCTTCTATCTCAATGACACAAAACCGCCTGACTTGGCACTAAGATGAGTGTAAAGAGAGCGTGAGGGAAGCTGCCTGACTCGTGACCCCCACTGGCTGACAAGGGGTCCTGTGGGGGCTCTCAGTGTCTCAAATGTCACCAGGTCTCTGTTTTCCTTCTTAAAGACTCCAGTCCCTCCAACCTCCATGAGTAAAAGGAGATTCTTGGAGATGGCATCGGATTCCTGTTTGGAAGAGCATTGTTTTCATGTGCCAAAGCCTTCCCATGTGGAGAGATACCCAACCCCCAACCTGAGCTCAGGAGAACCTCTCACTTCATGTCTGTAAAATAACCCAGTCATGACTTACTGAATTCTTGCTCTCCCTACAGTTACACTAACGTACTTAACTAAGTATTGATCATCCCAGCATTGTGGAGCTGACAATTTTCTCTGGCTGCCTTTCTGGATTTAGTGGTAAGGGGCTTACTGGACAAGCTCGAGGACCCAAGTTTGACCCCAGAGTTCATGTAAGAAACAAGGACTATGACATGTGCTTGTAATACCAACACGGGAGAGGCAGCCCAGGGAGGAGTCTCTGGGCTCAGTGGCCAGCCAGGCTAACTGAAAGTTAAGTGAGAGATCTGTCTCAAAAACTAAGATCAAGGATGACTGAGGACACTGGGCGGTGGTGGCGCACGCCTTTAATCCCAGGATTTGGGAGGCAGAAGCAGACAGATTTCTGAGTTCAAGGCCAACTGGTCTGCAGAGTGAGTTTCAGGACAGCCAGGGCTACACAGAGAAACCCTGTCCCAAAAAACCAAAAAAAAAAAGAACGGCTGAGGACAACCCCACCAACCTCTGGTCTCCAGAAGCGTGTGCACACAGGTGTACACACACACACACACACACACACACACACCATACAGACAAGATTTACTCAATGCCTTGAGCTTTACTCATAATGAATCTCTACATCTAGTAACATTAACCCAAGAACATATTTAAAGCACTTCCATTTGAACAAATGTGATTCCAAGAACAGCTATTTCTAATATGTAGTTTGTCAGTTTCTAGGATCTGGTCAAGATTGGTGGCGAGCAGACACGATTTGACCTTGGGGGGGAGGGGACACATCCAGCTGAGCATCTGGCTAAATGAGCAGGACACAGAGTAGCAACGGGCCAGCCTCAGCCTGGGGAAACCTACCCTAGCTCCCTGTGTGCCCCAGATTTCTGACAGTAAAGGGTTTTATTTGCCTTTCTTACTCAGCGTCTGCTTTTCCTGATTCCTCCAGTACAGTCATGCTATACACACTGGTTGCCATGATTCTAAGAAAAATTTGTTAGAGTGAACCAAAATGCATGGTTATAGCCACACATCCCTTGAGTTTTCAAACTCCCAGACTCCTGTCTGTGACTACAGCTTGTCTCAGTTTAAACTCTCCTTTTAGACTCACAAGCTCCATGAAAATAAGGACAATTATTGGCTCCTTAAATAGGACGTAAGTTGTCTCTGTAGAACAGAAAACAACCAACACTCCACATGATACACTAGTCACTGTGTTCATCATTGTTAGGGTGCAGACCCCAAATTCAGCTGCTAGAAACTGTACTGCCTCTACATGGTGTTGGGGTGCAATGGTGTTGGGGTGCAGATCCTGTGGAAAATGTTTAAGTCATATAGACTCTGTTCTGTGAAAGAACTAACCCTGTCATGAGGAGGGTTTTAGCCTCCATTTCTCCTGTTTTCCCTTTGGCCTTTTGGCCATGTGAGGTTAAAGATTCCCTCCTTGAACGATGTGTGCCCTTCAAGGTATCATATTGGTGTCTGATCACCAAAGCTGCCAGCATCTTGACCTTGGGGACTCAGTTGGTAGAGTGCTCACCTGCCATGCAAGAGGTCCAGGTTCCATCCTTAGCATCGTACAAATGGTGTGGTGGTACATACCTGTAACCCAGCACTGAGGAAGTGGAGGAAGGGAAAACCGGGAGTTCAAGACTATCCTCAGCTATATACCAAGTTCCAGACCAGCCTGGGCTAAATGAGAACCTATTTCAAAGAAGAAAAAAAGGCTCAGAGTGGACTCTGAGGCATGCATCTGCCCTCCCAGCTACCATGGAGACAGAGTCCAGAGATCACTTGAGCCTTGAAGCTTACAGCCAACTTAGGAACATAACAAGAGCATGTCTCAAACAATAAAACAAGCTGACATGGGTTCTGACTTACTCTTCCATGTGTCTCCTGATCCTACAGTTGTGCAGAAGCACTGGTCCCTGTATATTGGGCAGATAGATGGCAACTTAGTTGTTTTTTATTTGTTTGATGAGCATGGTTAACCACTAGGCAACAGGGCTTCCCTAGGAAACCTAGCTTTAACCCTTACATTTTCTCATTGAACACAAGATGTGGAAGACACTAAGTACCATCCAAATAGACACAGGGCACTTCTGTGTCTGCTCTCCCACGGGCACCAGTGCTGTTGGCCCAGCACTTTAGAATGCTGATTCGTTTTCCCTGGTCCAGGCACAAAGACCAGAGTCTTCCCAATTACAAGTGGCTAAGTGACTGTCCTAGAGGCCTAACTATAGGCAACTGTTCATTTTGCCCTTACATGCTTCACATTATCTTATCACTGGAAAGGAAAGACCCAAAGAGCTCACTGTGGGGTGCACAGCCAGAAGAGGAAGCTGACTGGTTTGTAGACAGCCTTAAGCCTCCCAGCAAAAGTCTCTTAAATTCATGCAGGTCATTATCGTTCCAAAAGATATTAGGACTTGAAGGAAAAGTTTTGCAATAATAATAGGAGACGTAAGGCTGGGGAGATGGCTCAGTGGTTAAGAGTCGGCACTGTTCAGCTGTTTAGCTTGGAGTGGTGGTGCACATCTTTAATCCCAGCACTTGGGAGGCAGAGGCAGGCAGATCTCTGAGTGTGAGGCCAGCTTGGTCTACAGAGTGAGTTCCAGGGCTACACAGAGAAACCCTGTCTCAAAAGACAAAAACTAAGAAACAAAAAAAGAGTAGGCTCCATTCTTCCTGAGGACCAGAGTTTGATTCCTAGCACCCATGTTAGGCCTAACTCCAGATCCAGAATGGTCTGATGGTTCCTCTTGTCTCTCCATACCCCGGACTCATGTGCACATAGAGACATGCACGTACACATGGTTAAAAAAATAACAATAAGCCAGGCATAGTGGTGCACACCTTTAGTCCCAGCACTTGAGAGGCAGAGGCAGGTAGATCTCTGTGAGTTTGAGGCCAGCCTGGTCTACAGAGTAAGTTGCAGGACAGCCAGAGCTACACAGTTAGACCATGTCTTCAAAAAGTAAATAAATAATGAAAATAAATTTTAATTAAAAAAAAAAAAAAAACAATCAAATGCTTTTGTCAAGATGGAGTTTTCTTTGTGTTCTCACCAATCAATCTGGAGCCAGATGCATCTGTTAACTACCTTGAGAAGGAAATATCAAGACAGCAGAAGACATGCCACAGGTTTGGGGCTAGGGGACACTGTGAGGAGAAGGAAGAGGCAGAAGCGGTGGCCCTGTGAAAGAGAGAAGGAAGAGGATGTGATAAGAATCTTAGGCTTCTGACAAATGTGAGGAGATGCAGATAAACCGAAGGGGAGTGTTGAGCCCACGAGAGGAACCTTCGTCTTTCTCTGTAACCAGCCTGCAGTCTTATCTTTTATGTGTGTGCTCAGTTCCGGGCCAGGAACAGTCAGTACGGAGCTTGGCCTTGGCAAAATGCAATGTTAAATTCAGAGTGCAGCAGCCAGGGTTATGTGTGGCTTGAACTCACTGAAGAGAGACATCAGAGTCACTAGTGTCGTGGTCACAAATTCTGTTCAGAAGACAAGTCTTCTTCTTGGATGGTCAAGGATCCAGGGCTCTAATCAGATACCATGCATCCATGACTACCAGACATAAGACACAACTGAGTGAATCCCATCACAGTCTCCAAGGCAGGCAGACTGCCAGGGTGGTTGGTAGCTACATCATAGTGTCCCCTTTATGAGGAGCCAAGTGAAAACAGCTCCTGTGGCCAACAGCCAGGCAAAGCTATTCCTGCTGGACAGCCGGTAGGTTCTCTCCCTGTAACACGTGGGTTTTCTGACTGCTTTCATGTCTGTTGCTGTGTGGACGCTAAGACCCTGGTTTAGAGTCTACCTCTAACCTTAGCAACCTTCCGACTGTCACCTTTCTCTTCCCTCATTTCCTTAGTCAGCCATTCCCTGTGGCCCATCTAAGCTCCTTTCTGACACAGCCAGAAGCGACCACCTCATCCCATGCTGCTACCACTTAAAGCCAGACACACTCCATTTTAAACATTTTTAATGTTTAGAATGTTTATTTAATTAATTTATTTATTTAATGTTTAAAATGTTTATTCATTTTGTAAAAATTTGAGTTTCTCTGAATCTCTAACAACATTGGCTTATGGAAATCAGATATAAGCTACGTGTGATGTGAAATTTTCCAGTAGCTACATTTTTTTTAAAGTAAAAGTGAGCAGGTGGACTGAGACCTTTAGAAGTCCGTGCCTATTTTCTATTTACTTTGCATTTTAATTTAGACCAGCTGTACTGCAAGAGCTCTCTATGTTGCTTGTGAGCAGCAGGTCTGCACTGTACACCACAAGCCCACGAGGGCAATCAGAAGAGCCTTTAACCTGTTTCTGTATTTGCTTGGCTAAAACTTTTGTCACTTTCTTGGGTACTGCTGATGCAAGCCTTACTTCTAAATGAAGGGATACGTTCTACTAACAGGTATAATGACAGTGAGACCTTGAAGATTTCAGAGTGTTTATGTGTACGCCAATGTGTGTGATGTGCATGTGAGTGCAAATGCCCACGGAGTCCATAAAAGGGCATCCAACCCCCTGGAGCTGGAGTTATAGGCAGTTGAGAGCTGCTTTTTCCTGGGTGCTGGGGCCTACTGCAGTCCTCTGAAAGAACAGCAAGACTGTGCTATCTTTCCAGCTCCAGATTTCAGAGAAATTTCAAAGCTTTTCTTGTTACTTTTCTTCTCTGGCCTACTCACCCTAGGATTCATCTGAGAAACCATGTAATACATACTGGTAATAGATAGATAGATAGATAGATAGATAGATAGATAGATAGATAGATAGATAGATAGATAAAGAAAGCAGGGGACAAACCATGTAATAGAATGGTAATTTATATCGTATGTTCTGTGTATTCTTTGCTTCTTATGACTACTTTGTAAAATATTTTAAGTTACTTAGAAATTAGTGTTAATATATGGCAGAAAATAACTACTCAAGGACTGGTGAGGTGGCTCAGGTTTGCTGACAGGCCTGACAACTTGAGTTCCAGCCCCAGAACCCACATGAAGGTGGAAGGTGCTCGACTATTAATTAAAGTATTCATAATCTAGAGTTTTTCAGACCATGGTATAAGAATAATACTGAGTAACATTCCTAAAACTTGCCTGGTGGATGGAGGGGCACACAAGTGTATATTCTACAACCCTGTAAGCAACAGGCAACCATGCACAGAAGTATTAGAAGAAGCAGCCACGTTGTATGATAGAAGCCACCGAAACACTCACATTACACTTTAGATACTTATTGACTTTTTAAAATTACAGTAATGGAACTTGAAAGACTTCCCAGGAGTTGCTGCTCTTGCACAAGTCCTGGGTTCTGTTCCTACGGTGACTCATAACCATCTGTAATTCCAGTTCCAGGGGGATATGACACCCTCTTCTGGCCTCTGTGGTACATACACTCAACCACATAAAAATAAAATCTTTTTTAAAAGGAAATTGTAGTAGCGATTGGACCTACTGCTTCATCTTATTGAATGGATTGCTAAACAAGCACATATGTTATCAATCTATGGCTTCTAATATCTTGCATCAAGCCTCCAAAATTATTTCAACACGAGGTCGACAGGCTTGGCCCACAAAAAGATTAAGAATTCTTATATTTAGTCTACTACTTTGGTCTAGAAAGCCAACCACCTGCATAGGTTTGCATAGGTAAGGTGATTCCCCCCCTGTCCACTGAGGGTTGTGCATGGTTCCTCTTTACAGTTAACTTGATCTGCTCACTCACACTCACCTAGTACCAGACACCTATCCCTCCCAGAACCTGCCTCGGACCTTAGGAGGCTCTGCAGAAGAGAGCTCAGGCGGGATTGGTAGTGCGTTCACTCCACGCACACCTGACTCTTCTAGAGGCCAGGTCGTGACACCTGAGACAAACAGGTTAAGCTTAGTAGAGACTGCAGCATCGGAATCCTGGGGCGTGTAGGAAGGGAGGTTCCCAGGTGGCACCCACAAAGGGTTCTGCAAGAGAAACTCAGGGGTCTCGGGAACCCCGGGGGGGTTGGGGAGGGCGGCAGAGGCGCAGAGGCGGGGCCCCAGCGAGCAGCAAGTCAGGCCCCGGGGGTGCGTTTCTCGCCGTTGCACCCGGAAGTGTCTCCACCCGGGGCCTCGGTCGGAACGGACCGCGGCTGCCCGCAGTGGGCTCCTGCCCGCTCCTCGCCCCCAGCTCAGCGATCCGGGGCGGACGCGCGGTGCGTGTGGTCACGTGGCGGCGGCGCGCGTAGCTAAATAGGCGGCGCCGGCCATTTTGTGCGAGAAGCCGCAGCGCTGCCTTTCTGCTCGCGCCGTACCGCCGACTCCGCGTCTTCCTGTGCCCCGGGCTTCCGCCGCTTCATTGATTTCCGTTTCTCGCCGCTGCAGCCTCCTGACACGGTGATCCGGGCGGGCCCCGCAGGAATTTTATCCCCTCACCGGCCTCACACTAGTGTCGCATGTCCACTATCCAGAACCTCCAATCTTTCGGTAAGGTCCAGTGGCCGGCCGCCGCCCGCGTCCCTCTGGGCTTTGTCTTGGCGCCCAGAAGATGGCGACGGGGGCTCCCCGCGACCCTAGCTCGGAGACTCCTCTCTCTGGGACTCGGATACGGCCTTAAGCTGGCCTGCAACCCCATAAGAGGCGAGGGTCCGGCCAGCGCTTGGGGAACCTGACAGTGGCAGGAGGACAAGGGTCTCGGGGACTCACAGGAGGGTTGGGGGACATGCCAGGGCTTCTGGGAGACTAGCCAGAGGCTGGGAGGACTTGACACAGAAAGGCCGGGGGCTTCAGAGACCTACGAGGAGGCTACGGTACTTGCCAGGGCTGTAAGGACTAGGACTAGGGACTTGCGGGGAACCTGACACTGACGGGACGCTGCGAGTCTCAGGTATTCTCTTGTGGCCTCGGTGCTGGCCAGGGCTTTGCAAGGAGACTGGAGGGGTGGGGCCCAGAAGCTGGAGAAGCTGTCTGGAGAACCTGACAGCTTTAGGGCGACTGTGAGACCCGTGACTCTCAGAGGACTCACAAGTGTGTGTGTTGGGGTGCGGGGATGGGGGGTGTTTGCTGGGAGAGTAGGGAAGCTAAGGACCTAGGATCTGCGACTCAGTCGGCCAGGAAGGGAGGGGGTTGCCTGAGGGACCTGCCGCTGGCAGGAGCTGGGGGTGGGGCTGGACCCAGCTGGTTTTGAGCAGTCCTCAGAGGCGTCTGTTAGAAACACAATGAGATAGAGGCCTCTGATTTGACTTGGAAGTGGTCCTGTTGTCTCTGCTGGCAGTCATTTGTAAATTACATTTCTTGAGATTTGTGTATATGTTTATATGTATTTTATAAGGCTCAGTTACTACGTTAATGATTGTGGTGGTGTTTTGAATATTTTTTGTAGTCGAAAAATAGTGGAGATGACAAATGTTCTTGTGGCGGCTGTATGAAATTAGGATTTCTTAAATGTCTTTCTCATTAGAGGGTGGCTTCAACGACCGCGTTCTCTACTTTTAAGCACAGACGGCCTGCTTAGGTTTGAAAAACTTTGTATCAGTGAGCCCCACCCTCACCTGCAGAGATGAAGCAGGAACAGTGAGGCTCACTGCAGTCTGTCTGGGTCTGGAGTGGACCGTGCTTCCACATACTACTTTGTAATTTGTTTTCCGCTGTGGAACTTTTCTGTCCCTCTACAGACCCCTTTGCTGATGCAACTAAGGGCGACGACTTACTCCCGGCAGGGACTGAGGACTACATTCATATAAGAATCCAGCAGCGGAACGGCAGGAAGACGCTGACCACTGTGCAGGGCATTGCGGACGATTATGACAAAAAGAAACTTGTGAAAGCTTTCAAAAAGGTGACCATGGGGTGGGGGGGTGTGCACGCCAGAGCTCAGGCCAGGAGAGCTGTTTTGTTGTCCATCTCAGTAAGGGTTACCCGACTCTCAGAAATGTGAGCCGATGAGTTGTTGCTATTCCCTCATATAATTTCCTTCGTGTGGCCTCCAGATTTATTTACAGAGTCGCTTAGTCCTGGAGGACACTGCTCCTTAATGCAGTCAACTGACGTGGCTACATTTGTTCTCTCAAAAGTAAATCTTCTGCACTTGACTTGATGTGTTGTAGAAATTTGCCTGCAATGGAACTGTGATTGAACATCCTGAGTACGGAGAGGTTATTCAGCTTCAGGGCGACCAAAGGAAGAACATTTGCCAGTTTCTCTTGGAGGTGAGTGGCCGGATGCACCTGGGTCTGACCTTGAAAGAGACAGGAACCCTTTCCTACTTAGTGAAGAGCATGGGACTCGAATACATGAAGTAGTGGAGTAGAAATAGTGTCAGCGCTGACTGAAAACGTAAGGCTTTGTCCAGCTCACGCTGCGGCTAAGTGGCCTGGGGATTGGCATAGGAAACAGTGCCTCCCGGCTCCTGGCCAGGTGTGCAAGTGTGCAGGGAGTGTCAGCTGCTGCGGCCGTGGCATCTGCTGAGCAGTTTTCCTTCACAGGTTGGCATCGTCAAGGAGGAGCAGCTGAAAGTCCACGGATTCTAAGATGAGCCCAAACATGTGGCGAGTTTCTTAAATGGTTTTGTTCTCTAACTCAGTTTGGCTGCCTCGGGAGATGATTCTTTACAGTAAACGACAGACTTTGCGTTTATTTAATCATTCAGACTTCCACTCATACCTGCATGGCTACAGAAAACACGGGGTATGTAGGCTCCTGAGTCATAAGGAAATCGCGGTGAGGTGGGAACGAAACCCGAGTTCATCCTAACATGTTTCCAATGGAAAAGGTTTTGTTCTGAGTGTTTGTTGTTAGTTTTATTTTCACTTGATTGTTAAATGTTTTTGTTGTTGTTGTATTAAACCATGTATGTTGCAGCTTAACAATAAAAAGAAAGTCTGTGCGTCCTTTATGAGCGCTGACGTAAGCCAGCAGTGCGCTTTGGTGTGTTCCTTGCTGACTAAGGGTAAGGAGAAACACGAGCTGTCTTCCCGGAAACCCTCCAGGCTCCTCTGCTTCAGAACCACAGGTAGAGAGCCGTTCGTCATCCCTAAGAGGCTGCTGCCTCAGAATGCATTTAGCCAGAGGCATTGCCCTGCAGGTGTGGGTAGTGCTGTGTGTCTTCACAGTGGAAGGTATTGGGCCTTAGGCTAGCAGTCCTGGAGTTGGGTGCCAGGTGCTTCTGCCCTGTAGCATCAGTGTGTACTTCACTCAAGGAAGCTGGAAGCTGGAATGACCATTTCGGGGATGGTAGTGGGAAGTGATCAGGAGGTATCCTGAGTCCCTGTGTCTTAACAAACTGATTTGCTGGATGGAAAAAATATGCCAGGAAACCATGAGCCAAAGCAGATAAAAGCATGCATAAATGTGCAACTGCTTAGTTGTGTGGGGTAGAGTATTGGTATCCTGCACATGGCCAGTCCTGCTCTCTGCCTCCTGTGAGGACTACCTTTGCCCTGAAACAGTTTCTTGTGTAGACCAGGCTGGCTCCAAAGTCAGATCCACCTGCCTCTGCCTCCTGAGTTTGTGATTAAAGGCGTGTGCCACCAAGCCCAGCTATTCCAGCCTTTTTAAGAACTGTCCCAGCCTGGCTACCTTACTGTTGGCGATTCCCCCAGGCTGAGGACTACCAGAATCCTGTGTGGATGCACTAGAATGCGGGCTCTTGTTAAGTCAAGAAAGGCCTCATCGATGGGAACTGAGAGCAGTTGGGTGATTAGAGTAAGAAGAGGCTGTTTGCTGCCTCATTGTCTTCTGCACCGGGTCTGCAGACTTCAGTCACAGGATAAGTGCAGAGCAACCTCAGGTAAAACTGCCAGACAGTCAAGCCTAATTGCCTCAGGTCGAGAGACACAGAAGCAGACCCAGTCTTCCTGTGGAAAGATACAGACTGCATTCTCTCTAGTGGTTTATGCTTTGGGCTACAAAACTGAGTATCAAGGGGAAAATAAATTTGTCCCTGGACCCTGAGTTAACTAAGACCTTGGCGAAACCATTATGAAAGGAGAGCTTTGGTTGAGGCAGTCTGGGGTAGACAAGTTCCTCTGCCTGTCAGCCTGGCATTCTGGAAGCCAGAGGAGCAGCCTGTCCTGCCTTCTAAGGACTAGTGACAAGCTGGTCTCCTGAGAGGGGGTAGTGTCCATCACAGTAAAGGAACAGTTCCACCCCAGCCATGATAGCAGTTCAGCTTCTGGGTCACCAGCTACCCTCCAGCTAAAGGAAGGAGTGGCTACAGCCCAGAAGTCAGGCAGTAGTTCACCCCCAGCACATCTGTTCATCAGCGAGATGCAGGGCGAGATGCCTGCATAGCATCTGGATAAGTGAAGGACAGCCTTCAGCAGCAGCACAAAAAAAAACTTGGCAAGTGATAACTACAGGCTTGGACTAAGAGTATCATCGTTCGTTTGGCTAGATAGTGAAGAGTCAGTCATCCATCAGGATAGAGGACATACGGAGTGGGGCAGAGGCCACACATGGAAGGCCCCACATGGTCCTCCAAGGAAGCAGTATAAAGTCGAGTTGGCACCAGAGAGGAAGCGGGGTTGCCAAATTGTCCTTGGATGCTCTAGATCCCAGGCACTACAGGATGAACAAGCCTGTGAGAATCAGATTGGTGATTTCTACTCATGAGAGGGTGGTTCACCTGTTTGGCTGACATTCTGACTGCTGGGCCCACTAACAGCATGAGCCTGAGTCTCCTGCCTTCAGTCTCAAACTAGAGTGTAGCCTACAAACTTCATGCAAGAAGCAATTACAGACCTGGGTGTGGTGGTGGAACATGCCTGTAATCCCAGCACTAGAGAGACAGAAACAGGAGGAAAGAGCTCAAGGCCAGCCAGGGCTACTGAAAACCCTGTCTCAAACAAGCGATCACAGAACTGTGTCACTGTGTCAAAGTACAAAAGGTCTAAAGTTCAAAGTTCTTGTGGAGTCTTAAGTGCTCATAGACTTCCTGCAGGGTGGCCTGTTTTAGCCTAGAAAACTTGGTCTCCAGAATGCTCTAGAAGGAAGCTGCTTTTACCTCCAGTTTGCTGTTACATATACTTCTTACCTGAAAGCCACCCTTGAAGCCCTTTGGGCAAGACATGCTGTCTAAGGAGTGGAGGTAGGATTTTTAGTCCATGCCAGCCACGACTGATGCTTAGGGGAGCTGCATGGAAACAGTATCTCTCGAAGTCAGAAAAGGGCCCCATCCTTAGTCACCAGAATGTAGTCTGAACAAATGAGTGCTGTCAACATGTTAGAGGCTAGGGGTAGTTTACTTACAACAGGAAGAGCAGTGTGCGTCTCTAGCAGCCCACTTGGTAGACCAAGAGTGTTAAAATGGAAAGGCTGGGTGCCAGGGGAAGATGCAATCAAACGGAGGCTGATGAAGGCTAGTAGTGGTCAGTCAGCACCCTCTTGTGGACACCTAGAAAAACCATGGCTCCTGGCCAACACACACAATCAACTTACCGTCAGCTGTGCGGGCAGTTATCCACACTGATCTCAGCCAGTCCCTTTCACAGTTCATAAAAAGCAGTTTTAACGTTCTGTCACTCAGGAAAAATGATAGTGTTTATACAGCCTTACCCTCGGAATGTACACAGCCACTGCACATGCGACTAGGAAGTTAATTCTGTGTCAACAGAGATATTTGCTTATGTCCTCCAGTGAGTGAATAAGCCAGAAGAACCTGAGGCTCCTGCACTGTTGGCAGTAAGTAAATAGAGCCTGGACAGTCTACTAACAGTGCTCCCCAATCCACAGCCGGGGTGTGTGGTGTGTGTGTGGAGAGAGAGGGTGAGAGTAGAGAGAGAGAGTGAAGAGAGGAGAGAGAGAGAGAGAGAGAGAGAGAGAGAGAGAGAAGAGAGAGGAATAAGAGAGACTCATCTGGGAACCCACAGAGAAGGAGAATCAGGCTCTTCCTCTCCTGGAAATGACACTCCAGTTGTTGGTTTACCTGGATCCAGCAATGGCACACTAGGTGGTCCCTGGTTCAGGAATCCCTGGAGAATCGTGAGAGGTGTTTTTTTTTACTATGGTAGTAACCCTAACAACAGGCCCTTTGGGTAGCTGTAGTTTGCCAGGCCCTGGCCCTCCAGCTCTCACTTGTCTTGCATTGTAATGAAAACAGTTGACTGGATCTCAGCTCTCACAGCCTAGTCTTGCCTGGTTCCACAGGCATCAGATTCCATTCCTTCTCCACATAAAGGCCAGCAGAGACCCACAGTTATACTCGCAAACACTCATTTTCCCTCAGCCCTCATCCCACCCCTTGAATTCATGCCTAGCATGCACAAGGGCCTGGATTTGACTCTTAACAAATACCACATAAACTGGGAAAGGGGAAGATCAGAAGTTCAGGGTTATCCTCTACCACATTGTGAGTTCAAGGCCAGCCCAGCATATGTGAGACTGTGTGAGGGCAACCCTGACTCTTTGTTCTGTCTCACTACTCATCTGGATGAGCTGAAAGCTGGAGAGAAACTTCCTTCACTTTCTCCCTCTAGCCCTTGTTCCCTGTTGTGCCTTAGAGACATGGAGACGTCTCTGAGATACTTAAACTCATTTTCCCACTCAGCCTCACTCCAGACAATGCTGTGTGCTCTTCACCCTGCTTACGCCCGTTTATGTCCCGTGTGCCATACCCTGGTCTCCATCATTTCTCCATCTGATCACACAAGGACAGGGACATTTTTTCATACACAAGAAAAAACAAAGTTTCATCTGATCCAGAACCAGAGTTTAAATCCCTAGACCCATGTAGATGGTGGGTAGGAGTGTTGGCCCACCTGTAATCCCAGCACTCAGGAGGCAGAGACAAAATTGGCTACCCAAACCAGCAAGCTCTGCGTCCAAGGAAGGGACCCTGCCTCAGTGTATATAAGACAAGGAGCAACAAAGCAAGATGCTTGTCCTCAGCCTCTGGCCTTCACACACATGCATGCACACCCAACACATGAACACATGTACACAAAATCAAAACCAGAAGATTAACATGACTGAGTGACTGCCTTCCAGTCTGCTGCACATATGTAAATGGCGGTGTGCCACCTGTGTCCTCAAGCCTAAGATGTCAATGCTGACGGTTTTTTTCTCCTCCTCATCTGAGGCTGGGTTTTAATTCTCCTCCTCACCTTGTGCTCTGGTCACCATGCCTTAGCATCTCGTCTTTGCCTGTGCTTCCGCCGGGACTCTCCCCCATTAAATATTTGAGGTGCCAAGTCTGTGCGGTCTATGTTCCAAGTGCTTAGCCATGGAAGGCAGCCACATAGGACAGCCAGTTAGGACTGTTTCGTAAAGATTCATGTACAGGACAGAAACCATTTCAACCACTGTTACATCCCACCAAATACTACCCTTCTTTTGATTCCTAATGCAATTACTTCACAGTGAGAAAATGTTCTTGGGCTAGAGAGATGGCTTAGCGGTTAAGAGCACTGACTGCTCTTCCTAAAATCCTGAGTTCAATTCCCAGGAACCACATGGTGGCTCACAACATCTATAATAGGATCTGCTGCCCTCTTCTGGTGTGGCTGAAGACAGCTACAGTGTACTCATATAAATAAAATAAATAAATCTTTAAAAGAAAGAAAGAAAATGTTCTCTTTTAAGTGGCAGGCCATGTAGCAAGTCAGGGCAGGACCCAGGCCGTTTGACAAACAATCGTCATGACAACAGCACCACTGATGTCAGAAAGGCAATTTCAAAAGATGCTATCCCCTCCAGCACAACTGGTCTTCTAGCCAGGAGATTCTTCGAGCCCTGCTCAGCCCTTGGTAATTCCTGGTACTGTGGATCCTGACTATGTACAATAGGGAGTCATCTCCCACACCTCGGCTTCTTCATCCACTATCGTGATGATGGCCCCCTCGGGGACTCCGTGGGGAACCAGTAGACAGAGTTAGATAAGGTGACCAAGGAAACTGCAGCTGCATCTTGGCTGTCGTGGCTCATGACCAAAATGCCCCTGGGTAGAGGATCTGGTGCCCTCTCCAGTATGAGGGCATCAGGCATGCACATGGTACACACACATACATGCAGGTAAAACACATAAAATATTTTAAATATGTAAAAAGAAAATACCACACTGACCAAAATGGCAGCTAACCACAGGTCAGCTGCTTACGTCTCTCCCCAGAGAAGATGTGTTGCTGAATTAACTTCCAGCTGGACTGAGTCTCTGCTGAGCTATTTCCTTGGAGAGGATGTGAACTGAGAAAGTTTTACCTGGGGACAAATATCAACAAGGGAGGTGATGTTTCAATATGGTCACATGCCTCTGTGTACTCTGCCTGGATTTTGCCACTTGGTGATTGGTCACCGTCAGCATCTGGTTCAAGTTAGCTTTTCTAGTTTTTTTGGTTTTTTGAGACAGGGTTTCTCTGTGTAGTCCCGGGCTGTCCTGGAACTCACTCTGGAGACCAGGCTGGCCTCGAACTCAGAAATCCCCTGCCTCTGCCTCCCAAGTGCTGGGGTTTAAAGTCATGCGCCACCACCCCCGGCTTAGCTTTTCTAGTTATCCATGGAGAAAACTTGGGCTAAAGAGGTGCATGGGAGTCGAGGCCAATATGGAAACTGAATTGTTTCTCTTCACCAGGCCTTGAATCCCTGGGATCCATTCCACACAGAGATGCATCAGGGCAGCAGTCCAGAGAGCAGTTTGACTCTGGGGCTCCCTGTTTTTTGTTCTTTTCTGTGTCTTTTTCCCACTGTTACTGTTTTAAGAGATGATCTAACTACTCAGCTCAGGTTGGGCTTCTGTGCATAGCTTACAGGCATGAGTCACCATGCCCAGGGGTTTCTTTCTTCTCTCTTCTTTCTTTCTTTCTTTCTTTCTTTCTTTCTTTCTTTTTCTTTCTTTCTTTCTTTCTGTTCTTTCTTCCTTTCTCCCTTCCTTTCTTTCTTTTTATTGATTAGTATTTCCAAAGATTTATCAGTTTTCAATCTTTCAAAACACCAATTTATTTGTCTTTTTGAAAACTTATTATTTTGAGACAAGGTCTCACTACATAGTTCTTGCTGTTCTAGAACTACTTTATAGATCAGACTGAAGAGATCCACCTGCCTGTGCTTCCGGAGTGCTGGGATTAAAGGTGTGTGCCACCACACACGACTCTGCTTTTCCTACCCCTCCCTGTTATGTTCTTACTGTCTTATGTTCTAGTTGTTTTCTCCCTTCTCTCTGCACTTTTATGTTTGTAACTTCCAAATCCGATGAGTCTTCCTTCTCCCACACCCCAAGTGATTAAGGACACAAAGTTCCCAGGCGCAGACCTCACCACTTTGTTTTGTAGGCTTGTTTTAAGACAGGGCTTCACCCCGTGGCAAGGCTGGCTTTGGACTTATGATCCTCCTGCCTCAGCTTCCCAAGTGCTGGCTTTACAGGTGTGCCCCACCCTGCCCAGCTGTCTGGGGTTGACACATCATGTTTCTATTACCATGCACTCCATGGTAACTTGTGTCTGTTAAATAAGATGTTCCCTGTTGGCTGTGGGCTCTGTGGTCCACTCTCCGCTCCGCTGGACATTCACACCCTCGCCAGCTGCTTGTGAAATTCCACAATGTCACCTGAAAGCAGCTTGTTCACTGACGGCCCTAATGTCAGCATTTCTTTCCCCTGCCCCTTTCCTATTGGTTTCAGGTGTGCCGGGAACAGCTTTGCCAGGCTGAGTCACAAATCCACAGTTGTGTCTATTTTGCACCCTGGTTTAAAAGGGGATGGGGATGTTATACCTGTGGGGCCAACAGGAGGTGATATTGTCCCATTTATGCCCTGCCTTTACATTTCCTAGATTAATGTGCTTTCATATGTATTGAGAAAAGACCCCAAGACAAGCGTCGTTGACTGGTTATGATAACCTGGATATAGACTCAGATTCTCCATGTGCTCAAGAAAAACGTCAAAACTTTGCTCTGAAAAGCACACTGATAGGCCCAGAGTGCACATACCTCCTAGACATCTATCTATTCTAGAAACACCCTGTGGTGGGGCTGGGAGTGAAGTTGGGGTAGGTAGAAGCCCCCACTTCTTGGGGCCCTGTGTCTGAAAAAGCCATTCAGCCCTGTCTCTAAAGACACATCTCAAAGCAGCCTCTTGCCTAATTTCTGAGTTGCAAACAACTGTCCTTCCAAAAGCTTATTAAGATGACTTAGTTGGGATAATTCTCTAGAATCTAAGAGGGTGTAGACATGAGGGCAGCTAGGATGTTTGCTATCGAACTTGATAGTCTGCAATAAGCCAGGATGGGAATCTCAAGGCGTAAGGTGGGGAAGTGGGCTGGGAGTGTCTAGTTGGAGTTGGCCTATGGCCATGTCTATCTGCTTCTGTCATCTAATCTTCATAGCTTGTGAAAAACTGAGTTAAAAACTGTACCTGAGACACCATATACTTACCATCCTGAGGATATCATTTCTGTTTTTACTTTTCGCTTATATTGCTGTCAGGTGCATCAGGAACAGCTTTGCTTGACTGAGCACAAATCCACAGATGTGTCTAGTTTATACGTAGTGTTTTTAAAAAGGGCTGTAATTCTGAATGTGGCCAATAGGTGGCGCTACTGGCCCATTTATGATCAGCACATTTCTCATATGAAGCCTGCTTTCGTTTGCATTGGTCTTAGAAAAAAGAATTGGTTTGGTCACTATGGTTACAGTGGGCAGACCTGCCTGGTGTGAGTTGCACTGTCGCCTGGGCAGAGGAACTTGCACTAGGCAACATCAGCAAGTATCCATCGTTCATTTCTTTTGACTATTGACTGTGGATGTGCTGTGACTAGCCGCTTTGACTTCTTGCTGCTCCAACATCACCACAATCCATACCTTGGAACCAGGAGCCAAATGAACATATTCTCCTTTAAGTTGCTATTGTCGGGAATTTTAAACACAACTACCAGAAAGAAATCAAGTCACACCTGGTTAAGGGCCTGGGTACACCTTTCCTAACTGCAAAGACTTCCTTAGAATGATTTGACTTAGCCTCAAAGTAACTGTTATTGGCATGATGTTGGGGCACCAAGTCCTTGTGGAATCGTACCTGGTTGTGGCTTTAGAAAATGTGGGTAGGATGTGAAAGCTGGTCTAGAAGGCGCACAGCCGAAATCTCTGCAGGAAGGAGAGGGGCTCGCTTTAACAAGTGTTCAGTGGGAACCATGAGATGCAGGTGAGCTTGAAACACTGGGGACTGAATATAAAAATACCCAGCTGCAACTGTAGAACCTTGGGGGAGACGTTCTGCCTGAAGCAGTAGAGCTTTTCTATATCATGACAAACAAGGCCCTTGAAGCCAAAGGGAAGTGGAGATAGGAAGGTCTCAAGTTCAAGGACAGTTTGAACTGCACAGTGAAACCTTGTTTCCCAAAAGCAGACAAAGAGCAGGAGCAATGTGGTGCACACCTTTAATCCCATCAAGTTGGGGGAGAGAAGCAAGCAGGTCTCTGAGTCCAAGACTAGCCTGGTCTACAGAAAGAGTTCCAGGACAGCCAGGGCTACCCAGAGAAAACCAAAAAAGCAAACAAACAAACAAAAAAGCAGAGAAACTAGTCAGGCATGGTGGCGCACGCCTTTAACGCCAAGACTTGGGAGGCAGAGGCAGGCAGATCTCTGAGTCTGAGGCCAGCCTGGTCTACAAAGAAGTTTCAAAATAGTCAGAGCTACACAGAGAAACCCTGTGTCAAAAGGAAAAGAAATAAAGTCAGGGGGGAGGGGGAGGAAGAAAGGAGGAGGAAGGAAGGAAGGAAGGAAGGAAGGAAGGAAGGAAGGAAAGAAAGGAAGGAAGGAAGGAAGGAAAGAAGAGGATGAAGCTCATGGGCTGGAGGAACTCAGGTTTGAGTCCCAGCACCCACATGGTAGCTCACAACTGTCTGTAATCCCAGTCCCAGGGGATGTGACACCATCACACCAATGCATGTAAAGTAAAATTAAATAAATTACTAGAAGAACAAGCACAGAAGAAGAAGTACAGCAGAATCATCATCATCATTATATTATTAGCAGCAGCAGCAGAAAAAGAAGAAGCAGGAGAAGGAGGAGAAGAAGCAGAAGCAGAAGAAGCAGAGCAGAGAGGAGGAGGAGGAGGAGGAGGAGAGAGCAGGAAGAGGAGGAGGAGGAGGAGGAGGGGGAAAGAGGAGGAGGAGGAGGAGAAGGAGGAGAGAGCAAGAGAAGAAGCAGAGCAGGAGAGGAGGAGGAGGAGAGGAGGAGGAGGAGGAGGAGAAGGACAACACTGTTGGCTCTGTTGTGAGTATAAACAGAGGCAGGATGACTCTGCATCTCATGGAAGCACAGATGGAAAAAAGCAGCGTATTCCCACTATAAACTTATCAAAGTCAATTTGTACCATGTTGGTGTGACCAAACCTGGGGGCAAAGTCTGTGCTCCATGAAACCAAGTTTGTCTAGCTTGATCTTGAAAGCCAATTAGAATAGCCATGTATAAAGAAATCTGTGTGAATGTTTGGAGATACACACACAAGAGGGAAAGCAACATGGCAGGTGCCCAGCTTCAGGCCACAGGAAAGCTTCCTTCTCAGTGGTCCAGCTTCTGGGTGGAGGTGCTTGGGTTGCTAAGATGTCTGCTCTACCCTGAGAAGGCTGGACGCGCCTGAACAGAAGAGAAAGAGGGACACTTCAAAGCATGACCTCATAGCTGCCAGGTTTGTAACAGTAGTAGGTAATCTCTCCACCCCAACCATTCAAATAAGAATTTACCAGTATCCAGGCCTGGAAGTGCAGGCCCTAATCCTTGCTGGTTGGCAGCAGAAGCAAGAAGATCATGAGTTCAAAGATTATGCATGCTACAGAGTAACCTCTACACTCAAACAGAATTTTAAAGGGGAGGGTGCAGCTCAGTAGCAGAGCTCCTGTCTTGCATGCTAAGGCTCCAATTCACAGGGCCACAAACAACAGCAAAACTTATTCTTTGAGTCCAGCAGAGAGGGTGACTCTTCCTCACACAAACACAGTAGGTCTTCAGGGTCTTGCCTGTTCAAATCCCTGTAATTCTGGGACCTATTACACCTGATTCTTTCATTTGCATCCCTCTTAAAAAGGAGGTCTCTAGATTTTGTAAGTGTCAGATGTAATTCGCAGCAATGGGTGTTCTTGCTCTCAGAGATTTCAGTCAGGAAACGGAGAAATAATTGGGCAGTTAGCAGGCACTGCTGTCATCTGCAGGAGGCCCCAAGAAGGAAGGAAACAAAGAAAGTCAGACTGTCTAAAAGCAGCTATGGGCAATCATGAGAGCAGGTGTAGTGGCTCATAGCTGTAATCACCACACACAGGAAATTAGAGCAGGGGAATTGTGTGAGTTCCTGGTCAGCCTGGACTACATAGTGAGTTCTACTCTGATTACTGTGGGTAGAGAATGAAACTGTATAAAATGACAGGGACAGTCAGGCAATCTTCATCAATACTCCTAAAAAAATATGAGTAGACCTTGTGTAGAGATAGGAAAAAGACAACTGGTCAACCTCAACCTCACAGTTTGCCTCATGTAGGTTTTTTTGGTCTTTCAGTGACTCCTCTATATGCAGAAAATAAGTCAGTTTAACAGTGTGAAAAAAACAAAACAAAACACCTCCATCTTCTCAGCCTCAGTCAGTAATACTGGGGCTACAGCTCAGTGGTAGAATATGCTATGCTGACTTAGCATATACAAGCCTGGCATCCCATCCTCACAAACAGCAGAACAAGCGAAAGCATCAGTGGTCCTTTATGCTTCAATTATTTTTTTATACTGAATAGGGGTGAGGTATGTCAATGTTGGCATACGTATTCATTGGTTATAGATAAAGGTGACTAGAAGAGATTGTCCCTGAGTTGTAAATTGCCCCCACAGGCTTGTTAGAATACTTTATCCTCGGCTGTTTCAGGTGGTTGGGAGATAGGGCCTTAGTAGAAGATGTGGGTTGCTGCAGAGTGGGCTTTGAGTTGTATAGCCGACTTCCTGTCTCATCTCTGTTTTCTGGTCCTCTGAGATGCGGGCAAGCAGTTACCACATGTCCCTGCCGCAACCAAGCTGCTCCTAGGCACATATGGAACCGCATCCGTATAAAGCCACTGTCCCTTGAGTTAGTTACTTCTTGCCATGTATTTGGTCTCAGAAATAAGAAAAGCATCAATCCTCCTGAACAAATAGCCTTCCAAAGAGTTTATTTTATTTTGAGGACAGGGTTTCACTATGTAGCTGTGGCTGGCCTGGAACTCACTCTGAGTACTAGATTGGCTTGATTTCATAGGGATTCGCCTGGCTCTGCCTCCAGAGTGCTGGGAATAAAGCCGTGCACTGACTAACATGCTAGGCCATGGACTTCCTGTTGAAGTCTTACAGGGAAAGTATGTGGGAGATGAGGGGAAAATCCTCTGCCAAGACAGAGGCCTTTAGCTTCCACCCATCTCCACACTCAGACTTCCAGTTTCATCAGCCTGATTCTGCTCTGGATGAACTGGCCATGGAGGTCCAAATTTTGAGAACTGTGTCCCATTTGACATCAGATATAAAAGGAATTGGGCCCCTTCTTCCATGTCCGCATCTGTAGCAGGGAAACCGCCTGTGGAAATCAAGGCTGTTGTCTTTCCCACCAGATCTGTTGCTGGTTGCGAGGTCCAGGATATCATGGTATCCAGTTTAATAAAAAACCAGAGAAGCCGTTCTATACTAACCGTCTTACGCTATCTATGGTGTCTGTCTTTATACCTCAGCATCGAGTCTCCCTTCGCAAGAGAGAAAGGTGTTGTATAAAACTGTCCGAGGAGGCTGAGGACGTGGTTCAGTCGGTGCAGGGCTTCCCTAGTACACATGAGGTCCAAGCCCCGCACCACAGAAACTGGGCATAGTGACTTGTAATCCAAGCACTCAGGTGGAAGGGCTTGTAGACAGGAGGACCAGAAGTTCAAGGCCATCTTCTACTACATAGCAAGTTGGAGGCTAGCCTGTGCTTCATGAAACCTTGTCTTAAAATGGAAAATAATTTCAGCACTTAAGAGGTAGAGGCTTCTCTGTGAGTTTGAGGCCAGCCTAGTCTACATAAAGAGAACAGAACAGTCCGGGCTACACAAGAGACCCTGTCTCACAAAACAACAAACAAACAAACAACGAAAGCATCCACCCAAGAGCCTATGGGAAAAACCAGTCCATCACACATACACCCAGGAAGAAGGTCTGATCTCAGCATGGCGCCTTGGGCTGCCCTCCTAGACTCTCACCTATACTGAGAACCCAGGAGGAGACAAGGTACATCTCCTGGAGCTTTGTCTTTAATTAAACTTTACTTCATTCATGCTGTCCCTGTAGCCAAATGCTACCGGAAGTCAGTGCCACAGCAACCTGGACCCCACCAAAGTCCTGCAGAAAACACCCAGGAGCATCACCAGCTATGAGGAGGAGGGTCCTGAAAGTAACAAAGCTCAGCTGGGAGAAGCCACAGCCTGCCGCAGGCACAGGGCGCATGCTGCCAGTGCTACACCAACACCTGGAGATCTGAACGAATTAGGATTACGCAATGACTCATTGAACACACCTCATTTCCCATGGAAAGTCATCAGGATGAGGATGAGAAACTAGACGGCTTCCAACCCTTCACGTGGACAAAGTGTCACCTTGGTGCCAGATGCCATGGGGGAGACAAGACAAAACCGGCTTTCTGCAGACACCGCCAGAGCCCTTCTGCTGTGCACCTGGGTGCTGCCTGACATTCATTTTCTCAGCTTCCTGCTTCTCAAAGGGCTTTCCTCTGCCTATAGGAACATGGCGGGAGGAAGACGACGCTCTGTGCAGCTGATGGACAAACAGCCTCTCTTCCTCAACACTTCATTTTTCTGTCTCTTACACGTTGCCCCAAGGATTAGTGCTCACCGCTTCCTTCTTAGTAACTCAGTCTTTGTCTACCTCTGACTCATGCTGACCTTCCTATCAAAGGATTTGGGAATAGCTTTTCCCATGACTACTTGCACTCAAATCCCAGACTCATTGTGTACTTTAGGAGGCACCCACGGAACCCACATGGAGACCTAATCCAAACCTTGGTGGTAACGACACTCAAAAGCTCACTTTATTAGACACAAGATGTCAAACTCAAATAGCTGGGGCTCAAAGCCAACCAGTGGCCAGATAACTAACCTCCAGTGTAGATGTGGGGTACTTACAGGTCAGAACCAGGTGGGGCCTCCGGGTCCTGGAGAGGCTGTGTCCTCTCTGGGTACAGCTGACAATGTGCCAGGGACACTGCTTAAATGCAAGACAAGTATGTATGGGTGCAACATATGGGTGACGTACCTGTCAGCAACATGTTTTCTTATTATGATAAAGATACTCGTCCATCTCTCCTTGTGTTGTAGCTCAGTTGACAGAGTGCCCGCCTAGTCTGACTTTGCTCCCCAACACTGCATAAGCCTGGCCTGGTGCCTTGTCTTAAATGCAAGACAAGTACGTATGGTCTCAAAAAAACAAAACAAAACAAAACAAAACAGCATCTTCGTGGCCTCCTCCCCTAACCAGTCTTTTTGTCACTGTCACAGTCAACAGATGGTGGCATGGGCGATGCTGAGTAACTCCCATGCCCTTATGAGCACAGCTAGCCCTCTTTCTTGTCATCCTTGGAGCTGAGCGATCACGTGAGAAAGGCCATGTTGTACAGAAAGCCACCCGTAGATGTTCTAAACAACAGACTCACTTCAGCCCTTGCCTAATGACAGTATCTGTCAGTGTATGATTGATTAATCCTCCAGACAGTGACAACTTTGAAATCATCCAGCTGAGGCACCAGATGCTCTAGCAAACCAACAAGCCATCTCACCAGCTCTTGACCAGATTCTACAAGCGATAGTGATTACAACTGGATATCAAAGTACTATTGCATTCCATGAATATTCCAAAATTCCACTTCCTTGATTGTGTGTGTGTGTGTGTGTGTGTGTGTATGTGTGTGTGTGTGCATGCATGCAGGTATTTGCACCCAATCACGCACATTCAAAGGCCAGAGAAGGCCCCAGGGGTCTTCCAGTCTCCACCTCCCGTAGTGCATCATGTGACCATGCCAGGCTTTCTATGTGGACTGTATGGATTTGAACTCAGGTCCTCATAGTTGTACAGATCCTCTCTTATCCACTGAACAACCCTGTTAAGTCTTCCCTAGGACCTTGGCAATCTTTTATGGACAAATAATAGCAATAAATTCAAGCCATGTTATCAGCTGAGGCTTTCTCAACAGGGCGTAGAGTTCATTAGAGATGGACAGGGGATACGCCTTGGGTACTGCAGTGGTGTCTGGCTGCCGGAGAGAACTGCATCTACCAGGAAATCACTGCTTCCTAAAATGGAAGCACATCTGATGAAATTAGGACAATTACAGCCATTAATCAGGGGACTGAAGGCACGGAAACTGAATAACAGAGGGCTAAGACATCCAGGCCTGCTCCGTCAGTCATCTATCTAGATGCTCACGGTGGTTGGGGAATGCTTGAATGGTGCTGGTCCTGATCCAATGGCTTGCTCTATTTTAAGATGGCTTTGCTGCAGGAAACTGCAGCTCACTCGTCTCCTTTGACAGAGGCTTTGTGGCTCCAGCCGGGACTCGGCCCCCACTTTGCTACTGTAGTCTAAATTTCAGGACACTGAGCTCTCAGAATCCTGTCCAAAGCCAGCAGTTGGGTTTGGCCAAAGGAAAGCACCAGCAGGGAGAGAAGAGAGTCAGGCTGCAGTATGGCTCCCTCCCTGCCTCTGGACATCTGACTTCTGCTGGGTCAGGCAGCAGTATGGCTCCCTCCCTGCCTCTGGACATCTGACTTCTGCTGGGTCAGGCTGCAGTATGGCTCCCTCCCTGCCTCTGGACATCTGGCTTCTGCTGGCATCTCCTTGTCAGACTGGAGACTTTGTGAAGAAACATCTTTGTTGACATCGCTTACAGATTCTGGCCACTGTTCTTCACTCATTCTTGCCTGTTAGTGGTAATGTTCCTGATAAAGTCCACTCTGGGAATATCCCCAGGGGCTCCTGAGGTAAATAAAGGCTTGATCCCCAGCTCGGCACTATTGGGAGGTAGCAGGACCTTTAAGAGGTGGAGCTTAATGGAAGGTATTACATCACTCAATGTGACCCCAAAGGGGAATATGGGTCCTCTCTCTCCCACACCTCCTCTTTTAAGTTGATTTACCATGTGCGAGTAACACAACTTCCTTTCATTAGCCTTTTGGATTTTCCAGTACCTTTGTCCACATCTTTGTAAAAAGAATGTTATCAATTATCCAATTTGAGAGTTACTATACCAATTCTTCATTTTTTTTTAATGTATGTAAATACACTGTCACTGTCTTCAGACACACCGGAAGAAGCATTGGATCCCATTACAGGTGGTTGTGAGCCACCATGTGGTTGTTGGATTTGAACTCAGCTCCTCTGGAAGAGCAGTCAGTGCTCTTAACCGCTGAGCCATCTCTCCAGCCCCTAATTCTCCAAATAGTAAAAAACTTAAAAGTTGTTTGTCAGAAGAAACACACACCCTGGAAGATGACTCAACTGTTAGAACTGGCTGCTCTTCCAGAGGATAAGGGAATCAATGTTCAATTCCCAGCACCCACATGGCAGTTCACAGCTGTCTGTGACTCCAGTTCCAGGTCTGACACTCTGTTTTGGCCTTCTCAGGCACCACATGCACGCATGCAGGCAAAAACTTGTACACAAAATAGAAAACAATACCTATATATTAGAAGCACAGGAGAAACAATTACAGATGTGGAAACATTTTTAAAAGATGTATCAGTCGTGTGAAACTACAACTTCAAAAATCTTGAGGTACTACATCACTTCTGCGGGCAACATGGAAACAAGACACAACCGGGGCTGGAAGGACAATCTAAGGTTTACGGAGGCACTTGGGGCTAAATGATCGGGTAGACCAGGGGCTCCACGTGCTACAGGCACTGGCCTGTGGACTGAAATCAATGGGCACCCTCCTGCTCCTTTATGAGCCTGCATCCAAGGCGACCAGTGAGACTCGGGAGAGTGACTTATGGACTCTCCTTAGGACCACGGATGATGCCTGGCCCCTACTAAATTGAATCTAGTGGTGGGTTAAAGAATAGTAATACATTATGGGTTTATTCCACAAATGGAAAGGTGATTCAATATGAAGACATCCGTTACTATAATTCAGTGCATTAAGACATTAAAACGAAGAGAAACATGTCCTTATCTCCCTAGATGCTGGAGAAGCATGGGCCGAACTCAGCACCCTTTCCTTCATGAAGTGAACAACACTGCTCCTAGCAAAGAGGGATTGAGGTAATTTCCATTGTCTCCATGATAAATGACTTCTAGAGCCAACCAAAAGAGGAGCCAGATGTGGTAGTTCATGCCTTTAGACCCAGAACCCCAGAGACAGAAGCATACCCCCTGACTTCAAGGGCAGCTGCTAATTCCACTGGATGAGAATAAAACCACTACCAAGATTTTGAGCCAAATTTGAAACAAGCTTTAATTAAATGCCAGGATGATGGACTCTGCCCAGGTCCACTCTGGGGTGACAAGGCACATTTTTCAGAGACTTTAAAAGGCAAAGGCCTTTTAAAAGTTATGTATTACACCAGGTCCAATCAGGGGTAAGCATGTATCCTGCCGTACCTCCCACCTACAGGTGATCATGCACACCCCAGTGCAGCTGGGTCTAAAGCACTTTCCTTTTTATCGTACATAAACAATATCCTCTAGAAAAGCATCAGTCCTTGGGCAAGGGGCTTACGGGCTACAGGCAGTTTTGGTTTGTAGATCTCTTAGGCACAGTAATTGAAACTCAAAATATAACTCTGGCTCTTGCACAGCCTGGTCTACAAAGTGTGACCCTGTCTCAAGGAAGAGGAGTTAGCCCTGATGTGGATCACAGAGAATCACAGCCTCATCATTTTGGATTGTTAGCTGATGTTTCAGTGGATAGTGTTCCATGATCAAAATTTCAGAGCACTGTAAAAGAAGGTGCTGGAGAAATGGCTCAGTGGTTAAACGATTGTACTGCTCTTGCAGAAGACCCAGGTTCAATTCCCAGCACCCATGTTGGGGAGCTCACCACCATCTGTGACTCCAACTCTAGGGGATCTGATGTCCTTTTCTGACTCCCTGGTGCCCGCACATGTGGCAGATAACACACACACACACACACACACACACACACACACACACACACGAATAAAAATAAATCGTTTTAAAAGGTGTGGTGACATTTTCTGGGCTAGTTCATGCATTCCCATGTTTATGGACATGTGGGTTGTTTTCTCCTGCACTGGTAGTCAGCAGCAATGGTTCCTCTCCTAGTCAAAAACTGCTCTGTAGACAATCCTGCAGGACACCGTGCGTGGCTGTCATACCAGCACGTGGGAAGCTGAAGCAGGAGAGGATCCTGAGCCCCAGGCCAGTCTACAGAAAGACAAGGGTGGAGCGGGGCTTCTCATTCTTATCTTCCTGGCCTGAAGGCAGTGTGTTAGACTATAGCACAATGTGTTTAGGTATGCCAAGAGGCAAATTCTTTCAGAACTTTGCCTGTGACATTGCTGTCGTAAGTAACGTTTAAATGCTCTGTTCTGTGTCCACAGGGCTGTTTATGTGGGATCCCATAGTCAAAAGTCTGGCCTTGTGGAGGACCTGATCGTAAGAGCCACACTGTTACTTGGGAGGCTGAGGCAGGAGGGCCACAAGTTCAAGGCTTCTGTGGGCTGCAGAGTTAGGGGTGGAGCTTTTTCTCAAAATAAAAAGCAAAGAGAAGGCTGAGGTGTGGCTTGGTGCCACAAGTTTTGCTGGCATGAAGAAGGTCATGGGTTCAATTCTCAGTACTGAAACAAACAAACAAACAAGCAAAAACAAAACAAAAACAAAACAAACAAACAAAAAAACATTACCTAGTGGCTTTGCTCAGAGATAAGAGAGGGTTTGCCCTTAGCTTTAGGAAGACAATCAACTTATTTCATACATCACAGAGGAGCCCTCGTTTAAGGTAGAACCATTCTAGAACCATTCTAGATGTTATGACAAGGCTATTCATACCCAACAGGCTGAAGCTGGGATGATCACGCCAGCCAAATGGACAAAGTGAGCAGAGGACACCCTTGTTCTTTGCTGCTGCATAAGCCAGTCTCACTGACCTGTGGGCTTTCAGGGATTCTGCCATCTCACTGTAGGAGAAATGAGATTACAGATGTGTGCTACCACATCTGGCTTTATGTGGCTTCTGGTAAATCAGAGCTCAAGTCCTGAATAGGTAAGATTAATTGTAAATGCATGTCCAGCTCCAAGATTTATGACTTAGTCAAGTTCTTAGGTTAGCTGACGTCACGAAAAATAAATATTATCTTGCCAAGTGGGGTGTGGTGGTGCTTGCCTGTGATCCCAAGCAGTGGGGAGGTTGAGGCAGGAGGAGAGTCAGTTCATGGTCAACCTGGGCTACATATCAAGTTCTTAGCCAGTTGGGGTACATAGAGAGATCCTGAATTAAGACATGCTTTTGCCTTTGCCAGTGGGCCAGTGCTGAGACGCAGTGTTTGATGTTCAAGTGAGTATATGGCAGATTTTAACAGAACCTGGAACTGCTTCTCTGTGGGTGTATCAAATGGCACGACCTTCATAGAGGTAGAAGGTTGAGAGTCCCCTTGATCTATGTGCAGTGCATCGGGGCAGCTTTGAGGGGCTGAGTTCTGGCCCTGGATTCTCCTCTCTGCAGTCTTTTCTGCCCTTACACGCTTGGAGTGGATCTCAAGTCCCAAGGAGTGTTAGCAGCACTGGATCAAACTCACCATGATTAATGGCGGGTCAGGCTGCTCCCACACTGCACCTTGCCTTTGCCATTACCTGTAATTAACCTTTGGGTAAATAACAGGCAGCGTTTCCACGAGCTTCGCTGCAAGAGTCCGCGGTGAAGTTTAAGGTCACATCGGACTTGATTGTATCTTGCTATCTCTAAAAGGCAAACATTAAAATCTGAATCCCACGCCTCTGAAAGAGAGAAGTTATAGTATCTTAAGTTTCTTGATTTTTAACGTATTGGCATAATTCTCCTTTTTCTGAAACAGCTGCGGGAAGATAACCTATGGTCTCAGGAAATGGGAGTCTGCAGACTTCCCACAAGATTTATCTTATTGTGCTACCGTTGCTTATGTTTTTAATTTCTCAGACCAGGTAGACCTGTACGCCCGCAGCTGTTCTTTCTGCTTCAGCTCCTTCCAAACTAATATTTACTCTGCTAAAAACAATACAAGCAAATTATCTTTGGGACAGCACACAAAAGGAAGATGAATATGTTGACTTCAGAGACAGGAGCCAAGAGGGAGGTGGTGGGAAACAGAACAGGATTCTCTGGAATTAAATACTGGAATAATGAGCTAGTACAGGGAGGTGACTTTAAAACCAATTGTCGGGGCTGGAGAGGTGGCTCAGTGGTTAAGAGCCCTGGCTGCTCTTCCAAAGGACCTCAGTTCAATTCCTAGCACCCACATGGCAGCTCACATCTGTCTGTAACCCCTGTTTCAGGGGATCCAGTGCCCTCACACAGACATATATGCGGGCAAAACACCAATGTACATAAAATAAAAGTTAATTTAAAAATATTGCGGCTAGAGGTGGAGGTGCACACCTTTGATCCCAGCATTTGGGAGGCAGAGGCAGTAGATCTCAGGCCTTGGAAATGCCCACCTTTGCCCCTCACTTTCTACTTTGTAACTTCTCAGCCGCCTCGTTAGTTCGGCCTCTCATTTCTCAGTAGAGTGTTCTGAGGGTTTGTGTTTATGAGTCTTAGAGACGCTAATGAATCAATGACGCTAGCAGCAAGTTCCAGTCGTTCACACCTGGTGACCCACCATCCTCCCTGCCTGCACCTTGGCCACATGCCACGTTTTGCTTTCTCGATTCTGAGGTCGTGTCGAGTACTGCTTCCTGGTGCCCATGTTTCTGTGGCTTTCTTACCTCCTTGTGCGCTTTTCCTGTTTTATTTGCTTAAGTTCCCAAAGGTCCTTTCCAAATGACTCATTACATGGGCCTCATTTCTGACTATTCCAGGCCTACAAACATGTCAAGTGTCCTCGGGTTTACCCACTCTGATTTCCCAGGCTAATGGCTTGTATCTCCCCAAAATGATTCACCCCTGCCTCAGAGCCACTTTTTTTTTTTTTTTTTGACATTCACTCTTTTCAATATCATACATGATACATGCTTGTTAAATTCCTCCCTGTTAGAATGTAAACTGAGACAGGGTTGTCCCCCAACCCCTGGCCCCCTCTCTTCTTTGTCTTTGTTTTGAAGAGTCTCATGTAGCCCAAGTTTGCCTCAAACTCAGTATGTAGCCAAGGATGGCCCTGAATTCCTCATTCTCTTGCTTTGACATCTGAAGTGCTAGGATTACAGGTGTGTGGCACCATGGCTAACCTCTGCCGTTTCTTCTTGCAAGAGCAATCTCAGATGAAGCGAATGAGCAGACAAAATTTGCTTACTTCAGTCTCAGGACAGAAAGTGTATCCTAATTTTCTCTGGGTTTACAGAGAGAAACATATATACAAGCTTAGGAAACACAGACTGGTTCAGTCCTGCACTCGGGGAAAGCATTGTTAAAGCATTGAACCAAAAGACAACTGGGATTTCCAGAGATTTGAAAAATGAATTCTTATTAAAATATTATAATTAAAAAATATTCACATTATATTTATTGGAACACCAAATTGCGACAGTGAACATCTGTGGGGCGTGTTTAATCAACCTTCAGGTTATTTTTTGAGACAGGGTCTTGCACTAAGCCTGATTCATCTAGACCAGCTGGCCAATGAGCTCCATGGATCCTCGCGTCTCCTCCTCCCCAGCCCTGGGATTCCGGTGTGTGCTGCCCTGCCCAGATTTCTATGTGGGTCTGGGAATCCCAGCTCAGTCGCGGCAAGTGCTTTGCCCACTGAGATATCCCCACCCCACCCCACTCAATCTCTTGTTGTCTCTTTTTGAGACAGGGTTTCTCTGTATAGCCCTGGCTGTTCTAGAACTCACTCTGTAGACCAAGCTGTCCCAGAACTCAGAGGTCTGCCTGCCTCTGCCTCTCAAGTGAGTCGCCACACCGCCCAGCTGAGTTTATCGCGGATCTAAACTTTCCTTTTCCTCTGATTCTGAGAGCTTTCTGCTTTGGTGTCTTTGAAAATGTTTTCCTTCTGTTTTCTTGCTTATTTTCTAGAACTTTACAACGGACACTGTTCTGGAGTCGATTCCTCAATTTTCTTATTGTTTATCCCACGTCCACATTTGCATTTCTCTATAACACAGACTCCCAACCTTGTCCTCTGGGCAGTCGCTACCCGCCACAGGGAGGCGTTTCCTGCGTCCTCATCGCATTTGTCTCAGAGCCTCTCCGCCCTCAGTGCACACTCTGGCTTCAGATCTGTCTGAGGAGCTCGGGGATGGGCTCAGAATCTGAGCGTTCCTTCTGCTGTGCACGTGGTCTTCATTATCCGAGATTTTGTTTACTTTTTGGTGTTGCTGATGTTTTTATTGTCTCTTTCTAGCTCTCTTGATTTTCTCCATAGACACTGGTGGTGTTTTTCTCCTCAGCCGTAGCTCCTGGCTCATGTTTAAGATGAATCATTCAGCTGGAATAGATGTCTTTAGTCACTACCAGGCAACAGATGACTTGTCCAAGCCAGATGCTCAGAATCCAGGCTGTTTCTAGGAAACCTTCACAGCATATGTCTGTAATGGATGCAGTAAGGCCTTCAGACACAGCTTTATCAGCAATGTAGCATCACTCCATTGCGACCCTGGATCAAGGCCCTGTGCACCTTAGAGAGGTTGACCATCTCTCCACAAATTCTCAAGCTTTTTAAAACAAGAAGGAAACACAGCATAAGAGTAAGTCCTGGGGCTGGAGAGATGGCTCAGCAGTTAAGAGCACTGACAGCTCTTCCAGTGGTCCTGAATTCAATTCCCAGCAACCACATGGTGGCTCTACAGTGTACTCACAATAAATAAATAAATAAATAAATAAATACTCCTTTTCCACCTTAGTCCTTACTGAAGAACCGTGCATGCACGAGCAGACATACATGCTTGTGCCTGCTGAGGAGCCAAGCCTTCCAGAACACACTGAGGTACAAACATAGTTCCCCTAAGAAACCAAGGGTGAGAGGAGAGCCTGGCCTCAGGGCCCAGTCCTAGCGCACATGTCAAAAGACAGCCTGTCCTCCTTAGGTGGCCCTGGACCAGGATGAGCCACATCTGGATGAGCCACATCTGGTTGCAGAATGAGCCACATCTGGATACAGCAACCAATCCCAACTGTCATGGATTACTCTGTAGTAGTGACAGGTGTGAGGAAATCTACATTGAGAAGATACTGGGCTGTCCCTGCTGTGTACTGTCCATATCCTACTGTGCACTTGTAGCCCCTGCTGCTGAAGTAGCACATTTAAGCATGTCCACACTTGGAACTTGCTGTGGTCCATCTGCTGTATCATCCCCTGAGGGAGCGCTTACCAGGGCAGGTATCTTGGGTGGAGGGGCACTCGCAGGAGGGTGCCATCTCTTTTCAGTGGCCCTAGTAAAGGGATATAGGCAGGGTGTGTCCTGTGTTTCCTTGTATGAGCCGCCCATTCTACAAGTCTTCGCAGTGCTTGATCCCAGGCAGACACCCAAAGGGCTTGCCTGCCTGGATTGATGCAAAACAAAAACAAAAACACCAAACCAAAAACAACAAAACAAAACAACAACAACAAAAATCACGCTTCTTCCTCCAAATGGAATAAGAGATCATTTATCTCAAAAATGTGATGATTATGGCCCGGGATGTGGATTCAGGGTGTCCTATATGGCACGTTCCACTGGGGGGGGGGGAGCAGCTGTTTTTATAGTCACTAAATAAAAGCAAGTTATCAATCAAGGCATTTATCAAATGCATAGGTTTGAGGGTTCAGGTAGGTGAGCTAAAGTGGGGAAACCAACCGGTATTCCAGGTTTCACATGCTAACCAGCAACATCTTAGTCCTGTGTGACAAAAGTCAGCAATTTGCCAAGGACCTACAGTCTGAAGTCTTTATTTTTATGGCCAACAGGATGTTAAGTCAGATACAGACAGAGTGGAGGACAAATGGCTAGTAAGGAGACAGTCAGAGATAAGCTTTTGATCCTTGATCTACCACACACATACCAACTCTCCGAAATCATGGAAGTTCTAATCAAGAGGTTTATAGACTCATCAAACCCAGGGGAGCTAGGAAACTTTCCTCCACATCTTCAGAGTCCTATCAAAGTCACCAAGACCAGAAGGAATGACAGCTGTGTGGTCTGGGCCAGGCATCTTGGACCAGTTGCCAAGTCCTTGAAATACCATTGTAGGTAGATAGCTTCTGAACATACGACTTATTTTCAATCTTTTCAAAGATATATTTATGAAATGAATAATAGAGATACAGATAGATGATGGGCATTCCATGCTAATCAAGGCAAACAGCAGTAGCAAGTGACTAGTAAGATATAAAACCCGGGGTCTGCAAAACGGTTCAGCAGGTGAATACCCTTGCCACCCAGGCCGATGACTTGAATTTCCCTCCCAGGACCCACATACTGACTCTGGCATGCTGTCCTCTGGCTCCCATACACATGCTATGACACAAAAGCACACACACCAGATAAATCTAATAAAAACATTTTTATTTCTAAAAATTAAATACAATATGAAAAAAATGCACCCTCTGTGATAAATTGTATATGCTTGGCCCAGGGAGTGGCACTATTAGAGGGTGTGGCCCTGTTGGAGTGGGTGTGTCACTGTGGGCATGGGCTTTAAGACCCTCATCCTAGCTGCTTGGAAGTCAGTATTCTGCTAGCAGCCTTCAGATGAAGATGTAGAACTCAGTCAGGCAGTGGTGGCGCACGCCTTTAATCCCAGCACTTGGAGGCAGAGGCAGGTGGATTTCTGAGTTCGAGGCCAGCCTGGTCTACAGAGTGAGTTCCAGGACAGCCAGTGCTACACAGAGAAACCCTGTCTCGAAAAAACCAAAAAAAAAAAGAAAGAAAGAAAGAAAATGTTAAAAAAAAAAAAAAAAAAAAAGATGTAGAACTCTCAGCTCCTCCTGCACCATGCCTGCCTGGATGCTGCCGTGCTCCTGCCTTGATGATAATGGACTGAACCTCTGAACCTGTAAGCCAGCCCCAAGTAAATGTTGTCCTTGTAAGAGTCACCTTGGTCATGGTGTCTTTTCAGAGCAGTAAAACTAAGAGACCCTCCTCATTTGAATGTAGTCATACGTCATTCTGTATTTGTCATAAGAATAAATGGGAAGGGACTGGAAGGCAGCTCAGTGGTTAAGAGCGCTGGTTGTTCTTGCAGAGGACCCAGAATCAGTTCACAGCACCCAGCTGGTGGCTCCCCACTTTCTGTAACTCCAATTCCACAATTGGAAAAAGGAGACTCTCACATACTGTTGATGAGAACAGAAGTTGGCCCAGTCACTGCAGAGAACAGCACACAGGATTCTATTGACTAAAACTAAGATGACGGCACAATCCAGCTATGGCACTTCTGGGTGTATACCTGAAGTAAATGATATTAGCATATCCAAATCAGCCAATGTACTGGTGTTTGTTACTGCACCATTCACAGTAGCTAAGACGCTGAACCAACCTGAAGGCCTGAATGGGTCACTGGACGTAGTAGGCACCGTGGTATATCTACAAAAAGGAATACTATTTTGTCATAAAAAGGAAAATTGTCCTGCCATAATGGCAGGAGCTGGAAGGGATTCTGTGAGGTAAATCAGATGCAGAAGGACAAATCCTCAAGCTCCATCTCACCTGTGAAGGCTAAAAGAGATGACTGTGGTATGTATGTGTGAATGTTAAGACTGGGAAAGTATAATGGAGGCTATATAAGGAGTGCCCCAAAGCACTGAGATACAAATAATAAACTTTACAGTAGTACAGGTGCTCTTCAGCTCACAGGCCACTGTCATCCGCAGGAAGCTCTTACACAGCCTATGAATAACTAGGAAAGACTAAGGGCTCCCAATGCCAGTAAGGAGGGGTCAGTGATGGACTCGTCAGCCTGACCCATCAGTCCACGCTGTGTGTGTTCCATGATGCAATATCACACCCCGCACAAGCATGTAGTTAAAACAAATTGTATCAAGACCCCATGTTTCCCTTGCGTTTTCAAGAGTCAGTGAATGCCTCTTCCTTCCAATCTTAACTTGGGAAAGCAAGGTAAGTTTCAGATTTCACAGTAAAATCTGCTCGGAGAGAGAAAGTCAGATTATATTAACTTCATTACTGCCTCTGCCTGGTTTTTCAAATTCCCATTATCCATGGTCTGATTTATTTTTGGTATTGGGTTCATGCTAATATCTGCAGCTGTCAGTATAATTACCAATGTCATCTTACCCTGATGGTTTGAGAACTTGATGTTTCTATATTTAAAAACAGCCATAATCCCTCATCAGAAAAAAAAAAAACACACCCTAAAATTTAAGTTAAAAGTTTAAGTTAGGAGGTTGCCAATCACGTCTTTTGACTCTAAAGAAATTTTAAAATGAAATTATCCAAAGTGGTGCACTTTGTTTTGCCTTGTTCTCTGTAAAAGTTAGTCGAGATAAAGGTAGTTTTAGGTAGAAGAATGCAAGCAAAGTCTTGAGGTGCCCCACGGGTCACCCTCCAGTGTGTACTCTCTCCTTCATTTAATCAGTTGGCCTTTACTATGGACCCAAGACCTGGATTTCTCTCTCATCTAGGTTTGTTATAACTAACCCCATCTGAGGAGGGTGGATACAATGAACACAATCTGTCATCTTAGTACTGCAGACCCATGGCAGAAGAATCAGGATTTTGAGGGTATACAGTTGGCCTCTACCTCCTGAGTGCTGCAATTAAAGGCATGTCCCTGTGTCTTTATATAAATATCTTTTTAAAACAAACAAACAAACGAGCAAAAACAACAGTGTGTATGTGTGGAGGGCAGGAACAGGTACCACAGCATTCCTGTGGAGGTCAGAGGGCAAACCCTTGGAGCTTGGTTTTCTCTTTCTGGCATATGGAAGTCCTCAGGCCAATCTGATGAAAGCGATTCCACAGTTGAGGGTTCCTCTTCCCCAGTGACTCTAAATTGTGTCAAGTTGACAAAAGGAACCTGTGGGAATGAGCATGCATCTCACACACACCACATACGTGCACACCACACACTCACACACATACTCACATACACCACATACGTGCATACCACACACTCACACACATACACATTCACACTCACACACACCACATTCGTGCATACCACCACACTCACACACACCACATTCGTGCATACCACACACTCACACACACCACATACGTGCAATACCACACACTCACACACATACACACTCACACACACCACATTCTGCATACCACACACTCATACAATACACACTCACATACACCACATTCATGCATACCACACACTCTCACACACACCCCACATCACACATACACACACACTCTCTCTCATACATATAATCACCACATACACACATATACCACATACGTGCATATCACCCACATACACACCACACATACATGCACACCATACACACACACACTCATACACACACATACCACACATACACTCACACACACCACATACATGCACACCACATACCACATACATGTATCAAACACACCACATTCATGCAACACACGCACGCACGCGCATGCACGCACGCACAAGGGAATGAGAGAGAGAAGAGAGAGAGAGAGAGAGAGAGAGAGAACAGGAGTGATGCTTGCTGGTGCTGCCTGCCTCCACTGCAGCAGACACAGGACAAGGAGCATGAGGAATGTCAGCAGTTTTTTTTTTTGTTTGTTTGTTTTTTCCCCACAGCGGCACTTTTGGAAACTATAATGAAAGGGGAGAAAGGAGCAGAAGGGGAAAGCTAGGCGTCTCCTGCCAGGGTCAAGAGCCGCAATCTCATTCTCTTTCTGATGTTTCCACTCAGAGCAGTGCTGCAGTGCCAGGAGGCGAGCCAGGAGGCAGCTTCCACCCACCACGGTGTGAGACTGCAATGTTACCCACTGTGGTCCATGCCCTCCTAGAGAGGCTGTCTCACAGCCAGTGCTGTCCAAGCAACATCTTAAGTCACTAAAGAACAGAGGTTATTAAAGTTACACAGGCATTGTTACTTCTTATGCCTGCAACAAAGAGATACAGCCAATTAGCTCACAATGTTGCCTTACCCAAAACCTTGAGATTGGGGCTCTGCAGAGTGCCGGTGACTCATCACATCCATTCACAGTTCCTGGTGCGTCTGTATTGCTTTGTATGCAGTATGTCATGCAGAAGGCTGAACAATACTGGCAGCAGCCAAGCATGCACCAACCTGTGTGTGCCCATTCCCTGAAGTGCACAGCTACACTCAAGCACACACACTGTGCCATCACACTCTTGTGAAGTTTAGACTGGGCACAGCTCACTGGTGGTAACCCACACACAGATCACTCATTGTAGAAGCTAGAAGAGAATGTTCTAGAGTGGTGAACTGTATCTATGAACCAGGTAATGTTTCAGATTACAAACTGGCCATACTGAATCCTCACATTGGTGCTTTTTCTTTTCTTTCTTTCTTTTTTTTTTTTTGTATATAATATACAGCTCAACAGACTCTACTGCCGTCCTGTCTAAAAGTCACTGGGCAGATAATGGGATTAGACTGACAAAATGTACCTGCATAGACACAGCTGAAGAGAAAATCACTGAACTGGAAGATTGGGAGGAGAAAGTTATTGGTAAAGTGACAGCTCCATCGCTGCCCGAGGTATCGAGCTCGGGCGTAGGCCTGGGGGATTAAAGAAATACTCAGACTCGGGTCATCCTTGTGAGAGAATGCCAATGCCTTTACTGGGCAGGTTCAATATATACACCAAGCCAGGGAAGGAAAAATACAAACTCAGGAAAAAACAGGAACTCAACTGGGGGGCAATAGGATGTCAAGTGTAAATTCCCTTCCTGGGGCATCATCCTTCAACAGGATGTTTTTGATCTTAGAGGAACCGCAGAATGTTACTTAGTAGACAGCAGCATACGGAAAGGCTCAGCCAGGGCATAGAAGCTCTTTGGGGTCCTACAGCAAAGACTATCCTTGGCCAAAGTAGAGTCGGCTTCCTCCAAGAACCTCCCAGCCAGGAGACCACTTGAATAAAACTAGGGTCCCAACGTAGCCCCACTTTGTCTTGGCCTACCCAGCTAAATCCTGGAAGTATTCTCCTAAATCATCACCAACTTTGTTGTTGTTGGTGGTGGTGGTGGCAGTGGTGGTGGTGGTGGTGGTGGTAGTGGTAGTAGTAGAATGTACATGAATTTTTGTTTGTGGCTGGTGCCCAAGGAGACCAGAAGAGGGCATTGGATCTCCTGGGACTAGAGATAAGAGTGTTTTGAGCTGCCATGTGGATGCTGGGAATTGAATCTGGGTTCTCTGAAAGAACACCCAGGGCTCTTACCCATTGAGCCATCTCTTCAGGCTCCCAGCCTCAGCTCTTGATATCTGATCCAATTCATCTTCATCTTCCACACTAATGCCTCCCTTCAGCACAGCAAGCTTTCAATGAAAAGATGAATAAATTTTATCATTTATTAGTGACAGAAGAAAATTTAGTAGTACAATGGACTTACTTCTTTGAAACGTAATACAATCTGAAGATAAACCAATGTGATATTATTGTGATATTTACATGCTGAGGAATAATGGTAGCAGAGCCAGGGACCGGAGTTACAGATGGTTATGAGCCATCAGTGGGTCTGGGATCCAAACAGGCAAGTGTTCTTAGCCACCACATCATCTCTCCAACTCCATGGTATTATTTTCAAATCATTAGATTTTGTTTTTCATCTTTGAATTTGAGTAGGAGTCCTTGGGGTCGCAGGATCCTCTCTGCTAAACAAGTTGCACTGAATAATGATAGAAAAATATTAAAAGTCACTGTTTCCATAAGGAAACCACCATGTTTCTCTATGAGCAGAAAGCTTTATCTTTATATGTGCAGTAAAAACTCTGATAAACATAATAATCAAAAATATGAATCAAAGGACCCTAATTCAATTCCCAATACCCACATGCCAATTGTCTGCAACTCTAGATCTAAGGGATCTGACAGCCTCATCTGGCCCCCATGGGCACCAGGCATAAGCAAAAGACTCATACACATAAAACAGTTAATTAATTTAAAGATAGTTAGTTATGATTTAGCATAATACTTCCCAGGATTTTGCTGAGGCAAACCTAGGCAGGGTGGAGCTATGCTGAAACGGTAGTTTTTATGCCCTGACAGCACGTGCAGTAATCTGAGGTGTTTCCCTGCTTTGCAGGGTGTGACAGCTTGCACATGGAATGTGTGTGTCCCTTGTTCAGAATCAGGGTTGCAGTGACGCCGCGTGGCACGACACAGGCAGGTGCTGTCGGTAACGCTGGATTCCTCATTTACTTGATATCAAATTCATATTTGTACTTTCAGAAAGTTTTTACTGTTACTAATTTTTTTCATGATGTCTACATTCAGTCATGTGACCACACACACATAGGGTCAGAACCCTCAGTTTGAGAAGCTCTAGTTTATGCAGCTCAATGTGAGCAAGAAGGGGCAAGAAATATTTTAAGAAGTATTTTAAGTTCTCTCTTCTCCACCCATCTTTCTGCAGATACCCATTAGCAATCTAATCACAAAGCAGCGGGCAAGGGAGCTTAGGTGACACTTCTGTGGTCAGAGCCGGAAGAGAAGGGTGGAGATTACAAGAGACAAGAGAGAGTGACACAGAATAGAGAACTAGTTAGCTTTGGACGTCCAAGGAAACCTCTGTAGGGAATTATCTAGATCAGATTGGCCCGTGGGCGGGTTTTCTTGATGCTAATTGACATAGAAAGGCCCTCCCACAGTGGGCGGAGCCATTCCTGGACAGGTAGTCCTCTGGGTTGTTCAGGATTGCTGGCTGAAGGCTAGACAAAGAGAGCAAGCCGGCCAGCAGCATCCTCTCTGTTTCAGTTCCTGCTTGAGCTGCTCTGGAGGGGTGAGGGCGGAGGTGGGGTGGGGTGGGGAGAGACGTGATTTGTAAACTGAAATAAATCCTTTCGTCCCCCAAGTTGCTTTTGATAGTGTTTTTTATCACGGACCCGGACAAGACTTTACAATGGAAGGGGACACGAGAGACGAGGAGGACACAGGTGCTATGAAGTGGGTAATGGGAAAGATAGTGGGGAAGACTTACCTGGGGGAGGGAGGGGAATAGAGAGAGAGAGAGGGATAAATAACACTAAGGATATTTGAAAAAAACCTCAGGGAATCACATTACTTTATGTTTACTTAAAATTACACATATATTACACACACATATGTATTTATATATATTTGAAATTATGCCACTTTAGGTGATAATTCCCCCCACAAGCCCCTTAGACTAAACAAAAACCCCAGTGCCAGGCATAGCATCCTTATGAGTTGTTGGTCATCATTGTCCAAGAGACCTCAAACAAAACTGGCTATTGCCGAGACCCTCAGTGCACCCCATAAAATGAAGGTAATACCTATTGCTGAAGACACCATACACTTCAGATGGGAAACATAAACACAAAACAAACAAATGAAAGACAACACTAAAATGAAGTGGAAAAAAAAAAGAAAACATTCTCTGCAATAAGCAAGAGCATTGCTTAGCAATAATAAACCATTTGCTGGGGCTGGGGAGATGGCTCGGCAGTTAAAAGCACTGACTGCTCTTCTAGAGGTCCTGAGTTCAATTCCCAGCAATCACATGGTGGCTTACAACCATCTGTAATGGGATCCAATGCCCTCTTCTGGTGTGCCTGAAGACAGCTACAGTGTATCCATACCCCACCATGGTGTACAGGAAGGGTCAGAGATCAACAGGTACAGCATCCATGAGTGGTTTACTGTAGGGAAGGAAGGATTATCTGACCTAACCTTGGGTTGCAGGTTTGCTCTCCTAGCCTTGCATGGGTGCTGCCCACTGAGCTGAAGAAAATTGATAGAGCCCATGGGTCTGTGGGGCAGAGGAAGCGCTTAGTTTGAGACTCCATAATTGTGAGATGTCTATGAGCCACCCAAAAGTAGTCAGATCTTCAAGGACAGGGGAAGCCAAGAGGGGTCCATGTGAACAGAAATGGAGTGAGATTGGGGAGGGTCTCTAGGGAACTGAACAAGGGGATGAAAAGGTCAAAGAGTCAGGATGGGGCCTTGTAACACTCCCAGGCAAGGAGCACAGGTAGCCCAAAGCCTCTAGAGGGGACAGACATTTCCCCCACAGAGGATCACTGTAGGCCTGATGCCTGCACCTGCTCCAAGGAAGGCCACTTGCTTCTTATTATCAGCTGTCTTGGGTTGGCACACAGGTGCTGGGTTTTATGAGAGGGCCACATCACTTTATTTCCAGGCTTTCCCTTCCCAGATTCCTCGCCACTGGACAGCGGCTCCCTTTCTTTCTCTGCCTAGTCCCTCATTTCGGCTCACCTTTTCTCTCGCTTTTTTGTTTTTGAGACAAAGTTTCTCTGTGTAGCCCTGGCTGTCCTGGAAGTAACTCTGTAGATCAGGCTGTCCTGGAACTTGGAGATCCACCTGCCTCTGCCTCCTGAGTCTGAGATTAAAGGTGTGGGCTGCCACGGCTTCCTTAAAAACAAGAATTCCATTAACCTACATCCCACTTCCCTTGGGGCCTCTGTCTTAATCAAGGTTTTATCGCTGTGAGGAGACACCATGACCATGGCAACTCTTATAAAGGACAATATTTAATTGGGGCTGGCCTACAGTTTCAGAGGTTCAGCCCATTATTATCATGGTGGGAAGCATGGCAGTGTGCAGGTAGGCAAGATGCTGAAGGAGCCACAAGTTCTACATCTTGATCTGAAGGCAGCCAGGAGGAGACTATGTGTGTTTGACACTGGGTATAGCTTGAGCATTAATCCCTAAAGCCCGCCCCCACAAAGACACACTTCCTCTAACAAGCCTGCACCTCCTCCCGTAAGGTCACATCACCTAAAGTGTCACTCCCAATGGCAAAACATGCAAACATGTGAATTAATGGGGGCCAAACCTATTCAAACCACCAGTTTCTTTTTCCCCTCTCCTGAGTCCCCTTATAGCTTTGAGACTGACATACAGATGCACATATAATTTTAAATCTAGGTTCCGGTATGTAAGAACACATGAAGTGTTTGTCTCTCTGAGACTGGCTTATTGCAGTTAACATGGTATCTTCAGTGCCGTCCATTTCCTTGCAGATCCCATTCTACAGCACATTTGCAAGTCTTTATCCTGGAGTTCAGTCCCCATCTGGTGTGCCATTAGCAAAAGCCTCTCACTCTGCAGCAGTCTCTGATTATCTCCTTTGCTGTGCAGAAGCTTTTAGATTTTGTATTACCCCTCCTGTCAATACCTAGGATCATTCTGCTACTATAGAGACTGTTCAGAAAATCCTTGCCTGTGACTATAACTTGGGGTGCTTTACCCACCTCCCTCTATAGATTTCAGCTCCAGGTCTTACCTTGAGTCCTCTGGTCCATTTTGAAGGGACATAGATCTAGGTTAGTTCTTCTACATGCAGAATTCCAGTTCCCAGGAACACTTTCTCCCATGCATGTTTTTGACAGCTTTATCAAAATTAGACAAAAGCACCTGACCACATAGCCTTCTAAAATGCTGCTAAAAAGAAATGTTATTACCAGGCATAGGGGCACATGCCTTTAGCCAGCACTCCTGAGGCATGTTGATCTCTGTTAGTTTAAGACCAGCCTGGCTACATAGGGAGTTCCTGAACCTCCAGCATTGTATAGAGATCTTGTCTTTAAAAAACAAACAAACAAACAAACAACAAAAATCAAAAACAAAAATGGGCTGGAGAGATGGCTGAGTGGTTAAGAGCATTGACTGCTCTTCCAGAGGTCCTGAGTTCAATTCCCAGGAACCACATGGTGGCTCACAACCATCTTTAATGGGATCCGATGCCCTCTCCTGGTGTATCTGAAGACAGTGACAGTGTACTCACATATATAAAATAAATAAATCTAAAAAAAAAAAAAAAAAAAAAAATTACAAACAAAAGGAATCTCCATGTTAAGAGTTTAAGCTTGGGGGGAGGTGTTGGAGAGATGGCTCAGAGGTTAAGAGCACTGCCTGCTCTTCCAGAGGTCCTGAGTTAAATTCCCAGCAGCCACATGGTGGCTCATGACCATCTATAATGGGATCTGATGCCCTCTTCTGGCACACAGGGGTACATGCACGTAGAGTGCTCATATACATAAAATAAATAAATCTCTTTAGGAGTTTAAGCTGGGGGGTTGGGGGGTAGGAGGGTGGCTCACAGCTATAATTCCAAGAGTAGAGAGGGCTGTTAGCACAGGAAAGCTTCTGAGGCCAGCCTGTGCTAACCAGTAAGTAAAATCTGTTCTCAAGGAACAAAGACAAACAAACAAAAGACACACACACACACACACTCTCTCTACTCACTCACACACAGACTCACCCACACTAACTCACAATCACACATACACTTACACAACACACACTTCCTCACACACACATGCACATACTCACAAGCATACCCGAATATCCACTCATACACACTCTCCCACACACTCCCACACTGACACACATTTGTGTATTTCCTTAGCACACTCATATATATGAGTGAGGAACTGAGCCTCTTTTCCGAACTTACTGGCTATTTACATTTCTTTTAAAATTTGGCTATTGCAAGTCATTTTTTTTTTTCTATTCTTGATATTCCTATTATTCTACAGCTTAACGGGATTTAACTCTACTATAGTGTGAGCTCTTGGCTATGAAATTTTAATTATTTTGTGTGTGTTGGGGGGGTGATGCTCACAACAGCAAATGTGTGGAGGTCAAAAACAGCATGCAGGATTTATTCTCTCTGTCCACCCTGTGAGTCCTGGGGATGGGACTCGGGACTTACTTCTGACACACACCTCCCAGCCCCTCCCATCCTCCTTCCCCCTCCTTTTCCCCTCCCCCTGCTATCTTCCCGGCTCTGTGATCACATTCTAACACCTTCTCACATTGTCATTCTCCTCCCAGGGGCACAGCTCCTCCTCCCCAGGGATCCAGTTGATTGGCTTTGTGTTCTTGCTTTGATCTTACGCTGGAAGAGGTGGGTCCTCACCAATGATAAAGGTGTTCTGTATTTTCCTAGTACACTGCATTCTTCTCTTAAGTTTCAACTTCTGATCCATCTAAAAATCTATTTTGAGACACAGCGAACACTAGGATCTGTTCCTGGCGAGCCAGCGGTTTCAGCGTCAGCCTCTCCCTTGGCATAGTCTAAACGCCACAGTGATGCTTGGGCTCTTCAGACGGCTTAATAGTCTCCTGTACCCAGCCCTGTGTAATTGCTGAAGCTTTCTAACAACCTTGATAGCAAGGAAAATACCTGTACCATTCTGTGATCAGTGCTCCAAAGGCTCATTACACACGTGCTTGTATTCACAAGCTGTGGGTGAGGATTGCAGTGTGCGTCTGTGTCTTACAGTATGCGTGCTTTCAGAGGAACGATGAAGTGCCTCTGAATAACTGGGCTAGTCTGGGAGCTGCAGAGATGTTTGTGTCAGTGTGAACCAGAGCCGAGCTTGCAGGGAAATGAGGAGAGAGCAGAAGATGCTCCCAGAGGAGGCTGACACTCAGAGGCCTGTAGACTGAAACAAGCAAGACAGAAAGTTGGCTCGGATGGTTCTCGGCTATTTTTAGATACATTTAGGCCCCCTGGCCCAAGAACCTTTCTTGGTTCTCAGCAGCTCACCAGAGTTGCGTCTGCCAGATGTATACCTTAGAGCAGATCTCTCAGCTTGGGTCTGGGTGGAGTGCCAGCTGCAGTCAGTGGACTCCTGTTCCCCTGGATGCCTAGGGACCCAGGTTCTTATAACACGTGTTATGTTCCAGTGCTCCATAGTGTTCAAAGAAATAAGTCTCATAATGTAGTCAGCACTCCTGCTCCCAGAACGAGAAGATCATGTCCTTCTGCAGGGACACTGCTTCTTGTGAACTCACACACACCACACACATACACACGGTCACACATACACACATACATGCACATAGTCACACATACAGTCACATACACACATATACCACACACAGTCACACATACTCACACACTCATATACATGCATACACACAGTCATCACACATAGACACATACATACACACAGTCACACATACTCACAGTCACACACACACACACACAGACACACACACACACATACCACAGGGCTGTGGCTTGGGCTTTTCTCTCTAGGCTCAGAGGTTTTCAAGCAGGAAACTCCTCTCTTAAAAGTCCTCTCATCCCACAAGGACTTCAGCCCTACTTGCACAGGAGCAAACCGGTGGATCTTTAGGAGAAGGCAGGCCTTTGCCCTCAGCCCTTCCTTCCAGGCCTACTGAACCACAAGGTAGAATGGTCCAAGACCACACTATCCTTCTAGCTTTGATTGTCAATTTGACATAACCTAGAGTCATTTGAGAAGAAAGCCTCCATTGAGGAACTGCCCGGTCAGATTGACCTGTGGATATCTTCACTGGGGATTGTCTTGATGTCAGAGGGCCCAGCCCACTGTGGGTGGCACCATCCCCTGAGCAGGCTGCCCTGGATTGAATAAGAAAGCTAGCTGAGCATGAGCCTGTGAGGCATGTGTCCAGTAGACTTCCTTCACGGTTTCTATCTAAAATCCTGCTTGAGTTCCTACTCTGACTTCCCTCACAGATAGCCTGGGACCTGGAAGTATAGTCAAATAAACCCTTTCCTCCCTTAAGTTGGTTTGGGTCAGAATGTTATCAGAGCAACAGGAAATAGAATAGGACAACCTCCCAGTCAGGCTTCTAGCTTTGGGCCCTCTGAGGAGCCAAGAGGCTGCACCAGAAATGAGCTCCGAGGCCCTCTGGGTCTCTGCTGTCCCTGGGCTGTCCTTCTTTGTTATCTGACCTATTTGGCTTCTTCCAAGCTGTTTTCATCCTGACTCAGTGATGTTCAGACTAAAGAAGCACACCTGTTCCCATTAAGTGCATCTCTGGGAATCACCACCACAGATAGGCTTGAGAGTGTGTCTGCACAGCTCTGTGTTCCCAGTGTGCACCCACATAACCGGGACCCACCTGCCTATTCACCATACCCCATTCTAGGTGTTCTACTCCACACACCCTCATCCCAGAGAGATTGACAGGCCACACGGAGTCATGTGTGCTCTCAGAGTGGCCTCTCCTGTCCTAGCTGGCCTTTAGTTCTGTTTTTCCCTCCAAAAATGGTTGACCTGGAAACTAGGAAAATAAACTTATCTTGTAGCATGTGTGGTGACCTAGGAGTGACCACAGTACTAGAAGCTAAGGCAGGAACAAGTGCAGAGCCAGCCTGGGCTACATGGGCAAACCTTGTTTCAAAACAACACAGAAAACAGGGTACTGGGCTCCATTCTCCTTTCAGCCTTCCAGCGCTGACACAGAGGCTCACAATTGCCTGTGACTCTAGTTCCAAAGGATCTGAATCCCCATGGGTGCCCACACACACATGGTACACACACACACCCCACAAATAAGCACATGTAATAATATATAACAAACAATATATAAGCATAATAATACATCCTTTCTATTAAAAAGATTATTTGCCTTGACAGATGGAAGACCAGCAGGCGGGGTGTCTTAGGGTTTCATCGAGACACGAGGACCATGGCATCTCTTATGAGGGAAAACATTTAATTGAGGCTGGCTTACAGTTTCAGAGGTTCAGTTCATTACTATCATGGTGGGAAGCATGGCAGCGTGCTGGCAGACATGGTGCTGGAGGAACCAAAAGTTCTGCAGGAGACTGGATGTATTTCACACTGGGTGTGGTTTGAGTATTTAAGAACTCAAAGCCCTGCCTCCACAGTGACACACTTTCTCCAACAAGGTCGGGCCTCCTAACAGTGTCACTCTCTGTGGCCGAGCATTCAAGTACATGAATTTATGGGGGCCAAACTTATTCAAACTATCACACAGGGGGTGTCCCTTGTGAGTTGGGGCAAGATCACATCACCTCCTCTTCTGTCTTGGGTTTAGGGGGCTGAGCAGGAAGTTAGAAGATAAAGATGTGGGAAGCTATCTAGGTGGGTCCTGATGGGACACTGAGATAACTAAACCTGTCAGCTTAACAGCATCTACTGAGGACGTCTGAGACTGGGTGTCTAGGCTGGGTTTAACTGAGGCGGGAAGACACATCTTTCCCCCACTCCCTTCCCTTCTCCCTCTCGCTCCGGCCCCCCGCTCGCTCCGGCCGAAAGGTTTATTTATTTATTTATTTATTTGTTTATTATATGTAAGTACACTTCAGATCTTATTATAGATGGTTGTGAGCCATCATGTGGTTGCTGGGTCAGGACCTCCAGAAGAGTCAGTGCTCTTAACCACCAGCCCGAGAAGACCCATCTTGAACGAGGGTGTTACCAGTGCTTTAGGCTGGGGTCTCTGGTACCTGACTGGAGACGCGATGTGACCGCAGTCTAAGCTTCTGCCAACGTAATCTAAGCTCTTGCCAACATACGGTCTCTGCCATTATGGACAGTACCTATAACAGTGAGTCACCTTTTCTTCTTCAGGTCCCTTTTGTCAGGTAGTTTGTCATAGCAACAAGGGAAGTAACTAATTCAGGGCCAGAAAGGATTGGCTACCCCCAACGTGGCAATGATTTTCGCCTCCATCCTCTTGCAGGACAGGCTAGGGTGAAGTGGAAGGGAGGAGCCTGGGAAGGTGAAGAGGTCCTGGCCTCGGCGCTTGCGGAGGCGGTCCCCAGCAGGCTGCGCCACCCACGCTGCCTCGCTCCGCCTTCCGGACTCCCGCGCCTCCCGCACCCCGGAGGCGCCTCCGCTTTCCAGCAACCCGCTGAGAGCGCAGCGCGCAGGTAAGGTCTGGATCCGCGCGCAGGGGTGGGATGGAGCAGGCTGCGGGAAGCCGGGTGCGCGGAGGGAAGGACTAGGCACCGTTTCCCGCAGAGGGCCCCAGGCAGGAGCCGAAACCCGGGAGCTGGGCACTGTCATCTGGCAGGGACAGGACACCGCGTCACGAAGCATTCCAAGACCTGCAGATGCAGGGGACCGGCCAACTCCCGAGTCCCCACCATGATCCCCAGGGCCTGACAGCTGTCTGCTGGTGCTCGGCTCCCGGAGCTGGAGACACCCCGCGGGTCTTTAAGGGTGACTGCATGCTGGCAGTCACCAGCACAAGCCAATGGAACTGGCTTTGCTGGTGTGCTTTGAAGTACAGCTCAGCCCGAGCCTTGTGAATATTCCTAAGAGGGGGTTCGCTCTACCCCGGTGCTGTTCACAGGTGGAGCGACCCACCGGAGAAAAGAAGAAGAAAAAAAGAACACACATGCGCTCACGCACGCTTTTGTGGTTTTATTTTCAAAATTGCTCTCTAGCTAAAGTTTTAACCAGTCCACTCTTCCAGCTTTACATTTGGGGAGGGGACGCTGGGGCTGGAGTTCCAGCTTCCATCCGTTTCTGAAGTTCTGGTTTGACTGCACTGTTTCTAAAGAGGCTTCGATTTAGATGACGTGTTCAATATTAATACATTCAAATTTAACCACATGCTCATTCTGTATTCTCACCCCTACAGCCCGGAGAGATGTTTACCGTGGTGACCCGCCAGCCATGCGAACAGTCAGGTAAGTGTCGCTCACTGGATGCTAGGCTAGCCTGGTTTTGTCAGATCCGGGGAGAATCCCAGCTTTGGTTCATAGCTCTCCATCCGTATCTCCTGTGAAAGGCTGTTTATCTTTGTTCCGAGACTTCGTGGCTCACCTGAGTTTCACCCTTGGCATTCTTCAGATAAAAGTAATGCTTTTCCACAAAGCCACAGGAAACAAGGGCTAACACGAATGTTTGGCTTAAATGGTTTTTCCTGTTTGTATAATCCATTATTTTGGTTCTTGTGGTTTCCTTACCTAGCTATGCGTAAGGTTTGTGTTATGTACTGTGTTATGTATTGTTGATGTGGGGATGAATCCTGACAGAGTTGGATCGCTCTGAGTATTATGATAGGCTTCACAGGACCACCTCTGCCATCTGTCTCCTGTCTCTGTCTCTGTCTCTCTCTCTCTTTCTCTCTCTCTCTCTCTCTCTCTCTCTCTTTCTCTCCCTCCCCCCCCCCTTTCCCACACACTTGCAAACCTGCCCAGCTTGGCTGCCTGCTGCCTGGCTTCCAGGCTCCCCAGTAGTTTTTTCCCTCAGCTATTCCTGCGGAGGTGGGAGAGAGGGGCGTCCACTCAGCTAGCCCTCCCCTTCCTAGGCTCCCGTAGGCACTTGCAATTAACACTGTTTGCTCAGCCCTCCCTACTCCACAGCTCTAGACTGCGTTTCTTCGTGAATGAGACTTACCCTGGTCTGTTCACTTTGTAATAAGCTTTTTTGCTGGGTAAGTGTTTGCTGAAGGTAATCACAGCTTTTGACTCGGAAAGTGCTGAAGCTGGAGGATCCCGGAGGCCAGACCCTGGCTGTGGTCAAGAGAGCTTACATTCCACACACCCCTGCCCTTGAAGAGGCTCCTTAGCTATGCCCTAAACTGCTGATTTTGGCTTCCAAAAGGGTCTGACTTGAGGACATAAAGACCAATTTATACTTATATTTTTGGAAAGAGCAACTGTACTAAAGAAGATAGTTTGTATTGCATTGCACATTTCCCCAAAAAATACATTGGAATTTTAACAGAGAGGGTAAGGTTCCACATACAAGCTAATCAGTTACATTCTTTCCAAAGGTAGATTAAATTTGGCAGATTGACACTATTGGGTCTTGTTAGGGGGTGCTGGGGGGAATACCTTAAACCTTTGTGATTGACACTGATGTTTGAAAATAGCTGTGAGTTCATCTTTGCATAGTCACTGGTTCCTGGCTGGCTGGGGAAGTTTTATTCAGAAGCACAGAGAAGTGATCCAAGGCCCCTCTGATGCTCTGAGAGTCAATGCCACAGGTTTAGGCTCTCCTCCAGATCTATATGGCTGCTTGTGAGGTGAGTCACCTCACACACACACACGGGTTAAGTGTTTCTAGAAGTGCAGTTTGGAGTCAGGTGGTAAGCTTAGAGTTTTGATAAATATTGACAAATCATCTTCCATGGATGCCATACCTGCTCATACTCCCCCGACAAGGGAGGAGAGGGTGTTAAGTACCCACCTTTAATATCAGGAAGTGTCTGTCATTTGTCCTCATTAATAGGCAGAAGGAATTGGCTCTTCGGAGCAGGCTACCCCACCCTCCTCTGACCGCTTTACAGGCAATGAGCAAAACGATTGCAATTGGATATGGGGCTGTGTCTAATTTGATTATGGTGGTGCATGCAGCCTTTGTTTTCTTCCAGGAAAAAAAAAAAAAAAAAACAAAGAAATAAAGAGGAAGTAAATCATAGGCTTCAGAATCATAAGAGGGAATGTTCTGGAATAGGGCTGAATGCATCCATGGTTGTGGAAGGGTTGGGGTGGTGAAAATGACCTGACAGTCCTCATCCCACATCCGCAGGGCCACCAGAGGGACTGAATGCTTGGAGACAACTGAAGAGTTGAGTGTTTATTTTAAATAATTTGCACTTAAACAGTCAATTTAAAGAGAAATATTGATATTTTCTTATCTTCAATTATGATATCACATTTCAGCCATTGGGTACTTCTTTGTACTTATGCCTTAGAGGTTCTACAAAGAGTATTATTTAGACAAGGTTTGTTTGTTACTTTGTTTTTTTTAATATGAAGGTTCTTATATAGCCCAGGCTGACTTTAGACTTTCTCTGTGGCCGAGGCTGGACTCAAACCCCAGATCCCTCTGCCTCTGAGCCCCCCACCTTTGGAGTGCTATAATCGTAGGCAGGTAGTATCAAGCCCAGCCAACTTCAATTAACTAGCTTTTATATTTGTAAAACTACATGTAATTGATAGAAAGAAAATTGATAGACCTTAAGTTATACTCCCAAATTCTGTAGTCTCACCTTCTCAAAGCTGAGACTTATGTTTTACAATTGTGTATGGGATTCCTTCATTTATTTGAGATAGGGCCTCACTATGGAGCTGACCTGGAACTCACTATGTAGACCAGGTTAGCTTTGAACTCACAGAGATCCACCTGCCTCTGCCTACTAAGGTCCAGGTGCCACCAGGCCCGGCATGTATGCAATTCTCAAGAATTACAAAATACAAAAGGTGAGTTGTACCGAAGAAGCTGCTTTGCTTTGCTTTTCAAGTTTCCCCCCAAAGGATTTAGAAGGACTTGTGGAGTTTTGACAAATGCAGGCGGGCACTGTCACCCCCATAATCCTGTTAATATGTAGAGCACACCAATCACTGCAGAAAATGCCACCTTTCCTTCCCCAGAAGTCCCTCTGCAAGCCTTCAGGGGCTCCCTCTTCCTGTTTGTGTTGACTACTTGCTTTACGGCTTCGTAGAAACAGCGTCATTTCCACTCGCTAAGATCCACGGTTCTAACTTCTTTCACTGAAATTAAGCAAAGGATTGTATCCTGCTTTAGTAGAAAACCCAGATTTTCAAAATTCCATTTTGCATTTACATATTTACTTGCGTGGACATGTGTGTGTGTGTGTGTGTGTGTACACGTGCGCATGCGTGGCCTGTGTGTGGCGGTCAGAGATCGACTTTAAGATGTCGCTGTGCTTGGCTCCTCACTGCAGGCTTCAGGGCCCTCTCGAGGACTCCAGCCATCGTCACCTTGGTGGTCCTGCTTGTGAGCATTGTGGTACTTGTGACACTTACACTCATCCAGATCCATCACCCACAGGTTCTCCCTCCAGGGCTGAAGGTAAGCCAGAATGTCTGTCCGTCTGTCCCCCAGCATCAGCCATCCTAAAACCACAACTTAAGGGAGGAACTCTCCCTGCCTCCACTGGAGAGAGCAGTGTGGAAGAGGTCTGGGGCTACTGGGTTTGTGATGTTTAGGGTGCATCAAGCAGTGGTACCTTGTCCAGGGACTGTGTGACTTTGCTTCACTTCTGACTATTGGATACAAAATAGAATCTGTACCCAAGAATTGTAGATCTTGTTCACTTCCCACTCTGACCAGTTTATAAGTTCCTGGAAACTGTGCAGTCTGACTGTGTGAACAGCGGGAGACACCGGTTCCTGGTTTTAAGAGTGTCGAGAAATCTTCTTGAGCCATAGTTGTGGTCTAAGGTCTTGTCTTAGGTCTAGGGCATGTGTGTGATCTCTCCAATCCCCCTGCAAAAACCCCTGAGGACTTTAGCATGTAGGTCCAGAGACCTCTCTGACTTCAGCCCCACGTAGCCTCGTTGCTTGGCCTTTACTCTGAGATGGATGGTAGAGCAGGGGTTAGGCCTTGAAAGAAAGTGATGGTCACTGAGCCCTTCAGTCAATTTGGAAATCAGTCGGCAAACATTTTACATAGTACCCTAAACAGTGGTATTTTAGGCTCTGGCAGCTATTCAGAGCCTCTGCTCTGTTGTCACTGGGCCTGGGGCTCATTAAACATGCATGAAGTCTTGTTAGCAGAGGAGGCTCCAGGAGCCCAGTCACTTCTCTATGTTATGTGACTTTCCCTTGACCTCACATCTTCTCTTCATCTTCTTGTCACCAGCAACTGCTCAAAGGTTGTATTTGGAGTAGACATTTTCAGAAAACAAGGAAGTAACGTTACCTGGGGTTCCGTGACTTTGTCTGGTATTCTGAAGGACTGACATAAGACCTTTTCGTTCTGATGTTTTGTTTGTTTTTGAGTTATGGTCTCATTACACACCTCTGGCTGTCCTGGAATGCACTATTAATTAGACCAGTCTGGCCTTGAATCCCAGAGATCCGCCTGCCTCTGCCTCGATAGTACTGAGGTTAAAGATGTGGAATATTTTACTTAAGAATCTCAGTGGCTAGACAGATATCTCAGTGGTAAAGAGGGCTTCCTGCTCTTGCAAAGGACCTGAGTTCAGTTCTCAGAGCCCATGTTGGGCTACCTACAACCTCCTATAACTTCAGCTCCAGAAGATCTGATATCCTCTTTTGGCCTGCAAGGGTTACCTGCACTCACAGGCACCTATACCACACACATGCATGTGCAATAAAAAATAAAATGAAATGTTTTTTTTTAAAACTCCGTTCTTATGAAGAATTTAAAGGAAAAAATATTTAGCCTAAGCCTTAGTCCAATGATAAGCCGTTCTGCTCAAGGCATCAGCTGAGGGAAGAGAAGCTGTTCTTCTGTGGTTCAGGCTTTGCCTTTTTCTCCAAACTATGAATAATCTGGACTGCAGCTAAGATCGTACCCTGCCTTCACACTACATATGCTCTTCTTGGTTCAGTGAGCACCGCCCCCACACACTGGCTTTGTTCTCTTTTAACCTTCATGTCAACTGCAGAGATGGCAGAGCCACCACTGGTGACCCCTGTTTTGCAGGCGAAGAGACAGACGTTTGTCTAGTGATTTTGTTCTAGCAAGACAAAATCAGCCCTAGCTTCTCACAGCCAGACTCTCCTCCTCCTCCGGTTTCTCCTGATGCTGAGTTCTAAATGGAGACCCCCGGGAGGAGGGCTCAGCCTCAGGTGAGAGCTGTCCTACATTGCTTTCTAATGCTATAATAAAAAGACAATGATCAAGGGCTGCTTGGAGAGGGTGGTACTTCAGCTTCCAGTCTATCCTGAAGGGAAATCAGTACAGGAGCTCAAGATGGGACCCTGGAGGCAGGAACGGAAGCAGAAGCCATAGGGGAACGCTGCGTATTGGCTTTCTCTTCTTGACTAGCTCCCCATGGCTTGCTCCTGATGACTTGCTCAGTTTGTTCGTTTAAGCGTGTCGTTACACACCCCAGGACCATCCCCTATGAGTAGCACCGCCCACAGTGGGCTGGGCTCTCAGACATTAATCTACAACCAAGAAAAACATCAATAGACATGCCCACAGGCTAGTCTGATGGAGGCAGTTCCTCAATTGAGGTTTCCTCTTCCCAGATGACTCTGGGAAGTTGTGTCAAGTTGACAAGAAGACAATGAATCCAACCAGCACCAGAGCACAAGAAGCAAGGCAGGGGGTTGGGGGGAGGCACTGATTCAGGAAGCCTTGTAGAACTGGGGGATAGGAGGGGAAACTGAGACCACCTTAGAACACTGTAGAGCTGCACACCTGAGCACCACATTTCAAAAGGACCAGCTCTAACTGGACTTCAAGTTTGCCTCTCTCTATAGACGAGGGGATAGGCCTATCCTGAGCCTATGCCTCCCCTGCCCCCTTCTAGAACACGCTGTGGTTCTGGTCCTCAGAAGTCATGGTCTCAGAGCGTGGATATCACCACTGGCTTGAGAGGTGGACACAAGGTAGCTAGCTACTTTCGGGAGTTGGAGCTGAAACTTCCTGTCACAATGGACGTCATGGTGCAGTATTCATCGCACATGCGTTCGTGGCGATACTGGTGCCAGCAAAGCCACTGGGCTGCCAGCTAAGTAAAAGGACAGTGTGATGTATGCTAGCGTTAATAAATGACCATGTCGCTGGCTTGTGTATTTTTATACTTGCTTTATTATTATGGGGTGTCTCATTACTATTGACTAAACAGCTGGCAAGATTGCGTACACCTATAATCCCAACGCCCAGAAGCCAAAGCCAGCGCTGGCTACATCCTGTCAGAGGGACAGAAACAGAAAGAAAGGATTTTCAATCCATTTGGAAACAGATGCTGGCCCTAGCCACGGTTGCAGGGCACAGAATTGGCCTGGTTCTGACGGTCATTTTGCTTGAGTGGAACGAAATGTGAGCACACAGATGCTCTGGGCAGTAGATGCTGGGACAAATGACTGACAGCCGGCTGAGGAAATTCTGCCCGCAGCTTTGCTTGGGGTTAAGAGCTCCATGCTTTGGTTTTCTGCGGCATGCCAGGGGCGGGGTAAAGAACTGCAGGAGCGCAGTTCAACGACTCAGAACCTTTTAGCCTCGGTAATATTTACGTTCTCATGCCGCAAGCCCAATTTCGCTTGTGTGCAGCTGGCTGTGGGTTATGAGGCACCGCTTCCCCCCTGTGCAGGGTTTGTTACTCCCCCTACCGTGGAAGGGTATGACACCTGCTCTTAAATCCAGCCTTGACTTGCCTGACCTTGACTGATGCAAGCAGAGCCATTAAGAAAACCTCAGTCGGGGTCGGAAATATCCCCAGTTCCTTGTGTTACTGGTCTGACCTGCTCCGCAGCCTGGAGAGTAAACATGATGTCATCCCTTTCGGTTGCCACTCAAGCTCCCACCGGCTCTGTTACCACAAATTCCAAAATCTCCCCTTGGAGGGTTTTCTCTCTCTCCCCAGCATGCCCATCTATGTTTGAAGCGTCTCCACCTGTTCCCAATAGCCCGCTGGGTGCCGTTTCTCCTTACAGCCACTGGTTGTTCACCATTGAAGATGGTCCTGTAAGGGTTCAGGGATGGGCTTTCCTCTGTGAGCTACTCAGGCCTGTTGGGTAGAAGACCACAGACTTTTTAGTTTACTTGCCCATCCTCTACTGATGTTCCCAGAAGTACAGTCACTGAGTCAGGCTGGGTGAAAGTCATTTCTGTTAGCCCTCGTAGAGCCTTGCTCAGTTGCCTAGGTGACCGCACCTTGGGGCCCATGCTATGCTAATTTTGAGGTGGCAAGGAGTGGATGACTGATTCCTCCCAACGTAAAAAGTCCTGGATTCCTTCCTAATACAAGCCGGTCCACTTTCCAGCCAGTTTTGCAATGCTCCGTGGGTACAGTTTGAGGGGATCTTTTGTTCAAACAAAGGCAGTATATGACACAATGTTAGACATGTTATCCCACATTGTCCCAAAAAACCAGGTTTCCTAGGACTCCGTGAAAGCCTGGAGACTCTGAGTATAGACAGGTCTGAGCAGAGCGTTAATGAGGCTTAATCTCTGGGCTGTTCTCATGTGTCAAGTAAGATGGTGATTATACCAGCCTTTTGAAGGCAATAAAGCTTGCTAAAGCACCAGGTAAAGTTAGCTCCCAGTGTACATCTGCCCAGGAGTCTGTGAGTGCTAAGAAGAAATCTAAGATGGCTGACCTATGACCTGTCACCTACACTTCTCTTTATGGCAGAAGATCACACAGTATTCAAGTGCTGGAGCACAGGCTTGTGAAAGACTGTTCTAGTCAGGCAGCAGTGGCTTACACCTTTAATCCCAGCACTCAGGAGGCAGAAGCAGGCAGATCTCTGAGTTCAAGGCCAGCCCGGTCTACAGAGTGAGTTCCAAGACAGCCAGGGCTACATGGGAAAAGGAGGAGGAGAAGGAAGCAGAGGAAGGACTGTTCCTTTTATTTTATTATTATTTATTTATTTGTATTTATTTTGAGACAGTGTCTCTGTGTAGTTCGGGCTGGTCTGGAACTCACAGTGATCAGCCAGCCTCTGCCTCCTGAGTGCTGGATTAAGGGCATATGCTGCTTGCTATGCCTGGTGGCACATACTGCATGTATCATGAGAACCACATTCAAACCATGCTTCTTTTTGACCGCACACTGGACAGAGGGTTGCCAATGGCTGGCTTTAGCACCCATGTGTTGAGTAAACTGTTGGGGGTCAGTGCTTAGAGCCACTGATGGGGGTGGATCCAGATACCTACAGGGGCTGCTGCCAAAGGCAGCAACAATTAGAGAAGTTACTCAGCAGACTTTTCTTTGATGAAACAAAGAATAATTTACTGGGGCTGCCACTCCCTGTGGCCATCGGAAAAAACATAAACTCTTTTAACTCCTTGGGGCTGGAGAGAAAGAGAAGGAAAGAGAGAAAACACTCTCTCTTTCTCTTCCTCTCTCTCTCTCTCTCTCTTACACACACACACACACACACATTGAGTAGATAAAGCAAAAGGTAGTCCAATAACTTCATACACAAATATATACATACATGTATACATACATACAGAACTAGAGATAGACGTATACACATTCACACATAGAATGGTTAGAGCAAAGCTCCAGCAAGCAGGCTCCAAGCATTTACATATACACATACTTACATATAAACACAATTGGTGGATGGAGCAAGCTCCAGCATATAGTCAGACAAGCTTTACACAACACACACACACACACACACACACACACACACACACACACACACACACACAGTTGCTGGGTGGAAGGAGCAGTGTTCTAGCCCCCTCCCTTTATTCTTTCTCCTATAGCTTCCAGAGCTAGCAAAATCTTTCAAGCAGTATGAAATTAAACTGTGATTATGTTTTAGTTTTCTTCTAGTGAATGATTATGAAAAAAACAATGTGATCTCCAATACCTTTATAAGAAATAACATTAAGCAACTTGCTATAGATTAACAAAGTGTAAGCAAGCAAGGTACTTTTTTCGGCCAGTTTCTCTTTCTGGCAGGCAGCAAATTATGGTTACAAAGAAAGGAGTAGTTATTTTATTATTTATCTTTAAAAGTAATCTTGTAAGAATCTTAAAAAATCACGAATCTAACTTTTATATAAAAACCAGTCATATCCACCTTAAATCCTCAGAATACTCATCAGCAGTTCTTATTAAATTATATTGGGAAGTTGAGGGCAAAACTGGGTATAATAAACCAATCATCACCAATCCAGCCTCAGTGAGAGTCACGTCAGCCAGTGCTGCATTGTTCTTATTCCCTGACCATAAAGAAACCCTCGCTTAACTAATGACTGTGCCTTTATGAACTTAAGATAGCTCCCAAGATTTTCTACATCAGAGCCAGGAGTAAAAGATATCTCAACCTGGTGTCACTAAAAATTGTATATTTCCAAATGTTTTCTAAGGGTGGTGGTCATTGTCGACAACCTACATCTCTAAGTTCTTTCCTAGGGTGGTGATTAAATCATTAACCTGCTCCAGTAGTAATGTCTGAAAGAGATCAAGCGTTAGTACTGTGAATGCCAGAGATACTGCCCAGTGAGGGGCGGGAAGCCCCCTTAAAGTGTTCTTCTATTTCTTAGATTAAGAGGGATGTGAAGGCAGCAAGCAGAACAGAACTCTGTAACAGTGTAAAGTCCTCAGGACACGTAGTTCTCAGGGTCGGTACCACATGACATTCATCCATATGGCTGTGGTAACCCATAGGCTAAGTTCCATGAGTTCTAAAGTCACTTGCGGTTCCTCCTGTATGTCCCTCGGCAGAGGGTGACCGTGAGTGACCATCATCTGCCTAGCTGAGTTGAAAAAGAGTTTCACTCCATCCCTCTTTACCACATCCACAGTGTGCCCAGTGATTCAAGCAAATAATCTGCAAATATGGGATAAAATATATTCTTCTACTTTGCAAGCGACAGTGGGCATCTGGGGAGATGCTTTGGTGGGTAAAATGATCTTTGCAACACACAGAGTGAGGAGCTGGTGCCATGGAACCTGTCTGCAGTTCTGGGAGGTAGAGACAGCCAGCTAGCCTGGCATTGGTCAGTGCTGGATACAATGAGAAACCTTGTCCCCCAAACCAGGTGGAGCGGCTGGAGAGAGGCTCAGTGGTGAAGAGCACTGGCTAGTCTTCTAAGGGCTTCAGTTCAGGTCCCGGCACATGGCAGTTCACAGCCATTGCAACCCCACTCTCAGGGCATCTGCTGCCCTTTTCTGGCCTCTGTGGGTACCAGGCATGTACATGGTACACAGACTTACACTTGACGGCAAAACACCTGAACACACAAAATAAAAATGGGTCTTTTTTTTTTTTTTAGAGGATAAAGAATAATGAAGAAAGAAAACCAGTGCCAGCCTCTGGTGTACTCAGCATGGACACACATACATACCTGTATACACACTCATAAACACCACATATGTCAGTAGAGGTGGGTTAGCAGCAGAGTTGGGTCCTGTCTGCCCATCAGCAGGTGCTGGAGGGTCGAGCTACTGTTGAAGCCCAGTACTAGTTGGCATTACAAGGAGTGGCTGCTCTGCCTTCTTTCTGATCTTTCCCTCGGACCCTGAGGCTTCACACTCTGGGAAAGCTCTCTCCCTTTGTGAGGTTTCAACACAGACTTGGGGAAAGGCAGGGCCCTCTCATTCTTTCTCCACTGTGTGTGTGTGTGTGTGTGTGTGTGTGTGTGTGTGTGTGTGTGTGTATACCAGGTCCGGCAGGGCCAGTGACAGCGGTGGCAGTCAGCTCCTCAGTAGGAAGGAGGAAAACCGTCTGCTCCCTCCAGAGGCCCTGGCCTCCTCAGGGCCTGGCTTCAGTTTCCACCAGCACTTTAATCTCACTGGGAGTCTCTGCCTGGGACTGATCTGAACAATGGCAGCCTTGTCTGCCACAGGGGCTGTCTTGTCAGGGTCCCTATCAGATTCATCAGGTTGAAGGGCTGAGATTAAGGAGCTGTCCGAGAGCCAACGCTACTGATTTTCTCCTTCAGTAGAATGGAGAAGCTGGGATCCAGGAGCTGGGGCAGGCAACTGCTCTGGAAAAGAGAGAACTGGAACTTTCCTGTGGGTTTAGAACCAGAGAAGTGCTTAAGTAAATATTCCGAATTTCACAAAAGGCACGTTGGAGCTATTACTGGAAGACAGAATTTTATGAAAAATTGTTAAGGAAAGAGCATTAAACGCACATAATCCTGTGTACATATGTAGAGTGTAATCACATCCTGATTTAAAAAACAAAACTGGGGCTGGAGAGATGACTCAGTGGTTAAGAGCATCGACTGCTCTTGCAGAGGACACAGGTTCAGTTCCCAGCATCCACATGGCAGCTCACACTGTAACTCCACTTTCAGGGGCCCCGACACTCCTTCATGGGCACCACGTGTGCATGTGGTACATATACGTACATGCAGGCAAACACACATGAGATAAAAATAAAATAAATCTTTTTTTTCCAACCTCTTTTTATTTATTTATTTATTTTTCTTTTTGTTTTTTTTTTTGTTTTTTTTTTTTGAGACAGGGTTTCTCTGTGTAGCCCTGGCTGTCCTGGAACTCACTCTGTAGACCAGGCTGACCTCGAAGTCAGAAATTCGCCTGCCTCTGCCTCCCAAGTGCTGGGATTAAAGGCGTGCGCCACCACTGCCTGGCTTATTTATTTATTTTAACTCCAGATTTTATTCCCCTCCTGGTTCACCCTCCAACTATTCCACATTCCACACCTCCTGTCTCCATGAGGATGTCCCCACCCCCACCCTACCAGACCTCTAAACTCCCTTGGGCCTCCGGTCTCTTGAGGGCTAGGAGCATCCTCTCTGCCTAAGCCAAGATACTTTCTTAAGTTACTTTAAACTCAGGATTGCCATGCTTAGATTTGATTTTCTGAAAATACAAAATCTATGACTTGGGCAAGGCAACATGTCAATGTTTTTCACTATGTGTGACACTGTATGTGAAGTGAGGGATTACTTTCAAGGTCACGTCCCTGGTGATTTATGATGTGATGCACTGTGGTTACTGCAGAATGAAGAAGGATAAGAACAAGGGATGATGCCCATTCAAGATGAGCCAGGTCATCTAATGGAACTATCTGCATGCTGTCTGGGAGCCTGGTGGAAGGGAAGGTTGGGGAGGGATAAATAAATCTTTACAAAAAAACAACACACAACTGTAGCTAGGCATGGCGGTACCCCCTGCAGTCCTAGCACATGGGAGACTGAGGCAGAGGGGTCAAGAATTTGAGGCCAGCTTGGAAGACAGTAGGATTCTACCTCTAAATAAATATATATATCTACATATACGTGAATCTATGAAGCCACATAGGGAGCAGGCTATCTGACAATAAATGTCTCGAGGTTAAGACCATAGTTAAACTGGAGCCACTGGTTTGCCTTTCCTCTCTCACTTCCTCTTTATAACTCCAATAATTTTATTGTTTGGCTTTTCTATGTGTGATATAAAGGCCCTCCATCTTAGTCTAATACACACAAACATATGTATACACATATATGTATTTGCATACATATATGAATGATATGGGGAGGTGCACGTGCCCTGTGTACATTCGGAGGTCAGAGGACAGCTTTGCAGAGTTAGTTCACTCCTTCTGCCTTAACATGGGTTCCAGGGATCAAACTCAAGTCCTCAGGTTTTTCCAGAAAGAATTGTACCCATTAAAAACTCCCCCCCACCTTTATTTTTTAGATAAGTCTCACTCTGTAGCCAGGCTAACCTAGAATATATAGCAATGCTGCCTCAGCCTTTCCTCCACCAAGTGGGTCCCAGGGGTTGAACTCGGATCATCAGGCTTGGCAGCAAGCCCCTTTACCCACTGAACCATCTTTTCTGCCCTGTTCACAATTTTGCAATGTTAATAGTCCATAATTAAACTCTGGCATAGCTATTTGTATTCGCAGCTTCTCTGTGCAGCTCTGGTCTGGTTCCCACACAGCAGAGCTTGGCTGAGCTGCAGCAGTCACTCTAGGAGAGCACAGGTCAGGTTCTGGCAGGTGGCTCTACCAGGATCGCTCCCAGCTGGGGAGGCCCGTCCTAGTTAGAGTTTCACTGCTGTGAACAGACACCATGACCAGGGCAACTCTTACAAGGACAACATTTAATTGGGGCTGACTTACAGGTTCAGAGGTTCAGTCCATTATCATCAAGGTGGGAACATGGCAGCATCCAGGTAGGCATGGTGCAGGAGGAGCTGAGAGTTCTACATCTTCATCTGAAGTCTGCTAGCAGAATACTGACTTCTAGGCAGCTAGGATGAGGGTCTTACAGCCCACACCCACAGTGACACACTTACTCCAACAAGTTCACACCTACTTCAACAGGGCCACACTTTCTAAGAGTGCCACTCCCTGGGCCAAGCATATACAAGCCATCACAGGCCCTGTACCTGCAGACATGTGGATGATACTGGACAGAGTGGGCTATGAAAAGAAAGCATGGGGCTGGAGAGATAGCTTAGCTGTTAAGAGCACTGACTGCTCTTCCAGAGGTCCTGAGTTCAATTCTCAGCAACCAAATGGTGGCTCACAGCCATCTGTAATGGGGTCTGGTGCCCTCTTCTGGTGTATCTGAAGAGAGCAATGGTAGTGTACTCACATGCATAAAATAAATAAATCTTTAAAAAAAAAAAAAAAAAGAAAGCATGAAGTTGGCGGGGTGGGTGGATGTGGGGGGAGTGCATGATAAGGAAGAGTTGGAGAGGGAATTGAGAATTGATATGACCAAAATAATATGAGGCATATACGAAATGCTCCAAGAATAAATAAAAGTGACATCCGAGTATTCCATTGTGAGATGAATGCTCAGAAGGGCCCAGCCTGCTACCAACTCTTTTCCTTTTCCCTTCAGTATGGAATTGTGCTGGATGCCGGCTCTTCCAGAACCACTGTCTACGTGTATCAGTGGCCAGCAGAGAAGGAGAATAACACGGGAGTGGTCAGCCAAACCTTCAGATGCAGCGTGAAAGGTAAATGGGGCAGGAGGCTGAAGTACCATGTGGCTGTCCATCTGCGGAGGCAGCCTGGTCCACTCTCTCCCACTCCAGCCCTCTGCCTCAGGGGATGTCAGGGCAGTGAATGGTGGAGATTTCCTCCTTCGGTGGTCTCCTAGGTGATGGTGGGGAACAGGAGACATTCCTCCGAACAGTGAGGGCAGTAGGCAGAGTCAATATTTTCTCGTACAAATTCTCCAGCTCTCAGTATGCACAGGATAATGTGGTAAAGCCAGATGGTACATGCTTGTAGGACAGTGTTGTAGGAGAGGAACACACACACATGTGCACACACAGACAGAGAGATGGACAGACAGACACACACACACACACACACACACACACACACACATGCACAGAGGCATGCCTGGAACCAAGCCATGTATGGTGGCTTTCCCATAGCAGCCACACTTCATGGAGAGGCAGAGACTGATTCCTACCTGGGAGATGCTGTTGAAAGAAAACCCTGAGCGTCTAGGCCTCTGGGATGAGCTTGGGTTCACCAACTGTTGTGGCTGGCCACCATTCTGAGAAAACAGAGCCCAAATTAGTGCTGGAGAAGCCACGTGTCATTAAGGGTGTGACGCTAAGCCAAACTTTCACTCTGTAATTTCAGCCGGAGCCTGTGGTCTCTGCTCCCTCAGAGTATTTGTGGATTCTTGAGGTGACAGCCTTCCAAGGAAAGATGGTGTGCTGAGGGCCCCATGATTGCATATTGTCACAGATGGCATCCAGGATGCCAAGAGACCCTTCTACTGATAGACGACTAGCATATGAGGGTGTATGGTATGCACAGGTGTGCCTATGGCAGCCGGAAGACTACCATGGTTAGCAGTCCTCAGGCACTGCCCTCCACCTTGGTTTGGATTTTAATTCCTTCTTTGTTTGTTTCTTCCTTCCGTCCTTCCTTTCTTTTTCTTCTTTCTCTTTTTTCTCCTCTTCCTCTTCACCTTTCTCCTCCTCCCCTCCCCCATCTCTTGCTGATCTGGAGCTTACCAGGGAGCCCCAGGGACCCTCTGGTCTCCACCTCCCCAAAGCTGAGATTACCAGAATGTACCACTGCACCCAGCTTTTTATATGAGTTCTGGAGATCAGTGCTTATAAACACATGCCGTGCAGACACGCGGAGAACACCTTATCAACAGAACCGTCTCCCACTCCCTGATTTTTTATTTGAAAATCTTTTTTACTATTGTTTGTTCTAAGGAGTGCTAGTGAGTTCTGACTGCTTGCTCTTCAGGCTCTGGAATCTCCAGCTATGAGAATAACCCCCAAGATGCCCCCAAAGCCTTTGAGGACTGCATGCTAAAGGTCAAGGAACAGGTCCCAGAGCACCTCCACGGATCCACCCGCATTTACCTGGGAGCCACAGCTGGGATGCGCTTGCTGAGGTAAGGGCTAAGGGCACAACGGAGCCCATGTGACCAAAATGGCCAAGGGCATCATTCTGTTTAGGGGAGCAAAACCAGGAGAAGAAAGCCTATACTCTACTGTAAGTTTAGGCTTTGATAGCTGGGAAACTTTTAGCCAGTATTTTAACACCAAGAAAGACATACTTCTAAAATTGGATTCCTTCTCCATGGTGATTTTACCAAGAAATCTAGAAAAGGTCTGACATGACTCCTGATCACTGGGTATCCTGTGCTTCCTTGGAGAACAGTTATTGTTTCTGGCATGGGTAAACAGTCAGCTAGAGTCTGTGGTAAGTTCACGCCTTTTCCACGTTGGCTCTGCCCCTCTCGCAGAATGTTCCGGAAACCTTTGTAAGATGATACAATGCCTGCTCCTCACCCTAGTTAAAGCTTCTGGAATTTTTATGGAGCAAACATCTCATCCACCCACTCTGTTCCTGCTGAATCTGTAGACATGACACTGCTCCCAGGGACATTAAAGAACAAAACAAAACATTTAATAAAAACCAAACATATCAGGTTGGGCGGTGGTGGCGCACGCCTTTAATCCCAGCACTTGGGAGGCAGAGGCAGGTGGATTTCTGAGTTTGAGGCCAGCCTGGTCTACAGAGTGAGTTCCAGGACAGCCAAGGCTATACAGAGAAACCCTGTCTCGAAAAACCAAAAAAAAAAAAAAAAAAAAACAACAACAAAAAACCAAACATATCTTTTTTATGTCTTTGTTTTGTTAAAACAGGATTTCACTCTATCTATTGCCTGGGCTAGCCTGCAACTCACTATGTAAACCAGGCTGTCCTTGAAATTGCAGCCATCCTCCTGCCTCTGCAGATTATAGAGGTCATCCACTATGCTAAGTTTAGCATCTTTTCTCATTGTTATTTTTGTTGTTGTTTTGTTTTCCTGTGCTGGGCTTTGAACCTGGGCTTTGTGCATGCCAGGCAAGTGCTCTACCACCAAGGTACATCCCCGGCTTTTTCTGTTTTTTCATTGTAGTAGTGTTGGCTTTGAAATAGAATTTTAGAAATCATTCCAGAAAAAGACAGAAACGTAAATCTTTCCACAGTACAGGCTGCTGGGGCGGTGGAAGTAAGGAGCTCTGCTCATGATCCCAGCAGGAGAAAACAGAAAAGACCAGGCGCGACCAGGTGCTTTAACACCATCACCGAAAGAACCCCAGAGCAGCTACTGCTGGATGGAACCTTTCCTGGTGTTTCTTTGTCCTTACCATTGCCTGAAGCAACCAGGGCCTTTTCCTCCTTCCCTTCATAAGCAAGTAGGCACCTGGCTTCCCTTTCCCCACTAACAAAGGGATCTCTCTCTCTCTCTCTCTCTCTCTCTCTCTCTCTCTCTGTCTTTCTCTCCATCCACCCACCCATCCATCCATCCATCCGTCCGTCCGTCCGTCCGTCCGTCTGTCTGTCTGTCTGTCTGTCTGTCTACCTTTTCAGAGACAGGGCTTCTCTGTAGACCTGGATGTCCCGGGACTCATTCGGTAAGCCAAGCTGGACTAGAATTCACAGAAATCCAACCACCTCTTCCTCTAGTTCTGACTTTAAAGTCGTGCACCACCACTGCCCAGCCATGTGGGCTTTATCTAGAGCAGTGGTTCTCAGCTTCCCAATGCTGTACAGCCTTCGATACAGTTCCTTATGCTACGGTGACCCTGACCATAAATTTATTTTCATTGCTACTTCATAACTGTAGTTTTGCTATTGTTATGAATTGTAATGTAAATATCTATATGTTTTCGATGGTCTTAGGTGACTCCTGTGAATGGGTTGCTCAACCCCAGAAGAGCTGATCTGTAGGGTAATATGTCAGACAGGAGCTTTGGTGACACTGTACCTTGGTGGCTTGGTAATACTATGCTGTCAGGCTCTGAGGGTCAGATAAATGCTGGTGTTTTTCTGTCCAGGAACACGAGGATCCACATGCCCACTCCTGGTAAAACTCTCTCAAGGAATTAGAGGTTGAACCCTCCCTCTTCCTGTTCCCCGCTAAGCTCATGGTTTTGGCCAAATGAAGCTCCTTTCTGTGATGCCCCAGAGTCTGTAGGTTATTGCTGTGCTCTCTCCAGTCTTACGTTCTCCACTGGCCTGAGCCAGAGCAATTCAGACAGGAAGTCTGATTACCCACCTCCTGAAGAATGGACCAGCCTGGGGTCGGGAACAGCGATGGCAAACGGGGCTTCTATCAGAAGCTATTTTCCTACCTTGTTCCAGCAGGGCCAGGAAGAGGATGTTTCCTCACTAAGGGATTGATGGACACCCACCATGCCTCTGTGCTCAGCCTCTTGTGTTCTGTGCCTTGCATAGGTTGCAGAATGAGACAGCGGCTCGTGAAGTCCTTGAGAGCGTCCAAAGCTACTTCAAGTCCCAGCCTTTTGATTTTAGGGGTGCTCAAATCATTTCTGGGCAAGAGGAAGGGGTGTATGGATGGATTACAGCCAACTATATAATGGGAAATTTCCTGGAGGTGTGTGGAAAGAAATGCATGGTTTCTAACCTCTCCATTTGTCCCGTCCCCATGGGAGACAGCAGAGGTGGAGGTCCATGCTCAGGGGGAAGCACTCAGGGACAACAGCCAAGGAAGGGCTTTGACATCCTGGACCATGTTGCTCATTTGTAAGAAATCAGGGGAGGATCTAAATTAAACACCAGGATCTGAATGTTTAGAAGGGCAGCTAAAGAAGACTCTTCCAGAAGGCTCTGTGACTGCCTGGAAATTACAGAGCCCTCAACTTTGTCCAGAGTCCCCAGAGAGAAGGAGTCTTCTTCACGTTGTATCCAAAGGTCTCCTTACAGTCCAGTCCCTGCAGAGGACACCCAGACCACATCCCAGACTAGACTTTTGAGCCCCCACGAGTATATTTTGAATTTTCAGATTAATTGGCATGATTAATATTTGGGTAATCTCACATGAAACTCCACCTGTCTAGCCTCCCTTGGCTTTAGAGGCCTTAGATTCAGTTACCAGGGGTCACATTTTCTTTCAGGGAGCTACTAGCAGGGTACCACACAACCCAGGCTCTAATTTTTTTTCACCTACCTACCTGTCCACTCTACACACATGAGCTGCATGCATTTGTGTTATCTCGCAGATCATCTTATCCCTAAAATAAGAGAGGACCAACCCTGGGTATACCCATGTCACCCTGCCTAGCAGTAGCAGCTGGACCTTGGGTGGAGAGCCCCAGCAAGCAGAAATGGTGTCTTTGGCTTCTCTTCTCACTTCCTTTTCCCATTATGCAGAAGAACCTGTGGCACATGTGGGTGCACCCACATGGAGTAGATACCACAGGAGCCCTGGATTTAGGCGGCGCCTCCACCCAGATATCCTTTGTGGCAGAAGAGAAGATGGAGCCAAACGCCAGCGACACGGTGCAGGTGTCCTTGTATGGCTACACATACACTCTCTACACGCACAGCTTCCAGTGCTACGGCCGGAACGAAGCAGAGAAGAAGTTTCTGGCCATGCTTCTGCAGGTACGGGGGTAGGAGGGTCTGAAGCAGGGAGGAAGTCTGCACCCAGAGTCTATCCTCACTCCAGTCTGCTGAGTGGATAGAAATAACACTAGAGTCTCATGCAACCTTGGGTTTCCTTCTTGCCTTCACCTCCTGTCTCCCTTTTCTCCTCCGTTGTGTTAACCACTTCCAGCAAATGGAAGTAAGAAAAACTAGGGAGGATCAGGCTGCAGTGATAGCTTGGTGGAGAAAATGCCTGCTGTTTAAGCTTAAAGGCGTGAGTTCGAGTCTCTAGACAGGCATGGCTGGGTGTATTGGTACACACCTTTAATCCCAGAACTCGTGAGGTAGAGGAAGGAGGTAAAGGTGAGTTTGAGGCTAGCCTGGTATACATAGTGAACTCCAAGCTAGCCAAGGCTATATAAATAAGAAAAGGTCAGGCATGGTGATGCATACTGTAATGTAAGTGCAGGGGTGTAAGCAGGCAGATCCCTGGGGCTGCCCAGCCAGTCTGTCCTACTTGGACAATTCCAGACCACTGAAGAACTTATCTCAGAAAACAAAGTGTGGCTGGGCCTGGTGGCACATACCTTTGGTTCCAAAACTTGGAAGGCAGAGGCAGGCAGAATCTCTGTGAGCTCGAGGCCAGCTTGGTCTACAAGTTCTAGGATGGCTGGTGCTACACAGAGAAACCCTGTCTCGAAAAATCAAAAAGGGAAGAAGGAAAGATTTGTTGACCTTTCAGAAGACAAGAGTTCAGTTCCCAGCATCCACATAGTGGCTCACAACAATCTATGACTCCAGTTCCAGGGGATCTGATGTTCTTTTCTGGCTTCTGTGAGCACGTGCACGTGTGCACACGCATACACAGAAATAAAATAAATACTTAAAATGGCTAGGTAGAGTAGCACGCACCTTTGGTCCCAGCATTCATGCCACAGAAGCAAATAGAGTCTCTATGAATGTGAGGGCAGCCCTGGTCTACATAGTGATTTAAAAGCCAGGACTACACAGTGAGACCCTTTCTCAAAACACAAAACAACAAAGGCGTGAGGAACAGCACCTGACACTGACCTCTGACCTCCACAGGTATGTACACACATTCACCTGCTCGTGTACACACACACACACACACACTCACATTCACCTGCTCCTGTACACACACACACACACACACACACACACACACATTCACCTGCTCTTGTACACACACACACACACACACATTCACCTGCTCCTGTACACACACACACACACACACACACACATTCACCTGCTCCTGTACACACACACACACACACACACATTCACCTGCTCTTGTACACACACACACACACATTCACCTGCTCGTGTACACACACACACACACACATTCACCTGCTCCTGCACACACACACACAGACACATTCACCTGCTCCTGTATACACACACACACACACACACACACACACATTCACCTGCTCGTATACACACACACACATTCATCTGCTCATGTACACACACACAGGTCCTCATGCCTGAGCAGCAAGCACTTTACTGAGCTATCTTCCTCACCCCTCTCAATTTTTTTTTTTTTTTTTGGTTTGTTTTTTTGTTTGTTTGTTTTTTGAGACAGGGTTTCTCTGTGTAGCCCTGGCTGTCCTGGAACTCACTCTGTAGACCAGGCTGGCCTCGAACTCAAAAATCCGCCTTCCTCTGCCTCCCGAGTGCTGGGATTAAAGGTGTGCGCCACCACTACCTGTCATAAACTATTTTAAAATAAATGTTTACGATTTTTATTGTTAGTCAGTGTTTGATTTGTCTGCCTGTTTTGTACATGTATGTTCCAAATCACCTGAACCATTCTTGGCAGGGATGTGTGGGGTGCAAACCTCTCAGGATCCTTGCTCTCTGTCCGGCAGCAGCGCACAGCGCTGTGGTGGCTCTCAGCCTCTCTCTTGGCGTCGCAGGGTAGTGGTGGGGAGAATCTCCAGAAGGAAAGTGTCCCATCTCACACCTCCCTGTCCCACCTCCAGAGTCCTTCCACAGAAGCCAGCATCAGCAATCCCTGCTACCCTCAAGGTTATAGTACCACCTTCACCTTGGGCCATGTGTTTGGCAGCCTGTGCACAGAGAAGCAGAGGCCGGAGACCTACAACCCCAGTGATAATGTCACCTTCACGGGAACTGGTGACCCACGGCTGTGCAGGGAGAAGGTGGCTTCCGTGTTTGACTTCAGTTCTTGTCAAGACCAAGATGCCTGTTCCTTTGATGGCATTTACCAACCCAAGGTTCAAGGGACATTTGTGGTAAGAGCAGCTGAGGGGGGAGGGGTGGAGAGCCTCCACGCTCCTTTCCCTTGCTCTGTCCTGCTTCTCACTAGTCCCTTCCCCAGGTAGCTCCATAGCATATTCGTTTGGAGAACTCAACTGTCTCTGTCCTGCTTACAGGCATTTGCAGGTTTCTATTACACAGCCAGTGCCCTAAACTCTCTGGAAGCTTCTCCCTCACCTCCTTCAATGACAGCAGCTGGGACTTCTGCAGACACACTTGGATTGAGGTCAGTATTAGAAAAGAGAGGATGAGCGTCAGGACAGCCCGTACAACAGTGCTTCGTGTGTGTGTGTGTGTGTTGTGTGTGTGTGTGTGTGTGTGTGTGTGTATGAATGAGCATACATATTTACGTATTTGTATCTGTATGTATGTGTATTTGTGTGTTTACTGGCTCTAGAGGCAGTGGGACCTGAGAGAATGGAGCCAACCAATGAGGCAGACTGAAGTCTCATAGCCAGCTTTATTCAGAGCATGGGACAATTCAGACTCACAAGAGTCACAAGGACAAGTCTCCATAGAGGCCATAAACAAAAATCAGTGGCCGGTTGTAACAGAAAATCTGAGGTAAATCACTCCTATCTGGTACACCTGGAAGAAGCACAGAAATGCATTCCAAGAACAGTTCTGTGTCCTGAAGAAACTGAGGCCACAAGACTCTTTTCTTGTTTTCTTGGTGTTTTCTCGAGAGCACTCAGAATTTTCCCCTCGAGACTCCGTTCTTGATCATGTCCCAATGTGCATGTGTGAATGTGTGTGTGATACATGGGTATGTGTGTACATACAAGTGTATGTATGTATATATGCGCATGTTGTGTGTTCAAGGTTAGCATGGGCTAGGTGAGACCCTAACTGAAGTGAATAAATGAAAGAGAAAAGGCTCAGTAGGTTGAAGCAGCACATGGTGTAGATGACCTCGTGACCTTCTGGATTCTGATGCAACACTGGGTAGGAGTCTTGGCTCTTGTGCAATTGTGTTCATGTCGTTTTCATCTTGAAACCATGAGTGATGGGTTTTGAAACCCTGCTGTTGCCCTTGGGGGCTCCCACACGCACCTTTTGAGATGCACCTGCCTGCTCCCCCTCTCAGGTGTCTTTATCCCCTTTCCAGCTCCCGTCTCTGCTCCCCAGATTTGATGAGACATACGCCCGGTCCTACTGCTTCTCAGCCCACTACATCTACCACTTGCTCGTAAATGGATACAAGTTCACCGAGGAGACTTGGCCTCAGATACGTTTTGAAAAGGAAGTAAGTCCAAACACGGAGCGTCTTGTCTTCTTCCTCTCCGTAGAAAGGTTTGTGGAAGAGAGGTCAAAGGTTATAGGATGCTCTAATCCTGTTGATCACCTGTTGATGCCTCAGGAGAAGAGGTGACAGAATTTAAAGCAGTTGTTTCCAGAGGGCTGCAGACAAGGAGAAGGCTGGAATTGAGTGGATGAATGGGGAGGCTCCTGAGAGTGGGGCTGTCCGGGCATGCCAGATGCTGGCCTTCAGCTCAGGGCTGGAGCCCAGTCAGTGCCAAGGAACTTTTTGGTGAGACCATGAAATACAAAAAGTGTCTGAGACTTTTCATACCCAAAAACTGCAAGTTGAGCCCACTTTTTCTTTTCTTCCTTCCTTTCTTCCTTCCTTCCTTCCTTTTATTCTTTCTTTCTTTTTTTTTTGAGACAGTGTCTCACTATGTAGATCAGGCTGGCCTAGAACTCACTAAGTATATCAGGCTGGTCTGGAACTCAATAGGTAGACCAGGCTGGTCTGGACCTCACTGTGTAAGCCCTGGTTGGACTGGACTTCACTGTGTAGCCCAGGCTGGCCTGGAACTCACTATGTGAGTACAGGGATTAGAGATATGCACCCACCACCACTCCTGGCTTATAATTTATAACAGAATAATTAAGTACTCCCCGTGTTATACAAAAGACAATGTAAGATACAGCTTTAAAGGTGTGAAGGGTTCACATTAGCACCTTTTGATTAAATATGAATTTTCTGTTTGAAGGAGCCAGAGGTCACTGTGTTTATAGACAGACAAAACTTAAAGATGAGGAGGGGCCTCTTGTCTAAGTAATAGAGAGAGAATGGCAATAGATAATGGAGAGTTAGTTAGATAGATGATAGATGGATGGATGGATGGATGGATGGATGGATGGATGGATAGATGTGTGATAGATTGATGTGTTGGATAGGTGGATTGGTAGTAGAATATTAGATGATAGATTAGATGATGACAGATATGTAGAAGATAGAAGATAGACAACCGAAAAAAGACAGACAGACAAATAAATTAGGCACATAGATAGATAGATGATAGCTAGCTAGACAGACAGACAGACAGACAGACAGGCATTGCCTAGTGACTAAAGTGTTCAGGAAGCAGAAGGACAGCTGATTCAGGCAGGACATCGCCTTGTGAGTCTCTCTGGCCAGGAATGTGTTCTTCAGTTCTGAGAGGATGGTCTCTGTTCAGGAATAGCTGCAGTTAAGCCTGCAGGATGTCTGGAGCCATCCTGTTCAATTCCAGCCTTGGCAAAATTGAATTAATCTGATCAATATCCTGAATTAAGCTTGGGACTGTCTATTTTCAACTGAGTTATCTGAGAGAGAGAGAGAGAGAGAGAGAGAGAGAGAGAGAGAGACGAGAGAAGAGAGAGAGAGAGAGAGAGAGACTGCGGGACTCCCTGGAGGTGCAGACTGTTAGTCTGTGTGCTGAGTCCCACTCTGCGCCAGCGTCTGCCGAGCGCATTGTGAGAACGAAGACTATCAGCACAGAGTATCAGTTTGCATTGAGGAGACATCTTTGGTTTAAATTTGCTTCTGGGAACTGACCAGATGGCTTAGCTGATAAAAGCTCTTCCGGATGAGCCAGAAGAGTCCCTCCCCAAACCCACATTGGAGAAAGACAATTGACTCCTGTAAGTTGTCTTTGAACCTCCATACAGGTGCTATCACATGTATAGTCACACACACACAAACACACACACACACAATGTAAACTTTTAAAATTTTACTTTAATTATAAAAAATCATTCCTGGCTGGGCAGTGGTGGCACACACCTTTAATCCCAGCACTTGGGAGGCAGAGGCAGGCAGATTTCTGAGTTTGAGGCCAGCCTGGTCTACAGAGTGAGTTCCAGGACAGCCAGGGCTACACAGAGAAACCCTGTCTCGAAAAACAAAAAAAACAACAACAACAACAACAACAAAAAAAAAACACTCTTGACCAAGAGGTTATCTATTTATATGTTAGTTCTTGTAACCTTGGCTTGCCTGGAACATATATGTATACTAGGCTGATTTTGAACCCACAGAAATCCACCTGTCTCTGCCTTCTGAATGATGGGAGGCCACCACACCCCAGGGCAGGGGAGTGGGTCAAATATAAGGACATAAACAGACCAGATGATTTTCTACATAGGCACTGAATACATCATTAAAAACAGTAGTCAACTAAGAAGATAGATAGACCCAGAGGATACTACAAAACTACAGAAAGCAAGAATGAAAAGTAGCCATCTAGAAAAATAGAAGAGCCAGTGCCCATACCTGTGATCCTAGGACTCAGAAGGCAGAGGCAGGAAGGTCTAGAGTTCAAGGCCAGCCTGAGCTACATGAGAGACTGTCTCAAAAAAAAAAAAGGATGTTTAGGAGATGGCTCAGTTTGTTAAGTGCTCACCGCACAGGCATAAGGACCTGAATTTCAACCCTGGAATCCATGAAAGAAAATGTCAGTCAGGCATGGTAGTGTGCGGCTACAATCCCAGCTCTGGGGAAGAAGCCGAGACAGGAGGATTCCTGATGCTTGAGGACTCAGTAGAGCCGCCTAACCAGTAAGCCCAGGGCCCACGAGAAACCCTGTCTCAAAATGGATGGCTCCTTAGGGAAAACCAGAGGCTGACCTCTGACCTCCGTACATGTGTGTGTGTGTGTGAGCACATACAGAGAGCCGCTTCTACCGTTTTGAGTCAAGAAAGGAAAAACATAAATAAGTAGAGGAAGTAGCACTAACGGAGGTCGTTAGAGTGAGTTGTTGGAATCCAGACTCATCAGTGATAATGCCACGGTCACAAGGCTTCACCTGGGAGATGGCTCCATCAGTAGAATGTATGTCTAACATACGCTCGATCCCAGGCAGAACCCTACTTCCCCAGCAACGTGCAAAACCAGGATGTCCTGCACTGAGTCTCACATGTACACCCCTGCAATCCTAGCACTGGGATGGCAGAGGATCAGGAGTTCAAGGTCCTCCAGGTATGTTGTTGTGTTTTAGGCCAGCCTGGCAAACAAAAACTACCAGTTCAGTCAGGAAGAACATGGTCAGAATAGATTTTTTAAGACTTAACAAGCCAGACTGCTTCTCTGGTTGTTGCTTGGGGAAGTTGTAGCCAGACAGCAAAGCAGGGGAGGGGTTTGGAAAGGATTCTGACAAATACTGAATATTTGTTATATCCTATGGAAAAATATGCTCCTGTGCTAGCCAGGTATGGTAGCAAACACCTATAATCCCACTACTCAGGAGGTGGAAGCAGGAAGATTGGAAGTTCAAGGCCACCCTCTGCTACTGATAAATTTATGACCAGCCTGGGATGTATAAAGATCCTGTCTCGGAATAATATACAAATTAGTAAACAATTAAATGGATAAACAAAATTAAACAAGCAACCAACTTAATAATTTGTAAGAGAAATGTTTATAGTTTTAAGAATTAGGATACAGACAGACTGAAAGTTTTTTTTTAAAAAAAAAAGTTTTCTTCGTATCAAGCAAAGGGCCAGTTAAATGGCTCAGTGGAGGGAGGTGCTTGCCTCCATGCCTGACTCTCTGAGTTCCATTGTAGGATCCACATGATGGGAAGAAAGAACCTGCACTCGTGAAAGTTGTCTTGTGATCTCTACATGCATACTGTGGCATGCACATGCCCATAAGCGTATGCATATATGTATGAACACACATACACACACAAACACACATACACACAGAAGTGCAATCTGAATAAACATCAAGCAAGTGCTAACCAAGTGCTGTCATTTACCATCTAGCTAAACTATTTTGAAGAAGAGCATTATTTGAGATGAAGGGTACGGATGATGATAAGTTTGGTTCATTATAAAGATTGCAAACTCAAAATCTGGAGATGCTAAGAAACAGCCTCAGAACTGATAGTCAAAAAGCAGATTGAAGAAGGGCCAGGCATGCTGGCAACACCTTTAATCCAGCCAGAGGCAGGTGGGTCTCTGAGTTCAAGGCAGACTGGTCTTCATAGTGAGTTCCAGGCTAGGAGGATTTACATAATGAGATCCTGTTTTAAAAGGGGAAAGGGGAGGAAGAGAAGGTAGGGGAGAGGAGAGAAGGAAAAAGGAAGGGAAGATGGACTATCAGAAGAAATGAACTCAAAGTTTTCCATTAGGGCTGGCATTCCCCTGTTCCTAGGAACCAGTTAGGGATTGGGTAAACACCTTCTAACTCTTTCTTTAACTACAATCAGGCCTGTTCCCTGCACAATAGAAATGTTGTCACTGCTAGGACTGGCTGTTTTAACCCTCAGCTGCAATGGGCTTGTAGGGAACTCAGTTCCTGATTGTCTGTAGTACTGAAGTGGAAGCCCAATTCTTTGTGGCTGTGGTGTATCGTCAGAACACAGGCAAACCCTTAGGTCTTCTTAGGTAACAGTTCTCTTTGGGATGTCCAGTATGGGCTGGAACTAGCCTATAGTCCTACCTGAGAACTAAACGGCCCACTGTCCTCCACAGGTGGGCAACAGCAGCATCGCCTGGTCCCTAGGCTACATGCTCAGCTTGACTAACCAGATCCCGGCTGGAAGTCCCCTGATCCATCTACCCATACAGCCACCGGTGTTTATGGGAGTCCTGGCCTTCTTCACGGCTATTGCCTTGCTGTGCCTGGCATTTCTTTTGTATCTGTGTTCAGCATTCAGGACAAAGGAGCGCTCTGAGAATGCCTTCGACCAAGCGGTGGATTCTGATTGAGCCTTCCAAGCAGCACCTGGGGCCCAAGGCTGCCATAAGCCACCAGAGTGACACCAGGCAGTGTGAGTGAAGTGGCTGCCACCAGGACCCGTCCTGTGCTTAAATGCCAAGGTCATGTGCCTCTCAGTCACTGGTTCCTGCCAGAGCACATCCTGGGAGTCTCTCAACCACCCAGTGGGTGTTGCCTCTGCAACCCACCCTACCCGCTTGCTGATTTGTTCGGAATCAAGGAAACACTGGCAGTTGGTGTCCGGGTCTTCACTCCATCTACTCCAGAGGAAGTTGAGAATATAATTTAATGTGGAAGAGTTGACCACAGGCTCGGTTTCTGTTTTCTCTCCCTACGTACTCCTCCTAGCAAGCTGCCCATGAAGGCTCTGACTCAAATACTTCATCCTGTGGGGGTTATTTTGTTGTTGGTTGGTTTTTTTGTTTTGTTTTGTTTTTCGAGACAGGGTTTCTCTGTGTAGTCCTGGCTGTCCTGGAACTCACTCTGTAGACCAGGCTGGCCTTGAACTCAGAAATCCGCCTGCCTCTGCCTCCCAAGTGCTGGGATTAAAGGCATGGCCACCACTGCCCGGTGAGAACTTTCTGTCTTTTTCGTGGAGCCAAGCCCTATCTAAAGCCACTAATAGTTTCTTTTAGCAATCTCATAAGCATTAAGCTCCCTGACTGGTAGCTTGTAGCATTTAGTGGGGAAGATGATAGTGTTTTGAGACAGTTTTCATGCAGTCCACTCACTATATAGCCAAGACCAACCTTGATATCTGCTCTTTTCCTAAGGGCTGGGATTTTGGGTTGTGAGACCCTGGGGGTGGAACCCCAGGGCTTCATGTATGCTAGGCAACCATTTGACCAACTGAGTCACACGCCCAGCCTAAGAAGACTCATAGCCCCAAGAACAGATCGCCTTTGTCATGTAGGCAGAACCTGAAGCACAAAGACACATAAACGTCCCTAAACGGTAGCTATTCTTATTTTGGAGTGCCCACTTGGAGCTCTGGTCATGAGGTTGCTACTTGACATGTGTCATCCTCGTGTAACTGTCTCCCTGCTGTGCCCTCTAATAAATCACACCCAGTGGACTGCACTGGGGTGTGGCAGGGGGCGGGGAGAATCTTATTGACCCTGCAGAGCTCCTGCTCAGGGTGCCTTTGGGCTATAACCATGGCGTGTGCTTTTTCCCACTGCTCCCACAGGTATACAGGATCCTGCCCAAAGACATCCCTACATTCCCCCCTGCATAGCTGCTACACATCTTTTTTTTTTTTTTTTGGTTTTTCGAGACAGGGTTTCTCTATGTAGCCCGGGCTGTCCTGGAACTCACTCTGTAGACCAGGCTGGCCTCGAACTCAGAAATCCGCCTGTCTCTGCCTCCCAAGTGCTGGGATTAAAGGCGTGCGCCACCACCGCCCGGCTTTTTTTTTTTTTTTTTTTTTTTTTTTTGTTTGTTTGTTTTTTTGTTTGTTTGGTTTTTTTTTTGTTTTTTTGGCTGCTACACATCTTGACTTTGGGGAAAGAGAAGGCAGTCTCAGGAATATTTGCCTCCAAAGTGGGATGGGAAAGGTCTTCAAGTCCA